>JAJCXA010000073.1:0-164314 GCA_026770245.1 Clarireedia aff. paspali H2 | reverse complement strand
AAAAGAAGAAGCAAAAGAAGAAGCAAAAGAAGAAGCAAAAGAAGAAGCAAAAGAAGAAGCAAAAGAATGTGCAAAAGAATGTGAAAAGAAGAAGCAAAGAAGCAAAAGAATGTGAAGAGAAGCAAAGAAGCAGCAAAGAAGCAAAAGAAGAACGAAGAGTATCGAAAGAGCGTAAACACATCGTCGTCATCATCAATCCATCGAATCTCCAACTCTCCAATACAGAAGATCATCCTCATAAGAGGAGAAAGGGGGACATCTAGATTCCAGAATCATCCTCAGCGAATTCCTCCACAGGAACATAGGCGTTCCAGTTACTGCACGTCTGCTTAAAGATATTGGTATCGCTCATACCGATGGCGATCTGGCTTTGCGATTCGACAAACTGCATAGCGAGACCTTCGGATGCGTGCCAGGCCTGTGGGGAAAGGAATTGTTAGTTTGGCCACGTCTAGAGGAGGGTTAAGAAGCGAAGAATAAGAAAGGAAAGACATACAATGTGGCAATGAAGGATCCAAGACCCAGGGTTATCGAGCTTGAAGGCGATAGCCAGGTAACCGTTACCAGGAAGGCTAGCAACATCACGACGAGGAGCGTTGACGAGGTTAAATTTCGAGGGGGAGGTGACGGGATCAAAGACATCTTGCTCTTGAGCGATAACCCAGAAATCGTGACCGTGGAGATGGATTGGGTGGTTGAGTCTGTAAGTTCAAACATGTTAGCTGACTGACCGACTGACTTTCTTCTCTTCCTCTCCGTCTCCACAGAGCTATCAAATTAGGGAAGGGAAAGGGCAAGGGCAAAAAATAAAGACTCACCCAATGCCAGTGTTATCCTCAATAACATAAACAACCCAATCATCATTCGCCGCATCCGGCTCCAATGCCACAACGTTATAGTCCGTTGGGAAGATGGACTCATTATTGAACACCCTCAACGTAGTTGGGTTCGACCAATCCAACAACAACGAACTTCCGTTGATTGTCCATGTAAAGTAGTTTGTGAAAGCAAAGCTCAATGATTCATCCACAATCGAGAAGTTGCCAACATCAAGCTTCAAATGCGGGACCAGGCTTGCGACAGGTTCATCAGCACACGTGCCACGGACTGTGGATGCAATACTGGTTGGGTCGGCCGTGCTGGAGGAGTCGTAGCGCACGATACCCGTCATGTTGGCGGCGTTTTGGTTGGAAGAACAGGCGGTGCCCCAGTTGCCGCGGAGCCAGAAGTCGCCCGAAGAGTGGGTAGCTTCAACGATGACATCGTAGCGTTGGCCGATGGAGATGAGGAGAGTGTCAGTTTCGTAGGGGACGATGGGCACGAGATCGGTTGCGACGACTGTGAGGGTGTGGTTGTCGATGGCGAACTCGAAGTGGCCGTCAACGGCGACGTTGATTAGGCGGAGAAGGTATTTGGTGCCGCTGATGAACTCGAGTTCGAATTTCTTGCCACCGCCGACGCAATTGGCGTCGGTGCTGCCGGTGCAGTCGAAGACGTTGGTTCCATTGATGAGGTTGTTTTGGAGAGAGGGTGGACCTCCTAGTCTGGCGGTGTCCCAGAGCTCGAAGACGGATTCGTGGCCCCAGTCTTGGAGGAAGATGGTTCCGACGTCGACATCATAGTTGGCGGTGGTGGGTCCGTTGATGACCAAGGGACCAAAAAGTCCGTCGCCGTATTGGAGAGTGAAGTGAGAGTGGTACCAGGTGGTTCCGTATTGGGTCGCTTGGAACTTGTAGGTCAAAGAATCCCCAGGGGCGATGGGACACTGTAGGATTGATTAGTTTTGGGAGCTATTTGGGTGGCTCTTGAAGCTTACCTGAGTGACACCTGGAACACCATCATACTCAAGACTTCCAAGTTGACGAATACCATGCCAATGCTAGAAGATGGATGTCAGTATTTTTGATATGTCGAGTCAAGTCACGTGGTCACTCACAATTGAAGTTCCGTTATGCTCAAGGTTGTTAGTCACATCTGTAGCATTGTGTTAGTCATTTGATCATGAACAAATATGATCATTCGGTCGGGTATGGGCAGTGCCCGTGATCTATCAAGGGAAAACAGGTAGATTTGCGGCAACACAAGTGTTCAGCCGGAAGTAGGCCGATGAACCAAGTGGTGCTGCAACTACTTGTCCACTTGATAGTGAACCAAGAAGGTGCAACTATGTTCGACTTTGCAGCATATCATGAACCGCGACTACCACTGAGTGCCCAGTTGAAGATAGGATCATGAATTGCAATCGATTGTTCTAGTGGATACGAGACAATGCAGACTTGATGATCCATCCATCCCACTCGGGAAAGAAAAAGTGCTATCGTTCTTGCTTGGTAATGAGAACACAGAAGACATACGAATGATAAGGTTGTCACCCCAATCAGCAATGATGGCAGGGCCTGGGACAGATCCGTTGAAAGTCAAGGCGTGGCGCTGATAGCCGTCAAGGTTGACAGTGCTGTTCTCAACGGAAAGCCAGTACTCTGGAAAGTGAGTTTTAGTATAAGCCAACTGTGAAAAGGGGAAGAAGTTCACAAACCTCTAGTGACTCCTCCAGTGGGAGTAACATCGTACCAGTTGGTGTCGATGGAGTAGTCTCCCCAGCAGTTTCTGGACGTGGCAGTGTTGGCGCAAGATGTAGTGGAGTTGGTGGAGTTTTGACGAGGGTATAGATGTGCGGGAGTGACAGGAGAACGAAGACTTGGAAGGACAGATGCTGAGGACTGTGCAAAGAATGCAGCCAGAGCAGTAAAGACTGTGGACTTCATGGTGACTGAAGAATAAGTAGAAGTGCAGAAGAAGGAGGAGGAGAAGAAGAAGAAGAAGAAGAAGAAGAAGAAGATATAGAAGTGAATGTGATCTCTCTAAAGAAGGAGATGCTGAAAAGACTGTTGGAGAAGAGCGAGCAGATGAGGAATGAAGATTTGATTCACCACGGTGAAACCTCTGACTTATATAGTCTTCTCGTCGCTCTCGTCGTGAACTCCATCACCATCCCCATCCCTATCTCCATCCCTATCTCCATCCCTATCCCCACCCCTATCCCCCTCCCTATTGCCATCCGTATCCCCACGCTAACGTTCATCTCGTCCTCGAGCTCATCTTCAGCGTGACTTCCCATATCGATAGCTTCGCTTTGGCGCTGACCGTGTTGCATTGCATAAGAGAGCATACGTAGTGCTCACTTCCCATCCGCAGGCACACCGGCGCGAGGGTGCCATCGCTTGCAAAAAAATAACACTTAGCTGAACGAATGTGGTAAGGTGAATCCATGCTTGATATCTCGAGATGTGTCTCTCAGCAGGAGAGATTAGACAGTACTAGTCACTTTGCAGGTTCCTTTTAGCACTATTGAGGTAAACTTCAATAGTTCTTCATCAGGGGGGGAGGAGGGTTTCAACAGGTGTGGCCCAGACAGCTGTCACAGCGTAAAAAACGGGCCTGGAGCGGAGTGGAATCGAAACATTCTCCCTTTGATAAGATTAGAAAGCCACCTTCACTACTGACAAACTGATATGTCAGCAGGAGCGTATGATGCCTAGAAGGAAGTGATAGTCGGAGAATGCGGCTTCTAGTGTGGGAGTAAGACACGAGGATTCACAAGGGTCAGGGCAAGCCACTTCGCCCAGAGGGTTGCGGTGACATTGGATGGCTATGTAGAATCACTGCAGGTACACATGCAACAAGTGGAGGCGTTGCGCCTTCGATCTCATGGCTTGCTTGCCAAATTTCCAAAACAAATTCTCCTTGAGGCTGCAGCAGCAGCTCCTCAACTATCCGCATTGAGTTACAAGTCAGAAAAAGGAACATAAAGGGTTTAAGACATACATGCTAGGTCCACTCCTAGCCCCTGCTCGAGATTTCAAGCACGGTCGAACGCTTGTACTGCTTGCGACGAGAGCTATCAGAATGCCAAGCATGCTTACGAAACTGATGAGTACACATCGTCCAAGCAGTTTCTTAATGCTAAGACGTTAAGCATCGCTTCGACGGGGTGAGGGTGATGTTAGCTCCCGCAGTGTTAAGCTTTCCTTGTCATTCCCTTAAGTAAATTGAGAATGACGCGTTAATGGCTCCTCAGAGACCGATCGTATGATCTATCGTGATCCACAGATCTAAACGAGATTCTGCAATTGTAGTATAAAAAATTTACATGCATACAATCCACTGAATAGACTTGGCGTAAATCGGGAAGGGAAGTTCTAATCGAGGTGGGGCATCAGCACAGATAACTGGGTCGTCCGTGCATTTGGACGAACCGGAATCCAAGGCGAACGCGAGGAAATTTTACTAGGGCCGCAGCTTACGACGACCACTCCCACAAAGAGAAGTGGTGCAACGGAGAACAACCTCGAATCGACAACGACACAAGACAAACATCTACAGAAATGCGAACTGCCGAAATTCGCATGCCTGTTATCGCCGCAAAGAGAGCAAAATCTCCATCAACCCGGACTGCCCGGGGATATAACGATACATGCATTCGTGGACAGTCTGATAGACCCCGAGAGTAAGCGCAACATCGTGTTTTGCAGGGTAAGAGCTGGCGATTCAGTGATCGCGATTCAGTGAGCGCAATACAAGAACAGCATCTTGGGTCGCACCAGCTGTGGATACTTCTCCGCACAATGATAATGAACGAAGGTTACTTCGGATGCAGGGGACCAAGCATATTGCATTCAAAGGTCAAACAACGGTTCATGGTGGCAGGATGCCCCTCCATCTTACTCGTGGAAACTTTTGCATCGAGAAGTACGAGATAAACGAAAAACCAATAGTCATAGAAACGCTGGAAGCTGGTTCGAGACCATATTTCTTCGTTCCTTTTTTTCATATTTGTAAGCTTATTCCCAAGCAGATGCGAAATCAGCACAGCTTTCGTATATCGTGAGGATCGGGATCCCTTTGAGCTGATACTATCATGCCGAGTACAACAAGACGAGCCGTATAATGCTCTTCCAGACCTCTAGCACGAGGTCCAGAGAACCCGAGTGGCGGGGGCGTGAGGTCTTCGGGAAGAAACCCTGTCCGCACACGTGTGCAGGGAATAAGATAAGATCTAAACCAGTCGCGTTGAAAGTTGGTTCGGTTGAGCTCCGATTTTAGAGACCTTAACCCGCGCGCTTCCAGTTGAGTGTGTAGGCATGCAACCGTACAAAAACGGGATAGGAATAGTTTCAATGACTCAAGAGCACAAATATTGAAGTACACCACCCAACTATTTTTAGAAGACGTCCCTACGATGATCTTTGCCCAAAAAATGGACTGCAGGGAGCAAAAAGATGCTTACATACGAGCTTATGGCCGATTCCCTATAGCTCAGCTCTCTCTACCCATACCATATGGGCGGGACAATCCTCGCACATAGTTACTGAGAAGACAGGTGATGAACTGAGACATCCTCACGCTATGTCATCGAAGTTTGGGATAATTAATAAATGGCCTAAGTTAACTAGCTATTAGCATGAAAATCATAATGCAAGATTCCGCGATCCGAGTTGACAAGGTGATCTCGCGAAGCCTCTGTTATCACAATGCTATCCCATTAAATCAGCCCAGGCTTCTCTGCATTCGACTCGGTGCCTGCTTTACACCGAGCTGATAGTGTGTCGGGAGCTGATTGTACGATGTGCTTGTAACTACAACAGTTTGTGTTGTATAACATAAGTAATCTTCATGCGAGTAAGATGCTCTGTGAGTCCAATTTCAAGGTTGCAGAAGAGGAATATGGTGTATCAGGAGCCATTATACGCATGCAAGCTGGATCGGAATTGGTAAATTTGACCGTTGTCCGAAGACGAGGGATACGAATGAATGCCAAGATCCGTTTTGGGTATCCGAGGAGCTTGAGGTATGTTCGGCAGTTAGTATGCGCTGCAGGAGAAATCTCATTCGTATTTTCTTGTTGGTACGAGTAATATATACAACGTGCCAGTGACCGAGCATAGTACATGAAACAAGTATGGAGATCCCATGTGTCCGGCCTTTTAATTTCCCTGCCAAGAATGGTCGGAGTTAGCATACACGCAACAAGCATTTAAAAGCTCTCGGGATCGAAATAACAAACAACATGATTTGAGGGGATCTACATGGGACCTACTCGTCTCTGTTTGTAGTCTTCAGACTAGGGGCCAGATAAAGAGCGCAAAGTGCAATAACTAGTCGAGATGAATGTGAACGTAATCTCCAACAACCAACTGATACCTGGAATACGAACCCATCCATGATGCATGACTCCCTTCTGGGTGCACTATCGATTCTTGCAGTGCTGAAGACGAGCAGGTAGAGTTGCAGCGACTGTTTGGCTATTCCCTGCGCTCTCAGAAGGCATATCTGGATGGATCACAATTTTCCGTAGAGAGCTCGATGGTGATGCCTAAGTTCTAACTTTTTTTGGAGCCTCAATGTAGGTCCATAACCCCCAACTCCATGCTGAAAAAGTAATTTACGGGTTTCCCAATCCATCACAAGTAGTCCTTCTTCTTCGCCGTTCTTGTGTATTGGTTCATCCGCCATTCGACATCGCCATCCTTATTATCCAAAGTCCCTCCCCTAATTTCGAAGCACCTCATCGTCATCCGAGGCCCGACCTCTGCCAGCTCCACACTTTGATAACCAGTCTTGACAAACACGTGATGGCGAACTTCGATGCTGTCTTCGATATTTTTGAAGGTTACAACTCGACTGCCCATTTTCGTCTTATTTGTGATTGCCTCTCTTGGTGGGAAAATATGTTTCAGTATCTTGACGATCCGGAGACCTAGTTTCGAGGTAAATCCCTCAAAGATCAGATGGGGATAAGATTCACTAACAGTGCCCCGGGAACTGTTTGGTATATCATGGCGCAAAACAACATTGTGGAGAGAAAATGATATGGTTGGGCCATGTGGAAAATGCGATAGGGTTAGCGCAGTTGGCGTACCACGATGCTCATGAAGTAGAATGATATCAGAAAGCCCAGATGCTTGTGCGGATGTCACGAGATTCGGTAGAATAAGATTTCCTCTGTTCAGGCGGATAGAGGTTGGTAACAGCAATCTGATTTCTTTCGCGAAGGCTGAAAGTCGCGAGGAAGGATCTCTTGATGTTGTAACCAGCACTCGAGGGTCAATGATTCCGGAAAGCTGCGCATATTCATCATCCAAATCCAATGCCTCATCTACTGTTTGATCTTCTTTTGACTCGTCATATTTGTAATCCGCCCGTAGCTTCTTGTCATTCGCAATAGATGGATCTAAAGGCTTTCCCGAGGCCAAAGAGGCTCGAAGCTTCGCCCGTTTTTCGCTGATCTCAGCATCTCGAAGGGTTAAGGCTCTTCTATAGAGGTAATCTCGTCGTTGTCTGGCTTGTTTGCGCTGCAGGAGTTATGCATTAGCGGAAGCACTGTGAGCAATTGTAGTGTTGGTGAGAAATAGAACAAGGCACAGAAGAACTCACGATCATTTTGCCGTCTTCAATCAATAGCCAGCCTACCAGATGGAAGGTATTCTCTTTTGCGATGGCAAGAAACGGTCTTATTCGGCGGCAGAAAGAAAAAAAAGAATTTCTGCTTTATCGCCAATCTAGAGTGAAGTGGTCAGTGCAGCCAAGAGGTTTATCGGTCGGCACACGCTAAGCAATCGGCGGCTGCTATCGAATGGAAATCCCACAACCACACCGAAGCACCAAATCCGAAAAAAAAATGAACCCTTGGACCACCGCACTGTCACTATATACTCCACCAAGAGCACCAACACCAATCCACCAAGAAAAAAGTGAATTACCGACCCATCCTGTGCCAGTACTGTACATAGGATCGAAAGAGACAGCGCTTGGGTTTGTGCGCGAAAGTGGCGAATGATTACCAATGTTCAGATAATGACTTGAACTTCTCGGCGCGTTCTTCTTCTATTCGAATCTCCAACGCCCTTTGCGCTACAAGGCTGCTTTCGAATCTCAGAAATTGGTGAAACCTTCCGTAAGTTCAACGACACCGCAAGACATCTCTTGAATGATCTGGTCAAGCGGTCGAAATTTACTTGGGCTGTTGTTCATACTCACACAGCAAATAGTCCTATCTCGAGAACTTTCGGACCAGGTGGCTCTGCCATATCTTCGAGCATGGAGGGCGCTTTTACTCATCTAGGAAACCATCTTATTTCCGATTCTGCTGCAGCGATTAATGCAGGCGCCGATGACCTCTCGAATATCGATCCAGATGAGAGTCTATTGTACGGACAATACGGTGGTCGTGGTGGACTAGGATCCAGCAGACGGAGAAATGACGACGACGACAATGAGACGGAAGTTTATGATGACGACGATACGGAGAGTCTTGCCAGCGTTCCCGTTGATGGCATGAAGACTTTGAGACTCGGAGGTATCGATGAAGACAAGGAATTGCCGGCACACGCTTGCGCGTAAGTTTTTCTGTCGAGCGTGGGAATGTGATAAAAACAGCTAACATAAAATTGAAGTTACTGTGGAATCCACTCTCCGAGCTGCGTTGTTAAGTGTCTGGGATGTAGCAAGTGGTTTTGCAGTGCCCGAGGTAACGCTACATCTTCGCATATCGTCAATCACCTCGTGCGCGCAAGGCACAAGGAAGTTCAATTACATCCCCTGTCTACTCTCGGCGACACGGTCCTCGAATGCTACAGCTGCGGTATGAAGAATGTTTTTCTACTTGGCTTTATCCCAGCGAAATCCGACACTGTTGTGGTGTTGTTATGTCGGCAACCTTGTGCCTCGGGCCCATCTTCGAAGGACATGAACTGGGACATGACAAAATGGCAACCCTTGATCGAAGATCGAATGTTTCTCTCCTGGCTTGTTTCGGTGCCTACCGAGGCAGAACAACTTCGTGCTAGACATCTTACCCCGCCCATGATTGCCAAATTGGAAGAGATGTGGAAGGATAATGCTAGCGCCACAGTTGCTGATTTGGAGAAAGCAGCCGGCATTGATGACGACCCTGCTCCAGTTCTCCTTAAATATGACGATGCATACCAGTATCAGAATGTTTTTGGCCCGTTGGTCAAAATTGAGTCGGATTATGATCGCAAGCTCAAGGAAGCACAGTCTGAGGATAATCTCACGATTCGCTGGGATTATGGTCTCAACAACAAACATCTCGCTAGTTTCCATCTACCCAAGATTGAACTTGGGGATGTTAAACTTGCCGTAGGTGACGAGATGCGGTTAAAGTACAAAGGCGAACTTAGACCTGTCTGGGAAGGTGTCGGTTATGTGGTTAAAATCCCCAATAACCAATCAGATGAGGTTACCATTGAACTCCGAAAGGTCGGGAATGATAAATCGGTTCCAACCGAATGCACCCATAACTTCTCTGCCGACTATGTCTGGAAAGCAACGTCATATGATCGCATGCAATTGGCCATGAAAACTTTTGCCGTGGACGAGATGAGTGTATCCGGCTACATTTTCCATAAACTTCTTGGTCATGAGGTTGCTGCAGCACCGATGAAAATTCAAATTCCCAAGAAATTCAGTGTCCCTGGTTTACCGGAGCTTAACAGCAGTCAAATTAGTGCTGTGAAGAGCGTTTTGCAAAAGCCACTAAGTCTAATCCAAGGGCCTCCGGGGACAGGAAAGACAGTCACATCTGCTACCATTATATACCATCTTGCCAAAGTCAATGGGGGCCAGGTTCTCGTTTGTGCTCCATCTAACGTTGCGGTTGATCAACTCTGTGAGCGTATTCATCGAACTGGTCTGAAAGTCGTTCGTCTTACTGCCAAGTCGCGTGAAGATGTCGAGTCATCTGTTGGATTTCTCTCCTTACACGAGCAAGTGCGCATGAACGACAGCAATCATGAATTAACCAAGCTCACCCAACTCAAGAGCGAGCTCGGTGAATTATCTAGTCAAGATGAGAAGAAATTCAAGTCATTGACTAGAGCTGCTGAGCGTGAAATCCTCAGCAACGCGGATGTTATTTGCTGCACTTGTGTTGGCGCTGGTGATCCAAGACTCGCCAAAATGAAATTTAGAACAGTCCTCATTGACGAATCCACGCAATCAGCCGAACCTGAATGTATGATACCATTGGTTCTTGGATGTAAGCAAGTCGTTTTAGTGGGCGATCATCAACAGTTGGGACCTGTCATCATGAATAAAAAAGCAGCCAAGGCCGGTCTCAACCAATCGCTTTTCGAACGTCTAGTCTGCCTGCGACTTACCCCTATTCGACTCACTGTGCAGTACCGTATGCATCCATGTCTCTCCGAGTTTCCATCAAATATGTTTTACGACGGCACACTGCAGAATGGTGTTACCGTGCAACAACGCCTTCGCCGCGACGTTGACTTCCCTTGGCCTGTGGCAGATACACCCATGATGTTCTGGGCCAACCTTGGCAACGAAGAAATCTCAGCATCTGGTACTTCTTATCTCAATCGCACTGAGGCCTCAAATGTCGAAAAGATTGTCACTCGATTCTTCAAGGCAGGAGTCAAACCTGCTGATATTGGTGTCATCACTCCATATGAAGGTCAACGTAGCTACGTGGTGAGCTCTATGCAGAATGCGGGTACATTTAAAAAGGAACACTACAAGGAAATTGAGGTTGCTTCTGTTGATGCCTTCCAAGGACGAGAGAAAGATTTTATCGTGCTTTCTTGTGTCAGGTCAAACGATCATCAAGGTATCGGGTTCTTGAGCGATCCTAGACGTCTTAACGTTGCCTTGACACGTGCCAAGTACGGTCTTGTAATTCTTGGGAATCCAAAGGTTCTGTCCAAGCATCCATTGTGGCATGTTCTGCTGAAACATTTCAAGGATCGCAACTGCCTTGTTGAGGGCCCTCTGTCAAATTTGCAGACTTCACTGATGCAATTCAGTCGTCCAAAGACTACTTACCGTGCTCCACAACGTTATAACCAGATGGGACAAGCGTTTTCAGGACGCAATGGTCCCAATGGCAAAGCTCCACAGGACTTCACGGATACTAGTTCCATGATGAGCTACGTCGCAGACGACGTCTCCTCAATTCACTCTTCCGCTCTTGGAGGCGTTGGTGTTGGGGCTTCCTATCCGGTTGAATTCAGCAACTTCCCACTTGACAATTGGCCTAGTCTTGATACACGAGCACGTACCAATGGTCAAAAAGCTCGAGGCCGTGGACCTGGAAGTGTTGCTGGTGAATCTGTTGCTGCTAGTGAACTCACTGATATCACTAATAGTGTCGCTGATAGCAAAGGAATTGGTCAAGGTGGCGTCAGTCTCGGTACCAGCTTGGGCGAAACCCAAAAGCAAACCAGTTTCACCCAATCTGACCGATTGAAGCGATACGTTGAGTCAGGTGGTCGTATGGCAGATTACAAGCCCGGAGACGCTGGTAGTGTCTTCGGGGCCAGTTCAATGTTAGGTGGACGACGCTTTGATGATGATGAAAAGAGTGTTTCTACTTCATTTGCAAGCCAAGTTGGCGGAGGTTACGACTGATCTGATATTTTTATGGTCCTTACATCAAAGGACAAAGCTATGATGATGCACAGACGGACATCTTCGGGGTCTACAGACAGCTCTTTGCGACTTTCGTGCGCCTCGCAACAAACATCGAACCTCATCGATCGGTCCCCCAGTCAGCTCCAGCTCTTCAAAAAAGATCACATGGAATTATAGGTCATCGTGCCAGCTACTTACATGCAATTCACATGTGTAGCGTTTTTGACTGCTAGCGTTAGGCGATGATTCTGAAGAGGTGCATTGTATTGGAGGAGAGATGAGGAGGTGGTACCTCAGCACGATTGGCGGCCGTAGGGAGAGATTGCTTTATCGAAGTTGAAAGGGGTATGTGTATGGTTGAGGTTGTGGAGGTGTAGATTGGAGAAAATACTTTTGGTGGCGAGAGCCAAGTCTTCGTGCTCATATGCAGCAGCAGATAAGTAACCACTGCATACGTTGATTGAACAAGCTCATGTCCATATGATAAGAGACTGCCACATCTGCAGTATCTTAGTAATATGATATTCTTGCTACCAAATTTTGAGCCGTGGTGGATCGTTTCACCATGCATTCAGCTTCTATGTCCTTAATCGTATGCGCCGTGTTTCCTGTTATCTCGCGAGTCCCTGTCACCGATAATCTCAGCAGAATCCGCAGCATTGCCCCCACACAAACCACTATTCCTAAGCTTTCTGTCTTCTTCCACATCTTCTGTAAACACCCTCTGACAACTTTGTCCAACCGCTCCTGCTCGTTGTAAACACACATACTCGTCGCACAGCTCCAACAGCCAATCTCACAAATATACAACCGTAAGCGTAACTGGCTTGAAAATCGCGATTTTTACCACTACACACCTTTTGTGCTTCCGCCTCTATTTAGAAGAGCTTATCGTTTCCGGATTCGTTTACAGAAATAATCTGATTGGGCTATAGGTTCTACAGATTCTGTATTTATATTATTCGAAGCTCTGTATTCCTTTGAAATACTACTGCTTTTAGATATTTTCTAGTATATACAATTAATTCTCTTTAGGGCTAAACTAATAGTAGTTTGGTAGATATCTATATTATAAATCTCTTTTAAAAAGTCTTAGATCTCGTTCTAGCTATAATGTTTTATCTAAAAGGTATATAATCGAATTATTTATCTCTAGAGTAATTACTCTAATTTAACTACTAGTATAAGATTGAAGGTCTATTCCTAATACCAATTACTTCTCATAAGAGTAAACTGTAGCTACTATAGTCCCAAACCTGGCCGTTAATTGCTTGACAAAGTAGTAATCGATTTCAAAACTAACGTTACGCTTACGGGTTGTATGCATCTTTGTACGCACATGAAGCCATGCAAGTAAGCAATACAACAGTCTCACGAAACACAACAAATGGGTCTGCATACGGAACAAACATCGATTGATAGACATTGCATGCATATAATATATTGAATCGCGAAAACTCGCAACTTTTCCCTGATACGGAGGAGTGCGAGGTTGTGGATGGACAGCAGATGAGATGTAACGGTTGGAAATGGAGGCGAAACTGAGTGCCATGCTTGTAAAATAGAGCGTACATGTCAATATCATGTCATGTTGAGTCATGTTGGAGTAAGCTGGACAGGGGGAATGAAATATACACGAGATCGGTTGTTGAGATTTGAGATTTGAGATTTGTCTGGTCGCGAGGGAAGCGAAAGAATTCATCGTTGTTTTTTTGCTGTTACCAGGGTGAAAGCTGTGAATTGTATGAATGGATGGGACTTATGCGATTGCTTTTGGGCGTAAGCTGTGGTTTGATGATGGTCTCCTGGGGTGTGCATGCCGGTTGGGTAGGTAGGTGTATTGGGAGCTATATGAAGGGGGGAGTGCGAGGTGGTTAGATTGGGTGGATAGGATAGATTGGGCTTACAGAAGTAAGTTGTGATTAGATGTAGTCTCGGGAGGAACTACTCTGTGTAGCATTATGAAAAAGAGGTAAGTTGTAGTATCCCTCTACCGCCATTTCCCTTCCAGTAGAGTGTGTGAGCAGTTAAGTTACACAGTAGTTTCCAGCTCGTAGTCCGCAAATATCATGGATGTGTTGATGTGTCGAGCATAGAACATGAAAGTAAAGGGAGCCAGAAGGAGAATGAGCTTCATCGGTATTTTCTACTAGTTCAACTTTGCTGAATAGTTGCTGGAGATCTAGACTTGTTAATGCAGTAGTTGTAGAATGGCTGAATGGCGATCAGTTTTGTGAGGCCGTTAAACAAGTTCTCTACTCAAAAGCGGCACTTTCTTCGAGAATACAGTGAACGTAAACCGTGCAGTGGCATATTGATCAGCTTGAACGCTGTTATCACAAGTGACTATATGAGTGAGTTCATTTGGTTGGTATGACCTACTATCTGTTGCGGGCGTGGTAGAGTCGAACAGTAGTGTATAGATGATCGAGAGTTTCCTTCACGCTCGTGTTGTCACTCCCATCGCAGTGCTCCCAGCCAACATTCGAATTCATGCTTATGATTGTGGTTGCAATACATGAGAGAATAGAGGTAGTGTGTCTAAGAAGGAGAGTTGAACCTAGACTTCAATGAATCCTGGTATCCTCGTCATCTAGCTATGATTCTAATATACGAGACATTTGTGTATGCAGAAGGGACTTCCCAAAATCTCGGGCGATTAAAAGATCCTATGGAGAATGGAATCTTGCTAGCCCTAAGAATCATGAAAACGTGCATATATAAAATACAGTTCCAAGTTTCTATACACCACTCTGATCCTTTCGCCAGCTTGCTGTTATTGGGTTATCCTAACTGACGGAAATCGCTGAAGAAGGAGGAGCAGCATATGAGCGCAAGAACAAGAAGCTGTGTGAAAGGCTAACATATCAAGCAAGATCGAGCTTACAAGAGATTCCGACGTCGCAAGTCTCTGCGGGTCTGCAATTTCCTCCACTGATCTCGCGAGCGGATTAAGGCGGGTATACAGCTCACTCAGGATGCTGATGTCCCAATTGTATGTACATAGGATGATCGTTCCAGGACATAAACTTATTTAAAACCACTGACTGAAAGAACCAGAACCCAAATTATCGGGCACTTGACCCATCTCTCGTTTGCAGTAATAGATAGAATAACCACTTCTCCCCTCCCCCTTCCCTTTCCAATTCTTCAAAAGACAACCATAATGAAATATGATCACAAAATCAGTCAACACATCACAACATCACCACAGGGAGTATAGAATCACAAAACAACCATGTCATCTAAAAAGTAGAGATCCATTCGACGAAGAAGAACAACGCCTCTTTTTCCGATCACAAATATACACATGAACATAGCCATCATCCTACTTGTCATCCATCCTCGATTGCGTCCAGATACTTCCTTCCGCTCGCCCACCTATCATACATATCTGCTCCTCAATGTTACCGGAACCATTTCTGGACCATGCGTCGCATCGTACAACTTTCTCATTTCGTCATTTATTGCTCGCCCCTCCATACACGAGACCACCTTCCTCAAGCGTTATCCCATTCATGAATTGAACGAACCATATCTTCGCAAATGATCATTTTCCCGGAGTATCGAGAACTTGTTCCTCATTGCTTACACTCTAAAATCAAAATCGTTAGCCTTATTCTCTCTTCAATTCTTATATCCAGCTCCTTGCAGCTCCCACTACGTCGATTCTTTCTGCTTCTCTCCACCTTCCCCGTTCCTCTCATCAATGCCCTCAAAAGAAAGAAAAGAAACCCTCAAACTCACGGCGGCAACAAATAATCACTCCATGAACTCGCAAAAAAAGCCACCGCCACGCCAAAAACCCCCACACTCCTAACCACACTCGCATTCTCCGGGCTCGTCAACGCCGCATACGCCTTTGCCACATATCCCTTATTCGCGTGACCCCGACGAGGGGCGCTGGAGCGCTCGACGACTACACGTTGGGTTTTGGGTGCCATTTTTTTTGGTTCGTTATAGGGATAAGGTAGGAAACAATCGGTGGGCTTGGAAGGATTGCGTAGTTTGAACGAAGTAGTTTGGTTGAGAGAGGGGTTGATTGTCGTGAGCTTGAGCTTTCGAGAATGATTATTTTTCGAGCAGAGAATGACGGAGGATGACTAATCAATCAACCAAATCTATCCACCGGCACGTGAGCTTCATATCTTCCCCGCATCTCAGCTCAAGACGAGGCGCAGTCCATTCTGGTCAAGAGAAAATTGCCTGTTTGCGTATGTGCGCGGATGGTGACAAAGAACTGGGCGTTTGCTAATGCATGCTGCACGTGCATATGAAGAGGGGAAGAGCAGGTAGGTAAGCAATGGATGGATGGATTTATAATTGTAAGTTAGAGAGATTTTCCCATTTAGGTTTATGGGGAACGAAGTTGGAGTGTTGTTTGTATATCTACTGCGCGTTTCAATCTCTGACGATTTGAGAATGAATGAAAAGTCGGTTTGTTTATCGGCTTTGTTGAGTGGTTGATATCTACATTCTATAACATCTTTTCGGAAGTTCCTTATTGAACTTGCAAGGACAAGATTTTGGATAGGATATATCAAAACAGATCAAACCACATCAAGTCAGGAACGAAGAGCACGGGAACGAATATCTATACGATATTGCATGACTTGTGATCCGCTATTTTTTGTCCGTTCATCAAGCATTGAAGGGAAAATAGTCCCATGTCAAAATGACCGAGTACATATATGTCCCTTCTCTCTTGAACTCCAACCCAACTAATCTTCTCACCAGAAAAATTATAACTACCCTCCTCACCACCGGCCCCCACCAAGTCCTCCCCACTCCCCGTCTCATCCGCACCTACTTCGCCGGTCACCTAATCGCCCGCACCACCTCCGCGCTCTACGTCTGGGAACACCCCTACTACCCCCAATACTACATCCCCCTGAAATGCATCTCCCCCTCGTACCTCATCCCCACCACTCCGATCCCTGTACTCGACGCATCCAACGTGCACGGCTCGGCGCAACACGCCGTTCTCTCCGTGGACGACCGCTCCATCGACGATGTCGTGATCTTCTCGGGCGGGAAGCTCGACGGGTACGTGCGGTTCCCGTTTTCGGAGATGGATGCCTGGTTTGAAGAAGATGAGCAGGTGTATGGCGAGCACCCACGCAGTCCGTACGTGCGGATTGATGTACTGGGGAGTAGTAGGCGGGTGAGGGTGGAGGTGGAGGGGACGCTGGTGGCGGAGAGTGGGAATTGTAAGTTTTTGTATGAGACGGGGTTGCAGACGAGGTATTATATGCCGAAGACAAGTGTATGTTTTTCCTATTTTCTGTTTGCTTGGTTGCGTTTTGAAGGCATTTTTTCTTTTTACCGAAGGGGCTTGACTGATAGATGAGAAGGTGCAAATGCAATATCTCAAACCCAGCGCCACGACTACGAAGTGTCCGTATAAAGGTATGGCAAACTACTATGATGTGGTGATAGGCGAGAAAGTGTACAAGGATTTAGTATGGTGGTATGAGTATCCGACAGCGGAGAGTATGAGAATAGCTGGGATGGTGTGTTTTTATGCGGAAAAGTGTGATGTTACTGTGAGTGATGAAGAAGGATTTGTTGTTGTGGAAAAACCAGAATTGGATGGGAGTAAGGAAGATGACGAGATGAATATGGAGAGAGGGCGGCGCCAGTAGTAATGATTGGGGCGGTGAATTCTTCTTTTGCATGAAGCGGAATCTTCTTTGAGGGGAGTGGAAATGGTTGATCTAGAACCTCCGAAGGGCCTATTCTTACTAGACCCCGTACGAAGGGCTTATAAACCTCTCATGGGTCGATCGGAAGTTCTTAAACCCTTATTTACAGACTAGTCGTTTATTTCCTAAATAGGCAATAGTGAAATTATCTATAATATTGAGATGAGATTCATCCTAAATGAAGTACAAATACACTGATTGAAAACAATGAATCAAGCCGCCTTCGCTACCTTTCTTCCTCTTGTTGTTATACTATTTTTAGCTGCTTCTGCCTATACTCAAACCCTTGCTGGCTCAGCTGGGCCATTTTCACTTCTCTTTGCTGCTGTCACTGGCACACTGCCTGGGTTTGACCAGCTTTTCTCTTTCTCTTCTTCTGTTTCCGGCCAGCTTTCCGTAAAGCATTTACAGCACCTCTGCTATTTGCTAATTGTACTGCCTCATTCAGAGTAATCTTATTTCCATTTTCAGTCAGAAGATCAGAGTATATCTCCTAAGAAATAAGTTTATTCAGTACTCCTGAACTATAAATGCATGTTAACTTGCTATACTTGTAAACCAGCTTGTATCTTTTCTTCTAGATTTCGATAGTTCTTGCTGGTAGTCGTTGAATTTTAGGTTTGACATTCAGCTAAGATATTGCGAGAAAGAGAAAATAAAGTGACTATATACTACAGAAACAATAAAAATGTTGGTATTATAATACAAATATCCAAATAATCAAATTGGCTACGAAGCAAAAGATGAATGGTAGCACTAGCGAGGCTAGGTGGCCCTAGTATTACTTATTGATTTATACGGCAACAACCTCCTAAGAGAACTATCGTGAAGATAGAATTAAGCACTTTTCCAGATCAAACAGCAAAATCCAAACTCAACTGTCTCTTTATCACACCTAAGTGCCCAAGTCTTAATCCTCATACTCCGATCATTATACACCCCCCTTACAGTTTGCTCCCCAATTCCACCCTTCCCCAAACTACCTCCAACGCCAACCCACACCCCCTCTCTACCCACATACACTTCCTCAATCTCTCTTCAAACTCCCCCTTTTCCTTCACCCCCAAAATCCCACAAACCGTCTGCACGCCCCTTGTCCACCAAAAGCGATCCTCGGCCGTCGTCGCAGCCATACTCGCCACGAACAAGATCCACAGCAGCCAGATCCGACGCTCACGATTCGCGGTCCAGAAACCTGGGATCTGTGGCTCAAGCGAGTCGCGGAGGCGTTGGAGCAGGCGCTGGATGAGTTGTTGGGTGGGCGGGATGTCGCGGATTGTGAGGTAGAGGTAAAGATGAAGGGCGGTACGGAGGGGGAGGGAGATGGAGATGGGTGTGGATATTTGGGCTGGGTGGGATGGAGGGGATGAGTTGAAATGGAGGAGCTTGTATTCTGTGCTGTAGATGAGAGCGCTTGTGAATGTGCGGTTTATTTTTGCCGGATTGGTTGAGTCCATGTGAGAAGACAAAACCCGTAGATCGTCGACCACTTTTCTCAGTTCGATTGTTTCTTCCGGTAATGGCTCTTCACTTAGATCTGGAATTAGATAGCTGGTTTTGGGTAAAGGAGAGTTCAGGTAGGAGAAAGCAGGTTGCTTTTCCCATACATTTGAATGGCAGAGATCGGACCTAGCATAGTGGTGAGCAAAAAGCGTTTCATAAAAGTACTCCAAACATACCATGCCACGATCCTCTGATGAATTCCTTTTAAATTCTCTACACCCCCTCTCAAACTAACCATTTTTTGCAGGCCCTGCATATGCACGACCGCAACATCATATTTCCCCGCAAGATTCTTCCTCGCCAAAAGTCAGCATTCATCTCACAAACAAAAAGCTGTGGTATAGCTTACCTCTTTATTAACAAGCAAAGCCACAGAAGAAATCGTCGAATCACTGATATCAGTCTCACTATCGCTTAGCCGTTTATTAATGATACTTAACGCCTCCCCCCCATGATGTAAAGATTCGTGAGACTCAGCCATTCCGCGTTTGATATCATAATGCAAGGCGATGAGGTACAGAATAGAATGAAGCATGGCTGCGTCTGCTGCAGCGGTGGAGAAGAATGTGCCGTCTGAGTTAATGGCGATAGAGTTTGTGGTGTACATGGTTTGATCTAGATGGTGGGTTAGTTCTTTTGTGATCCGGGGTAGATACTCTCTAAACTTACAATGATTAAGTAACCGCTCACTCCTCGCATCAAGGACCACAGCCAATGAATCGAATGGGTCCAAACGACTTGCATCAAGCAAAGACCTAGGACTCCCCTGACTACCTCCATCCTTATCCCCCTTTAAAAATTCGTATCCTTTCAGCATCTCCACCCGCAAATCCGAACTCGCCACTCTATTTCTTCCACCATTCTTAATCTCCTCATCAACCTCCTCCTCCTCACCTCCTCCTTTCCCCGTTCTCCGCCCTCCCCGTCTCCCTCTCCCTCTACCACCCCCTATCTTTCCCCTCCCTATCCCCCAACTCTCCAACCTAAACCTCCCCTTATACACTTCCAAACCCCTCAACTCCTGCGGTTCCCGCAACACCCACCTACTTCCTTCCTCCCCTTCCCCCCTTTCCTCCATCCCCATCTTCCTTCTAATAACAAAATCCCTCATGGCCTGAACCCTCACCTTCCTCGAATGCTCATCACGGTCCCGTTGCGACGCCTGTCCTATCACCGTGACGAATTCAAATGTCTTCTTATCCTGGTGATGGTAAACTCTTCCATCACCAACACGCATATCTCCCCTTTCCTTTCCTTCCATCTCCATCTTCATTTCCTGCTCTATTTCTCTTTCTTTCCCAACACGTGCAGTCTGCAAACTTCCTACCCTGCACCGTGTTCCTTAATTATCCTCTCCTCTCCTCTCCTTTCAGAAATTCAATTCGACCCCAGTCCCTACCCAGTTTTCAATTCAGCAAAAGGGAACAAGAGTACAACTTCCAACTCACATATTTTTCATAATCATGACTCAAGTAAAGTAATGCTACCATTCAACAATTATATATTTCCACTACTTACTCACCCCTACGCCCTCTCTTCATCAAAGATCAATTGATAATGCAAGATAAGATGCGCTATGCTTAGAAATCTTGTTGTGTATTATTCAGCTGCTTTGAGGCTTTATCCCATCCAATCACCGTAGGTAGCGACCACTCTCCAATACCCGTGAAGATAACCTTCCTTGAAGGTAGTATTTACGACAGCAATACCTACTCGCCAATGAAACAGGAGAACCTCGCGGAAACGATTACAACCTAATTGATGGTATACACATCACCACATCACTTGCATCCACATGCATCAAGAAACCAGACCATAGAATGCGATACACAGCACGCCTTTTTTTTTCTGATTTTTTATGATACTGGAAACTTGAGTTGAGAAAACTTAGACGCAGCATCCAAATACATATACTCCATCACACTACTACTGGTATCGGCGGTCTTTTCATCCCCACAAAGTGACCTCATCTCCTCATTTTCCACCCCTTCCATCTCCATCCTCCCTCCTAACCTTTCCTTGTCATCCATCGCCCGTCCAACGTTGTAATCTGCTTCACTACCCCATCATTCCCTCCCTCCGTCTCAGCCTCGTTCTCATTCCATGTGATTAGATTTCCCAAGAATGTGACGAGCCCATCACACACTAAAAATACGATAGATCGTTATGTCTGCCATCTTTGCAATTGCGAAAATCTATCTTTTCATATAAAAACCACAGGAAATATGGCTCCACGTCGTCAAAGGTATTGTGTAGGTATTTACCGGGTTGCCAGTTCGTTAAAGGAAGGAAATGAATATCGTGCAAAAATGCTTTTTTGTCCTTTGAGAGTGCATGTCAAAAATTTTGGGAAAAAAGACCAGGCGCCGAGCAAGAAACAATCCGTAAATGTAGATAAAATATCGATCTTCGTATGCCGAACAAAACATGCAGAACGAGCGGACGACCTAGGATCGATGATTATGTCCAAAGTACAAATGAAAAATGAAAACACAATGAACACGTGCATGAAGGCAATAAGCGATAGTTCATCGAGGTCTATCGAACATTGTCAGATCCGTAGATCTATGCGACAGGTGCAACCGGGGCAACAGGTGCACCGAGGTCGGCACCCTCCCCGGAGATGTTTCCGTTGAGGCCCTTTGGTGCAGGGCATTCACGAGCAATGTGACCATCTTCACCACATGTGTAACAAGCCTTTCCAGTCTTGTTCACACCACCATTGGGGCTGGTACATTCGCGAGAGCTGTGACCAGTTCTTCCGCAAGCATAGCATTTCATAGCTTGTGCTTGGCAGTCACGAGCGAAATGGTTTGGTCCACCACACTGTAAAATTGTCAGTGTCATTCTATTCAGACGGCTTTGCAAGAGCATATCAAGAAAGGTCGAATATTAAGGAACCAGATCCTGGTCCACAATGAGAGTGAGGTGAGAATTACCTTGTAGCAGGTGGCAGGACGAGGTCCACCGGGTCCACCGAATCCACCTCGGGGAGCAAATCCCCCACCAAATCCTCCACGGGGAGCACCAAGTCCACGACCGGCACCTGGCATGACACCAGCTGGAGTTGGGCAGGAACGGGCCAAATGTCCGACCATGCCGCAGTTGTAGCAACGGCCGCTGGATCCAGCTCCGCTAATACGGAGGGTTGGGCAATCGGCCTGAACGTGGCCTAGACCTTGGCAGTGGTAACACTGCTTGGCCTCGGTCGTTCTTGGCAGTGGGCAACCATTCGATTCATGTCCTACCACATATTAGTACGACAAGAAGTTGTCCGCTGTGATATAAGCGTACCTGGTTGCTTGCCTGCAAAGCAATGGTTAGTCAAGGTGTCCCATATGAAAAAAAATATTGCTAGTATAGCGAGCTGACTTACAATTGTAGCACAGGCGTTCAGCAGAAGAGCAAACTTCGGCATAATGACCAACGTTTCCGCACCTGTGGAAGTGAGCATTAGCAACCTTCTTGGCTTTGCGAAATGGGAATCCGGGGCAGAGAACTGTAACATTTCTTAGAATGATCGTTGTCGAGCATCCTAACAATGCCAAATCTCGACCCCACTATCGTCGAAACTTCAGAAGAGGAGAAAAACTTACTTGTAGCAAGCACGACGAGATAACGAAGACATGGCTACTAATCGATGCGTCTGTTGTGTTCCATTATTAGCACGGCATATAACAAATGCGCCGTCTTCCGTTGTCCATTCCTTAACAATCTTCCTGCATCTGTGTGGTGGCTCATCTGCTTCGTCTGATCTCAACCATTTCTCAACTGATGTAGCGGACATATCTGCGATATTCGACGAGGCTAGTAGGATGTTTGCAGACTAAGGCACGTCGGGGTTGGGATAATTCCAGATCGAACGTTGCATGACCAGCATCCGTCAGGCTGCAGGATGCATAAATCTTGTGCGACGTGGGATAGATAGGCGTAGGATGGTATTCTATCGATGCGCCCTTCGACTGCGGTGATTTCGATAGTTCGATAGCCCGCATGTATATCGTTGTTGTCGTACAGTTTTATTTGGCAGTTGAGACGATCGGATATTTTGACAGATATCGCATCCAAAAAGCAGATGTGCCACCAGCTTTCTTTCTTTCTTTTGGATCAAAAGCAAACAGAGAATTCACCGAGGAGCATGTGGTACAGCATCCCAATAGGCGACCGTCCCTCTTGTTTGCTCAAGAATTCCATCTTTTTCTCGGACAACTGATCCAACCCAACCAACAACGAACAGAGGGGAAACGTAGGTGGTAACTTACAGAAAATCTTCCTTTTTCCTCTTCCTTTCTTAAATTCTTTCTTTTGATATATCCTTCCTTCCTTCAACAACAGCTACGACTTCCGTCTTCCTTCGACCTCCCGTAGTACAACGTTTCGCAAGCGGAACCGCAGAATTGTGTGATGTGTTTGTGTAGTTGAAAGAAAATCAAGAAGAGGCGCCAAACACATGTCCCTTTGTAAGTGAACCTGAAAACTCTAGCAAGAGCAAGATCGGAAATTCATTTACGCTCTAGACTTAATGGGGCTTAGCGTGCAGCCTTAGCTTGAACGCCGGGTCCCAACTAAACAATGGAATTTGGAGGAATTTAGATCAGTCCAGGGCAAATACAAACCATTTTTGGACTGATTAGGACCAAAATGGCCGCGGACTACACGAGGCATTCACTGGCATTTGATGGCGTAGAATGACTTGGAATATGATGGATTTGGATTGGAAATATACTAAAGTAGTTGGTAGCCAAAAAGAGGCGAAAAATCAATATTATATATAACTTGTTCGGTATAGTTATATATAACGTATTCGGTATAGTTATATCCAACTTATTCGGTATAGTTATATCCCAAGTTATCCTACTACAAAGTACTTTGTGATACGAGGCCGTTTAAGGTATATTGTACCAAGCAAGGCACGGAAGTTGCATGGCATCGGAATTCAGCTGGAAAGCATTCCGTAGCCGTCAGCAAGTACAAAGGAGCTATTCGACAGATGACCGCCCAGACTCCCAGGGGCAGGGGAGGCGAGAGAACCCTTTGCTGTGCACGGCGGCCAGCTCGATCCGAAAAGTGCGAGGTTACAAATCCATCTTCCACACTTCCGCTCATCAAATCCCAATACGTGTTGTGCTGTGCTTGAGTGTGGCGAGAGTACTTTGCAGTAACCGCACAAAGAAAAGTAAACGGCTTTTGATGACATTTTCCCCCACTTTGCTGGCATGGCCTCACTGCATGAACGCCCATGAAAGACGTGCTCCGCATACATGTCTCATGTCGCATATCAATCCAGGTCTTTGCCCTTTGCCGCCCATTCATAGAACGGCATGCTGACGATAAGCCGGCGATGATACCTATTCAAGATGACACGCCCATGCTTCGTGTTGAATGAAGCGAATGAAAGCTTGTTACATAGTAGTCGAAGTCATACCGTTGCTATTCGTTCCTACGGAGCACGGAGCGAAATAATTGATTCTGATTTGTCTTGCCTCTTGCCTCTTGCCTCTACCCCTCTCTTCTTAGAGTGCGCTTGGACGTTCTAGGTAGGAAGGGAAAGGGCGCTTATGATGAAAAGAAAAAAAGCTTTGATACTTGACTTTTCAGCTCTTGCTGTGACTTCGGCTCCCTCCCAAACTTTAATGCCTTTTTTCCTGAGGCTTAAAACCGGGCTTTGGGCAGCAAGCATCATCTGGGAGCCTTAGGCATACAATATGTGGATTATTACTTAATACGTACACTCAGAAGCATAAGTATTATAAAATGACTGTATCAATGCAGCCTCTTGCTACCACATAATTAAGAACCTACTTTTCTGGTGATCTACGCAGGGAATACTTCTGGTTTCATCACATAGTCTCGTAGGTAACATATCATGAAAGAAGTCGCAGTTTATACGATGTATATCTTCTTTGCTTCACTGCCGTTCGCCGAAACCAACAGTCATCTATTTCGTTTACGAGTACGAGTATTGATGATAGATGGAGAAATGACAAGGATGAAGCAACACGACGGTGATAGAATGAGGTAACAGCGAGAAAAGATAAGCGCTAGCGAAAGTTCTTCCAGGTAAGCCTCATGATTGTGTATCGAGTAATCAATATCGAAATGTGTGACTTCAGTAGTGGTATTTCATTCGACTTGAGGGTTCGATACTCTAACTCCATCAGCACTCTTGTAGGAAGTAATATGTGGTGATATACTTCCACTTTGGCTGTATTGTGGAAGCTATTTAGGTATGTTGCTGATTACACTTTGATAGCAAGGGTCAAAACCCTCTTCCACGGCCTCGTGTCATATGCTTCCGTTCTTACTTGATGTCAATGATACTTGCCTACCACGTGTCTCCATCATGATTCACTTTATTCTCCGGACCTCTTTCACAGCCCACACAGACTCACAGTCATGAGACAACATTCTATATAAACTGATTCACTGAAATCACCTCATATTCCGAATCATACCAACGATAGAACGAGCGAGCTGACGTAGTACATATATCGGTAAAGTCCTCGAGATCTTTTAAAGTCCTCGAGATCTTTCAATTACCTTCCCGTTCCTGAAAACCAACAGAGAACACGATATGGTCAGGGGGAGAGAGAAGAACATACTGACGTTAAAAATACGTCATCCGAACAAATTTGAGAATTTTACACTCTCTCCCACTCTCCGACTTATAGGAATCAATAAATCATACTACGGCGAGGTGTCTTGGAAGACATATCGGTAAAGTCCTTGAGATACTTAAATTTCTTCACAGAGACGTCTACGCTGCCCAAGAGGCACAGCATAAGAAGGATAGAGAGGTCGATCGATTTATAAATGGCAACAAAAGTATGGGTGCTGAAGATGTGACAGTGATAATGAATGATATAATGACAGCAACCATTCTTCACCCATCTCTTCGAAAACTAATTAGTAATTCCCATGCAAACGAGGAACTTCTCGGCACTGAAAAAAACACCTCGAGCTTTGCTTGGTTGCTGTCATAAGCTCCTATAACATCGTGCAACTAGTTGTGATTTTTGAACAGACTCTTTCGAGCCTTTTTTCTGACATTGACTGCTGAACCTTCAAAAATCACATGATAACTGTCTTTATACATTTTTCTGCAATCCACTCTTGAGTCTTGAAAGATAATCTTGCTTGCTATCTTTCAACTCAAAGATAAGTAATAATTGAATGGACATCTTGCATTCACCGAAGTTGAGCCAAATTTTGAGAGAGTTGTGAAGATGTATTTTGAAGAAAAGAGCTGTGTGAATCTTCCAACGACGAGAAAGATGCCGTACCCGAGTCCCGAAATATGGACATGGAGAAATAGATAGCATTTGCACATGTAATAGAGGTTCTAGTTCCAGTGCTAATCCTTCCTGACTTCTCATATATAGGACTTTCTAGTTCAAAAGGTGTAGGTGTGTGAACAAGAGAATAAGATGTAGCAAAGAGCTGTGAGACGTGGAAATGACAGCATGAAAAACTAGAACAACAACATTTGCTCATCATCGATAGCGCCGGGAAAAGAATGACAGCAGCAAACAATATACCTAAAATTCTCAAATTCACAGCCCGTGTCAATCCAACTTCACGATGCCAGACACTGTTGAATACTGCAACAAGTGCTATTTCTCTTTCAAAGAAAGAAGAAGTATCATCGTAAAAATCGTAAACAAGAGCAGAGGGCTACGGTGTGCGACCAGCAAACAAGTTGCTCCTCAGGCCTAGTTTGCGGAGTTCTTCTCCAAAGTTAAAACAAGAGTATATACAGCCCTCGTATCAAGTCTTTATATACACACACACACTACTTGGTACTAACCTGTGGACTGTAGTCATTGACCTCGTTACAGCTAATTCACTTGCATCCTTCTTCCCTGTGATCAGTGACCTCGTACAGCGGGCGAGATTCACCTCTTTATATTTGCGACGTATCTTGTTTTCATGTAACGAGATACAAGAGAGGTGTGGCGTAAGGTTTGGGTATAGGATATTTGTCTATATTAAGGCCATATCCTCCATGTCTAGTATATCTAGGAGACAACGAGGAACGGCATGGGAGCACAGGGGGGTGAGGGAGTCACGAAGCTTCATTCGAGTCCGACTTGATGCGGAACTTGGTTGAAGAACAGAGGTATACGGATTTTTTCATTTCATAGAGGAATGAGATTGTAAAGCTTGATGGCAGCGGATTGAAAATATTCGACGGTAACAAGCAAACTACAAATGACAACATGTATGCCCGAATGTTGTTAAGGGAAAATCTCATCAATTTCCATATACATGATAGCACGGAGACAGATACTCAACTTAGCTCTTCGGGTAGTAGCTTACCTGTATAGGGTATGTCCGTCAGTCTCCTCTTCTTGTATTATAGGAGGTCTATACGACGTAGGCAGTGTGAGAATGAGGAGTCGAAATCCGAAAATATTTTTTGGCAGATATTATATTAGGTAGAGCTTGATGGGAATTTAAATTATCCGAGTTTTCTTTACCTTAATATCCCAGCTCGTATCGAGAACCAGTTGCTAGTGAACATCTCTCTCAAATGTCTGAATGTAATATGTAGATACTGTGTTTACTGCTCAGCATCTTGTTGGTCTACTAGGAATGCTACATTTTCTAACTGTGGTTGATGCATTGTGTTTGTCACTCTTTTCTACCTTGTTCTGTCTGTATTTTCTGCTCTTGGCCTTATCTGCTTTTGACCTACTCACTACTTGCAATCAAAAGTTGACAGCCGTTCCTGGAAATCATACGCTTCGTGCACAGCCTTACCACGAGCTATCCAAATCGGTAGTTACTAATCACTGTATATAGAGTCGTTGTGCTAAAATCCTGACAAGTTGTTGTACGTATCACAGGGGCCTCAAAAGGTATATCTGTGGGTAGACCGGGTACGTAGCCACAGGTGTCACCTTTCTTTGGGACGCTCTAGCTAGATGCACTTGGTCTTAATTGATTATCAACTATGGACGGCTACGAAACTATTTGTGGACGAAAACTCTATATCAGAGTTTTCCGCCTTGTCTAAGCGAACTAACAATTGATTACTATTTCCACTATCCCAACAATATCATCTCGAATTGACATAGTACACAAAAAATACAAAAATGTGAAGCTGATACGGACATGAATTCAGATATTCATCACATGACTCTCTGACGGGGAATCGAACCCCGGTCTCCCGCGCTTGGGTCACGTGACATGCACGTACCATGACAAGCGGAAATCATGACCACTAGACCATCAAAGATGTTTGCTGTTCTGTAGAACTGTTGACGAGATTGTTGGTATTTACATATATATACTTTAAACATAAAAGTGTACTAAAATTCGAGCTCGGACCCACATCAGGCGAAAAACAGCCGTAAGCGAGCTCCCACAGCTCAAGGACTAGCTCTCTATGAGGACAAAAGATTCTTTCTGTGTAAAGAACAATAATAACACTATCTGGAGCCTTCTTAGAGAAAGAGATCAACAATGCGAGGATGGAGAGTGCAGCTGAGCGTGCCTCATACCACACGGCGGCCGGCCATTCAAGATGGCGGTGATATTGAGATGGAATATTGTGTACTCGTTGAAGTTCAGCCCCTGGATTAGCGAGCAGTCTCTTTGCATCATTCATGCGAGAACGCTGCGAACAACAACGACCCCGTGGTCTTAGGGGTGTCATATGTACTTACACACACCTTTCGCCAATTGATGGAAGTAGGAAAGACTGGTTCAAGTTTAGCTGTTAGATATTCTTCTGTAAGAACGAGTGGATTTATTCTATTTCCTTTCACTCTGCCAAATACTCGCGAGCTCACCCAAAATCAAGTGAGGTCAAAATTGTGGTTGAATTGTGTGTGGTACTCGGGTGTGAAATGGTCTGTGTGTATTCTCACTTTTTTTCTCCTACGTAGAGATCTATGTTATGTGTACAGTACAGCTAGTTCGCTCTAATATCTAATCATTTGGGACTGTACAACTGATTGCGCTTCAATACCAAGCAAAAGGAATCTTTTACTGTAGCTAGATTTGTGCAATTAAGGACTCTTACTTTTCGTCAAATTTTCCCCGTATGCGAAATTCTGACGGCCTAGCTCTCAGGTTGCTCTCTGTTTGATTGGTTTGATCGGTTTGATCGGTTTGATCGGTTTGATCGGTTTGATTGATTTTTCAAGAAACTGGCCAGAAAATTCTTCCGTGCACAGATCACAATATTTGTCTATTTAAACTCCGCTCTCGCCGTTTTTTTCGCTTCTCTTTTTTTTCTTTTCTCCTTAGCTCTCTTTGCCTATTGGCTTAGATCAAGTGTAGTATCTGTTCTTTTCAGTTTAATCTCTGAAAGATCGTCATAGACGGTCACATTGATTATACTTATTTTTGCCATTCGGAGGTGGTCCGCTGTGCTTGCGCATGATCACTTCCACAGTTTCCCCAGTATTACACTGTCTCTGGGCGAAGCGAACCTTTTCATTACAACTTCTTGCTTGCGAGAAGTGTGAAGAAGAGCTGTGGTTTCTAAAGGGAAGTTGAAGTTGACCAGGAAAGGAACACGTGGAATGAAGCATGATGCTTGGAGTTGATGCGAATCACGTGGTAGATGAAAGTGGTCGGAAAGATGCACAGCGTGGGGTTAATTAACATGTAGAACGAACGCTGAAAGATAGAAGCTGGGGGAGTTTTGGCACAGAAGATTATTGTGCCCATTAATAGTATTGAAGTTGGATGTTCCCTTTGGAGGGTTAGAACGGAGGTTTACTGAATGAGATATTTCACTTAAGTAAAGCCAATGAAACTTCGCCGTTGATATTTCAATACCTACAGAATTTTGGCTACAGCAGAGCTTACTTATACCAGGCAGAGCTGCCTTATGTTAGTGACTATCCGAACGAAGTACTTCAATATTATATAAATACAGTAAACAGGTAGAAATCAAAGAGCAATCTCCAAGCATCGCACAAACACTATTTCCAATGTTGTCCCCTCTCAAAAGTACCTGTGAAAATATTTCGTCAAGATGTGACTTCTAAGCTTCCCCTCACCAAACTCATCCCACAACATACCCCTCCAAAATCATAAACAACATGGCAGATATTACTGGAATGGTGGATCCAAAGATCTTCGAAGATCTCCAAACCAAGATTGATGAAGATGCAGAAGTGAGAGATCAAATCAAAGCTATTCTTCAAACATTGGAGAGGCAATCTAGAAATGCCCAATCGATTCTGTCGCGCGCGCATTCTACACCAGCCGCACATTGTATGTTCCGAACTTGCTTCTCTTCCTACCCTCCCACTGACAATTCATTAGTGCAGCCTGTCCTCGAATCTGCAGAGAAAGCTATCAAAGAGGAGGTCGATAGCATTGGAAAGCTCTCAAGTGTTGCTTCTAGTTCCCCATATTATAAGTGCGCGATCAAAAGGTCAAGTTGTGGAGCTCAGCTAACGGCGGCAGATACAATGGAATTTGGACGCGAGATGTGCAGAATGTCATATTTGCAGTACTGCTATGCGGATGGCTAGGTGGAATGGCAAAGGATGGTAGACCTGCAGAAGCAGGAAGACTTTTTACAATTGAGGAGGTTGGGGAAATACTTCAAGGCAAGTTTGCCGACTTCACCAAATTCTCTCAATTATCCCTCCACTAACGGCGCATATACAGTTCCGGTCAACCTCAAAGATCGAGACGCCTTCCATATCTCCATCGAAGAATACCTCCTCTCTCTCATCACCCTCATCGAAGAGCTTTCACGACTAGCTATCAATTCTGTGACTCTCGGCGACTACCAACGACCTTTGCAGATTAGTCAATTCGTGAAGGATTTGCATGCGGGCTTCCAGATTCTCAACCTCAAGAATGATGTCTTGAGAAGAAGAAGCGATAGCATCAAGTATAACGTGAAGAAGATTGAGGATATTGTGTATGATCTATCATTGAGAAATTTGGTTACTAGACCGGGAGCTGCTGCTGCTACATCGTAAGGATGGGTGAATCCGCGGAAGTTGCTTGAAAACGGAGGTTATTACTGTCACGACTTATGATTGAAGACGGAAATATGAGGAATCATGTACCATCACAGCTTCAAGAACTCAATTGTATGGAATATCGCGAGCTATTCGGGAAGAATTAAGGAATAGAAGGCTCAAGTCTTGCTGCCCATAGCATAAATGCTAGTATCAAACTTCACCACCGGTCCCGATCAAAATAAGTACCGACGCTAGTGACGGAGCTCATTCACGACACGAAAACCTACAAAATTATTTCGCTCATTCGAAACCGCATCTTACAACTTCAAAAATGCCACTCATTGACCCAGTGACAATGTCTACCATTTCTCCCGCCTCTTCCAGTTCCCCTTCTAAATCCTCAAAATCCCTACCAATTCAATCCTTACCTTCTGACGTCGCCAGAATCGTCACACATCTACATCCCGCGCTCTTGGCATCCGCATATTATTTTCGATTCTCTTCTTTAGTGGCAGATCCCGTTCCTACTCTTCTTCACTCTCTCCTACCTGTCGCCTTATTACAGATAGCTTACTCAGTAGCTTGTCTACCCTCTGCCGGTTCCAATACGAAACATGTGAAGAAATTGAAGCCGGGAGAGAAGAAGAGGGCAGGGGAGACGAGCGAATTTGTTAATAAGATATTTGTATGCTCTCTGCTCTACTACTACTTTGTTTACTTGTTCAGCGGACTAATAAGCCATTCCAGACTACCGTCTTTGCCCTCGTCCTCTCATCGACCGCGGTCCCTGCCATCGCAGCCCTTCAAATCCTCTTCGGTGCACCCTTCACGACTCATATCGAACATACACTTCTTTCCTCCGCACATATCTCTCTTCTTACGCTATTCCCACTTTTTTATGTGCACGGTGTCGACTCGCAGAGATGGTTGGAAATAGCGTCGCTATATGCACCGATCGATGAAGTTTTCGGTGCTGCGATTGGTGCATTGTTAGGTGCTTGGTTAGGCGCAGTACCCATTCCCTTGGATTGGGATAGGGAATGGCAGAAGTGGCCGGTTACGGTTATTACGGGTGCTTATGGGGGATATGTTACGGGGAAGATGTTGGGTGGTTTGGGTTTGGTGAGGGGGAAGAGAATTGAGTTTAAGTAGAGGTGTATCAAGAAAGGTGGGTGTGGGCATAGAAAGCGCTGGAATTTGGTTGTTTGGAAGGAAAGGACAGGGCTGCCTTTACATGGGCGTAAATTCGGAAATGTGTTGAATACAGAGGATCTATGTGACCAGATCTTCAAGCAAGTATGTGTCTAGGGGTGCACACCTGAGACGAAGCAGCAAATTGCTGTGAGCCTCCAAGGCTTTGAGGTGTGGCACTGCATTCTTCTAGGTTGGTGCGGCTGCTAGATATCTGATGATTTCGTGTGGAGTTCATGATACTCATCATCTTCGATTGTTAGTTGTCCCATTTACAATTCCGTGTCCCTTTCCCCATCTCATCCAGCTTTTACTTTCAAGAAATTCCCGCTTCTCGCTACTGCTGTTTCGGTCTATACACTGTCGTCATTGCATCTCATCACCACTGCTACTATCACCACTTATATCATCGTCACATCCATTTCCACTCCCTCACCAACACTATCTCCTGGACGTATCCAGTCCCCTTCCTATGCATATCCCTATCTCCCGACTATTGATCTACACACTTGATATTAATATTCTCCACCTGCCAAATTTCGTTTTATTTGGTGTTTTTCTTTGTCTGATATTTTGCAGGATGGGGGATGGATAGGAGTTTATTTATATATTAGTATGGGGAAGGTCTAGCAACTTTGTTGCTTTTATCTCTGCTGTATGTAAGGGCTTAAGAGCTAGAAGAGAATGGCTCAATGTAAACCAAGCAAAATATCCAGGAATCAATAGAGCAATGTGTACAGTACGAGTTTGCTTGGAATACAGTGAGAAATATCTAGACGCGGGGTAAGAGCGTGACCTCGCCGTCATATTAGGATTCGTCATACTTCAAACCAGCGAATCTCTTGTTGCACATCTCACTTTGCCCTTCTCTTCCCCTTGCACCCAGCGAATCTTTTGTTGCATATCTCACTTTGCCCTTCTCTTCCCTCTAGGAGCTTGGATTGAAGCCCGGCTCTGCCATGGCCACCAGGCCAGGTGCTGGCAGTGAATTTCTGAGCTTCGGTAGAAAGGAAAAAGATATGACATGGTGAATACTGTGGGTAGTGAGGTGAATTTGAATGCATAGCGCGCGTGCGAAAAGTATTTAAGAAGTTGGAAAGTTCTCATTTCTAGTGCTACGGCTCATAACCTAGCACCAGAGGAAGTTCTTGATGGGAACAAGACGACGTCAGGCCTCTTAAAGTGACCCTCCCCATTGCTCTCATACAACCACCAAACAAAGAACCATACATACAACTGGGCTTCCCTGTTCTCAACACCGACTCGTGCAAGCTTGCAGAAGCTCCGCCCAAAGCTGCATTCAATTACTATTTGTACACCATACCAACATCTCTACTAGATGAGGCTGTAGTACCAGCATCCCATCAAGCGCTCTCCTTCACAGTCTCGAATCAACTGCAAGAACGGATGCCTGACCGAACGCCAAATGCTGGCAGCCAAGCAAAGCCCAAATTAACAGCGCAATCTCGATGACCAACCTACATCCCACAATGTGGTGACCACGCTGGTATTACTCGGCAAGAAGGAAGTGATAGATCGTTTGGTGGAGATCAAGAGACCCCAAGCAGATCCAAGGTAGCCTAATTCAAATCTGAGTCTGATACTTATACTGATAGTACTGCTTAGAATTACGCCAAAGAGTCTCTTCGCCCGGTGACGATAAAACAACTGCTCGAAGCAGCTCAGGAGAATTCCGACGCCGACTTTGTTATTGATGGTACCTAGATTTCCCAGGTGAGTCCCTTTTCGTGATGATAACTGTGAGATATTATACTAATTATATCATCTCCATCTTTAGATCACAATTGTCGGTCAGGTACTTTCAGTGAACAAGCAAGTTGCAAATAATACCTACAAAATCAATGATGCGTCCGGGTCTATTGATGTGAAGCAATGGATCGATCCTGAAGCGGATACCTCTGAAAATGCCAATCTCACTACCTACGAGGAAGGCAGCTATGTCCAAGTATTTAGCAGGTTGAGATCTATTGGTAGCTTGCGCTATATCGCTGCATATACTATTCGTCCTGTCATCGACTACAACCAGATCGCCTTTCATAGTCTGTAGGCAACTGCTATCCACCTCCACTTCACTTATGGACTACCGCTAGGAACAAAGTCGGTTGCTGCTGGAGAGCAGCTGGAGAGGAAACGCGAGGTCTCAGAAGGTGGAGAACACCAGCGAGTAACTGCCTATCCGGTCCGATTTGCCCTCCTCCCGCCGTATTGTTTCCACCTTCCGACCTCGCATTTCCTCTCCGGCTGCTCTCCGGCAGCAACCGACTTTGTTCCTGGCGGTGGTCTATACGAGTATATACTGTTAGCTCAAAGGAAGGGTTTCAAAGGAGATACTTTGGGGTTTGTCTGAAAGATAGATTACAAGTTCACTAATATTCTTGTGAGAGAAGGGGTTTGAAGTCGCGAGGGCGCTCTAATTTGGAGGGGGACTTGCTGAGTCACGTACTGTTTACACGGCAGCATTTCATGTAATAACGCTTAGTGTCACCTAGATCAGACATCTTCCGGGATGAAAATCCTGTTCACCAATAATATCATCTTGCCTGCATTTTCCATCTCTTTTCTGCTATGTCTTTCTCCATATGAAACATCGCAAGATATCATTGACATAGAAGACAAAGCTTTGGCAGTCAGACTGGACACACCTTCCCGTTAGCGATCGAATACTAGTACCCCATACCCCACATCTAACGGTAGATGGTGCAACTCAAGGACACTATGTCCCCTTTGCATCATAGTATTTCTACTTGTGGATAACTTAGACTCAATTACTGATATCCATCGGATGTGCTTTTGTCGTCGTTTTACTCGTCACTGTGACTTATTCACCCATTGCTAGAAGCACCACATCGGAACCCCAAAAACCACACTACGGACGAGGTAGAGATGAAGAATCATACCAGTCCGAAGTTGTACTACCGGTCTGCGGAGATTTCAGCGCCCGGCTGGAGTTTTGTACATCCTTCATGCCGCTCAGTACACCGACGATTGAACGGCCCCCGGTGATGGAGCATAGCTACATGGAATACCCGCTCAGCGATGGAAGAACAAGTTGATTCAACTTAATATCATCGCAGGGAAAGTTTTCATGGACTTGAGGTGGTGGCATTTGCGGGAGCATGATATTGCCTTTACTTCTGAAAATGCACCAGGTCATTCCACCCCCCAACACATCACAACAATTTGCTTGCACACTCTAGACCACAACACAATAGATAATAACTGATAACAACATTTATCTCAACAAATAAAATGGCCTGCTGGCCCAATGGCAAGGCGCTTGACTACGAATCAAGAGATTGCAGGTTCGATCCCTGCGTAGGTCAAAATGAAGATTTTTTTTTCGTCTCTTTTTTTTTTCACTTCCTGCATTTTTTGGTGGGGACCAATAGGGCCTTACGTTTCCGCTTTGCACAGCGACCTAGAACCCCGAGTGGATAGCCTGGCTTCATATTGTCTTATACTTTGTCTGAGACTATGAGAATAGTACCTTTTTGCATCAATCTTGTCCTGTAAACTGACGGATAATTGCGAGGTCCCGCACTGCGGAAGTGACTCTTACTATTTTATCTGCATTGAGGTATGAACACTTTTCCGTTACGGTTGATTCCTATATGCGGCGATAGGATACTTATGTCCTTTCAGTTTTCCTCATGATTTCCGTGCTAGGTGTTAACTCTTGCAGCAGAGCACCGGCACGTTCTTAATCACTTAGCACCCGCTACCAACAACATATCTTATCGTTCTCACGTAGTGCCTGAAACACCTTCGTGTATCTGCAACCAGCTGCAGACACACTGAGGAACATTTATGACCACTGTACTGGTTATTCCCACGTTCTCTCCCGAACGTGCACCTTATAGAAACAAACCTTTCAAGGTGTATCTGTCCTAGGAGCTCTTCAGAAGTGGCGAGGTAGGTTCATACCAAACGGGATCATTCGTCATTCGTACCCTTATTAAAGGCGGTCTCATACGCACGACTTTGGCTCTCTATTCAGAGATGAGACTTCTCTTCACAATGCTTTTCCGGTATTACGATGCGTTGGATAGAGTGTACACCATGTGCAGACGCCTTATTTTCTTGTTCACCATCGTCTCTTTGTTCTGCAGCACTTCCCTGGACAGGCCTGGTACACTGGTCAAGGGTGGGATTTGAAATCCGGTCGAGGACCTTGCAGGCCCAGAATCACCTTCGTCGCACCTCCGTTTTGGGCATTCAGTGGTTCCACATGGACCCTATGAATATCCTCAATGTCAGAGGATAACTGGCTCTAAACAATCAGCTTGCGAGTTCTCTACCTTCGCAATCGCTTAGGATTTTGATCTCCTAATGCCTAGCCCCTATTTAGACATGGTTGTATGCCAATCCGCAGATTAGAGACGAAAGTCACTCGATACCTAATATTGACTGGGGTCATATCATTTCCTTGCCCCCGCAGCTGAGGTGGCAGCTCTCAATATTCTCGATGACTGAGATGTTGAATCTATTTGCATCTCTGTTTCTGAGATGATGCTTCTCAAAATTCAATACTGGCTTGAAGAAAAGCTTAATATCATCTCGTCAACCAGGGTGTCACTACTAATGTTTCTACTGAGCGTTTACAGTTGTGTGAACCGAACAATTAACAGCAGTCCTCGTTTAGATTTGAGTTGCGCCTCCAGTCATCAGTCACATCACTTGGAACCTGACGTGGTTCTCTCAGGAAAAGCCACCCCATTCGTCGATCTAGAGCTCTTTGCAATCGCTTACACAGTTCAAATACGCTCCATATTATCTAGCCACCCTCCTGTTCCTCATCTCCTAGGTATGTTGTGCGTCAAGCTATCCTTCCTCTTTCTATGAATACCATTGATAGCATCGTTTCAAAGTATTACCAGAGTCTAGCGCCGCAAACACAATCATGGCTCTCGCTGAGCTCAAGATACTCTCGCATCTCTCAAGGAGCGTCATGCGCAAGAAATCGAGATGTGGAAACAACGATGTGTTGAAGTTGCCAACAAACTCGAAGAGGCGGTAGCTGAAACCAAAAGACTGACTGCTGAGACTTCCTCCTCTCAAGATGCTCGTGGTGCTCAGCAGGATTCCTTTCATCGGCTCGACACTCGGGATGATAATCTGCATCAGGAGAAGTTGGCCGGGATGGATCATATGGCATCGGATGCACCTCAAACAACATCTTCTGAGGCTCGGGCATCTCATTTAACCGGAATAGGTTCTGAACTTCAAGTGCGACACATACTGAGAGCTTAACCAGCAAAAACCTCAATCACATCAGGCTCGTGATACTCAGTTGACCTTGAGACTACGATCACAATAGCCGTCTCTGCCACGTTCTTAGGAGCTGAGTAATCTCTATGGCTCAAAGAACCTTGGCACATACCAACAACTGCAGCGTCTAGGGGGAGAGGTGCTGAGGATGCAAGCACTTGCTATGTCTTCACTGTTCCATGGTCTGTTTCCTTTCTTTTCTTTTTCGTCTCAACGTTGAAATCTGCTCTAAAAAGGTTTCCCGTAATACTTTTTTTCATTTCATCTTAAGGAATTTTCTTCCCAGCACATCGAGATTGTTAAGGTTGGCTGTACAGTGCGCATAGGGGCATGAAAATTCAAGAAATTGTAATCTTACATCGCGACGGAAGGTTGCTAAATCTCATTCGAGTACTGGTCAATATCTCCCAGATATTTCAGAAGCGCAGAGCACGTATCAGACAGTCCATACAATAGCAATAAAAGCACGTTCACTCCTTCTATTCGTGTTATTCCAAAAGATGAAGCTGTGCGTGCGAAAATTTCAACCCCTCGAAAATGTGACGATGCAGCTGTGGTGTTGGTGTAGCGCATACCTTTATCAGTATAGTATTTCTGCGCCCTACTAAAATATCATTAATAAAAACACATCATCATTCTATCTAACGTACAAGTAGGAAGGTCTCTGGATTAGTGTACGCCTACGTCGACGAGCGCCCAAGAAAAGAAAGGGGTAGCGACTGCAATACGTGCATTACATAGTGGGGAAATCCACAGTTGGCAGAAGTCGAAGATGATTCGATAGAAAAAGGGATGAGCATTGCATTAACTTTCTTGGACAAAAGCCACCTCAAACATCGAGATTCACCATATTCCCGATGATCTATTTCTAGACCCATCGATTTACCCCTCAAAATGGCATGCCCCCCCCCCCTCCAATTCCTAGTGACGACATGAACTGAGAACTAGTAGCTATGCTCTAGATTTGATGGCATCATATGTTTACGTGGGATTCTTTTGACTACATCTCTTGATTGATTTTTTCCTGTATTTTTATATTGTACACTCAATTGATTGATTCTGTACAATTAAATTACTGATATCATATCCTCTACCAATCCAATCCCTCAGCACACACACACAAACCCACACCTACAAAAATGTTCCGCACAACGCACCTTCTTCGGCAAGGACCCGGCGCCTCCGCCCTCCGCATCTCAATCCCCATGCGCACAATCAGCAGCACGCGCGCAGCACGCGCCGGAAATTGGCAGGGCAGCCCGAGAAAAGAACACACGACGAACGACAGGGATAAATACAATGTGCAGCACGACGCGTCGAAGTTAGGCCGAGAGGAGCGGGCGGAGGGAGGAACGGGTGAGGGGGCCAGCAACGCGACGGGTATTGCGGAGAAGGATGGCCAGGATAGTAGGAGTAAGACGAAGAAGGAACATCCTAAGGCACCGGGGCCGATTATTGGGATGGAGGATGAGAGGGGTGGGGTAAGTTTTTGGGGGGGGAGTTTTCTTTGTGGTTTGGAGGGGCAGAGCTGTGGAAAGGAGGTTCAAGAGGATATTTGCTAACTGGATTTTAGAAAGGAGCTTAAGGTTGAGGAAGGAAGTGGTCGATGTATGGATGAAATGATGGGAAGACTCGGTGCTTGGAGGTTATCCATGAGAAGAGTAGAAATGTAAATAGCGGGGACTAGAAGATGCGAATTCATCGAGGCTTCTAATACCAAAATTCGGAACACTACATTTGCAGATTAGATTTTGCAGATTAGATTGAAGTGCTTGTTTTAATACCACAGACGCCAATTTCCATGCCTCTTTTCCATCTTCCCAAACTCCGATAGCCTAGATACATGATGACGAGACTATACTTTCATGCTCTGCCAACCTTGAAGGATAAGATCTATAGATGTCAGTGATGCAAACATGAAATGGAACAAGAGGACTCACATCGTTAGAACCCACTGATACAATGGCATCTTCTGATACCCTTACCCCGCCAGCGCCCTCAACATAAGCCAAAGGAGCATCACCCATGACCTTCCTTGCACATTCCGCAACCGTAGTACCCTTCTTAACTAAAACGCAATCCCTGAAAACCTTTTCACTCCCCGTACCAGTCAGAGCACCGACATTTCTCACTGGGAAGACGGGTACCAATCCAAGCAATTCCGCCGCTCTCTGAAGCACCTGCACTACTCCCGTACTCCCAAATCTATACAACACCATATCCTTCAGATTTTCAATTCTCGCCTTCAACTTCTCATCTAATTCCTTCAGACCTCCACCATCCGGATCCCCATCCGCTATCAGATCTTCCCTCGTATCCACAAACTCGCTTCCCTCGGTATACCTCACGAATCCTTGCTTTGCCAACTTCCTGAGGAAGACTTCAGATATAGCACTGCACAGTACTATACTCTTCGGATCCTGCATCTTCGCTATTTTCGATATGTTCTTATCTGCATCTGCATGATCGATTTTGTTCAACGCTATCACCGTCGGGAATTTCTCGTCCGTAAATGCATTTACCACCGCATCTATCGTCTCGTCCGACCAGTGTTCCAACGGCTCTTTCAATCCCATCCTATCCAGTGTCCGCGCAATAACCGCACTTGTACTACCGTAACCGGAAAATTGCCCCTGTAATGTCTCGACGGCCGTGGCTTTGACCGCGATATGTCGCCTCTTTACACTTCCCCATTTCGCCATCAAGTTCCCTCGAATCCATGCTACTATTTCGCTGCGCAGCCACACGATATCGTAGCTAGGGTCATAGCCTCTTGTAGTCTTTCCCTCTGCGTCCGTAGTGCCTGATACATCAACAACGTGAATCAACGCGTCCGCATGTCGAAGATCGTCGAGAAACTTGTTGCCCAATCCCTTTCCTTCATGAGCGCCCGGAACAAGACCCGCTACATCGAGGAGTTCGATCGGAACGGATCGGCGGCCGGACACGCAGGAGCCGTAGTTGGGTTTACATCGAGACTCGAGGTTGTAGCGCGCACACGCGCAGTCGATTTGTAAATATCCAATTGCACGTTGCGGGTCGATGGTTGTAAATCTGAAGGCTCAGTATGTATTTTTTTTGTTTTTTTTGGAGGCGGGAGATTGGGAGGAAGCTTACGGGAAGTTGCCTATGGTGAATGAGAGATAAGTATATGGGGGGTTAGTTGATAAGAGGGTGCGGACTTTTTACGAACCAACTTTTGATGTAGCATCAGTAAGACTGTTTAATGTGGTACTTTTTCCTGAAGACGGTTTGCCTACAAGGGCGATCAAGGGATCTCGAGGCATGATGGACGGTTATTGAGGCAGTTGTGAGATATCGGCAGGATGCATAAATTTTTGTGTATTGTGATGATGATGGCGGGGTTGACTTTTAATTTTGATGCCTGGATTATGGGGCAAGCGGTCTCGACGTGTACATTGGGAGTCATGAGACATTTACCTGGGAATGATTAACATGTTAGAATCAATCTTAGTCAAAAGTATCCTGTTTGATTCTCATTAGAAACACACTTCTGGATAATTCGATATCAGAAAAAGTTCAGATCAACGATCAATACAACGATCAAATGTATGCAAAGATACAATCCCAAAAGTATGGTCAAGCTCCATGAACACCCCTAGTCCTACTCACTGATCACTGAGTCTCTAAAACATTTCCTATACCGGGCTGGTTGGGCAGTCTTCACAATGTGTCAAGCTGCTCCTCTTTCTTTCTAGTCTTGCCACTGTGCAGTCACAATTGAGTTTGATACTGCACCCTGTGTCCGAGACTCAAAGAAGACGTGCGAACTCCCGCCGTAAAGTCATAAGTTGCATTCATATCGCTGAATACTCAATGGGAGCAGATCGCCAGAGCGCATTCGTGCGCAGCAGAAAAGACGCGCGTGTAACGCCACGTTTGCTCATGCAGCTATCGCAAGGACACACTTTGTGCCAGACACAGCCCTGTGAGTCGTAGTCATGGAAAAGCCAGCCAAGAATCTTCATCTGCCGCTTTTCCCGGATTGTGCCCACTAAAAGAAGGCATTTGACGAGACCCAAGACCCTTAGGATAAAGCCACCGGGAAACATAGCCATGAATAGGGTGCTGAGTTCGAATACTGTGGTAACCAAGACTCAACCATGTGTGATGGTAGGGTAGTACGCTGTTACCAAGGAACACTTTTCCTACCCAACCACCCACTTCGTCACTCCAGCAAACCCTCAATGGGGCTCACCGTCCTCCACTCTCATACTATCCCCCCTTGAACAAGGGTTAATTGTTTCTGTGTCTTAGCACCTAAAAATTTAACCGTTATTCATGGGGGGAGGGGGGAGGGGGAGATAGTAGCAACGCCGAGTAGAGTCATTCGGAATGGCGAAGAAAAGCACAAGAAGAATAACACAAGAATGTGGGTTGCACGTGGCACAAGGCTTGGTTGGTAAGCTGGGCGCAGTAACTTGGATGACCATCGACATGGAATTTGGATAAACAGCAAGTTACGTCGTAGATCAAGAGAAGAAAACGATGAAAGCGATGAGATCGATGCTGCAAGGAAGTTGGAAGTTGCGGGAGTGGTGACGTTTGCGCCACAGCTGTGCCACAATGCACGGGCTGGCTAGGACAGCCACAGATCTAGAGCTGAAAGGAAACTTTCTGAGCGCTTCATCCTTTGTATGGGGTAAGGGGAAGGGGAAGGGTATGGCTCATCATGGCTCAATCCGTCTATTGGTTCACATGAGACGGTTTTCCAAATGTGCGACAATGCTGAGACCCTTGTTTCCCTGGTATGTAATGAAAGGACGCAAATGTACGAAGTAGGTCCCCTGCTCCTTTGGGAATGTCGGGAAAAGTGAGATGGCTGGATGACGTAGCTTCCCGGATGTCCACTTGGGCCGCGCTGAATCACCAGAATGTACGAAGTATGGCTGCGACTGCGAAATCTGGTGCACGATTCCAAGGTTTTCCATTCCGCCTGCCCGCTCCAACCTGTTCCAATATCTTAGTCAACCATTCTCCTTTCGGTAGTGCCAACTCGCTCTGCAGCTAAGTGGTGAATAATAGGCTGGTGACGTTTTGCTCCGTTAATCGCTTCATTCCATGGCCTTAGAATCCCCGATGTCTTTCTGCTTTCATACATAAAGGTCCACACGCCCGCCATCTCTCTTCATTAGTTCAATTGCAAACAACATCCATTCCATTCCATTCCAACCAATCCTCCCTCCATACAAAGAAGCCCTTTTACTCTCACTCCTCCCCATCAATCAAACAACTTCGACTTTGGAACTTGACATCCATCCACCACTACCGACATCATGCCTTTCACCGCAAGGTAAGAATTGAAAGAGTTCCCCGTCGCTGGAGCGCAGAGGAGCTCTCTGGCGACCTTGACCTCGCAATTAACTGACCCCAACTCATAGCGATATCTGCAAAATCATTCTTGCCATCATCCTGCCACCTCTTGGTGTCTTCCTTGAGAGAGGATGCGGAGCTGACCTCTTGATCAACATCCTGTTGACAATTCTTGGGTATGTAAACACCAGCACATTTCACCCTCTGCGAGCACACAAAGCACAATTACAAAGCACAATTGACTGACAATCGAATCAGATACATTCCCGGAATCATCCACGCGCTGTACATCATTCTGAAATATTAATCATTCCCCTCACCGATGCACGACTTTTCACGACCACCTAAGACACAAACTTCACCGCTTCGATACCCATAATTACACTCGAACCTTCTCCCATCTACATAATTCCTGCTCGGTATAATCAGTCTTCACACAACATGGCCCATGCTCCCCGGCACTTCCTCGACAATGTTCTTGGCATCGGATGTTCCGGGCGTTTAGGAAACCTCTTTCGGCTATCTCGGACAGCTCATTGAAGGACAAGTCTTGGAAGTGGGCAGGAAAGGAACATGGATCCTGGAGCTGTCTTCTGATTCATCTTTATGGCGTTACCCTTTCTCCTTTCATCTTACGATCACGGTTTTATGGAAAGGGCTTTTCTTCTCATTGGGTCTTCTGCAAGCATGTCTACGGACTGCGGTGTAACGGTTTCAATTGGCACTTTTGTACAGAGAGACGATAATTTAATGAAACGGACTTTCTAGCACATTTGCACATCCTCGCGATAATACGCTGAATGAAAGACTGATGTGATGTGATCCTTGTGACATTTCTTGCTGTGAATTAATGCCGTGGACTATTATCATTTTGGTCACCATTTACTTTCTGGGGAAAAGACATGAATTTGCTAGAGAATATTGCCCAAACACATGCACAATTGATGCTTGATGCTTGATGCTCGATGCTCGACGATGAATAATGATGATCTCCATTTCAGCCCTCCTGTGATAATGCCTTGAAATCGAGGTAGTCAGTTTAGCTTGTGGCTTATCCGTCTAATATACTTTAAGCCTAGATCTGATATTAGCGAGTCTGAACTCTTGGCACTCACACAAGAAAATATTCTTTTCGAACTTCCTCTCATAAACCCATCAACCATCAAGTCAATCGATCGACGTCGTAGGATAACCATTTCTTTGCGACACCACACAATAATCCTTCAAGATGCCTCCAAAAGTATGTACAACATGAACCGCTTTGCTGTTGGCCTGCCTCCAATTCAAAGGAAGGTTACGGCGTGATACAGTAGGCTAAGATGTTTTTCGAATAGGCAAAGACCGGCAAGGGAAAGGTTGCCCAGAAGAAGGTGGTATGTTCAAACCCTTTCCCCTTGTTTTGAGGAAGCTCAGACTGATGAATGCGATAGTACACCATCGACTGCAAGCAACCCGCCAACGACAAAATCTTCGATACCGCCAACTTCCAAGAGTTCATCCAAAGCGCTATCAAGGTCGATGGATTGAAGGGTAACTTCGGATCTTTGGTCACTGTCAGCCGTGAGGGAGATATCGTCAAGGTCACCACCTCCGCATCGCACTCAACCCACTATATGAAGTACTTGTAAGTTCATGGTCCACGATACTAAGGAAATGAATGGATGGCTGATGATTGGCGTAACAGGACCAAGAAGTACCTCAAGAAGAAGCAATTGAGAGATTGGCTTCGTGTTGTCTCCGACGCTCACGGCAAGATGGAATTGAAGTTCTTCAACGTTGTCGGTGAGGAGGCTGAGGATGATGATGACTAGATGTTCGAATCTATCAAATGAAAATATACCATGGCGTAAATGCTATGAGGAGGGCGGATATCAGTTCTTGATAGACATGATCAATACTATACCTTTGCCTCTCTCAAACCTCTTGTGCTGTAATTACTCTGTGCTTGTGATTTGCTTGCCGTCACATGCTCAAGGAGATCATGTCTAACCATCCAGAATATCAGGCCCGAGCCTTGCGCTATCTCCAAACCGAGTGTATGCAACTTTAGGTCCTCATTCCAAGAACCGACAGATCAAGTTGTTGCAGAAGAGACCCGAGCTGAGTAGGGATGGTCCATAGTAATAAATAGTATGTTGCTTGGCCAACAACCACGAAGCCTGAAGATGGAACCAGACCTCAGTCAGTCTCGCTATGTTTCCACCCACCACCACGACATTTAACCTAACCGTTCGGGTCATAGCCGGTACCCTTAAGATCGAGCACCCTATTAAGGGAGAACCTAGCATCTGTGCCACAACCTAGCAATCACGAAAACATATCCAGCCCACCATTCCACTTAGCCCATCCATCCTATCAGCAGTGTAGTACTGACAGCTATTACCAATACTCTAGACGCAAACCTGGATACCGTTCTTATCAACTATGCAGCAAGAGCACTCGGCGATGTTGCAAAGTGGAAGCAGGAAATAAATAAATAATTTCGAGCACTTCAAAATGAGAAGGTCTTTTGGACACCGGAAGTTGCAGGACATGTCACGGCTTGACATTGAGCGACGTAATTCCCTTTTTTTGGAGGGGGGGGAGAAGATTGAGTATATTCTGTAGATTGTGCAAGTAAGGAGTGATATAGAGTAGTGGTGATAGATAGACACTAACCTTTATTCTCTCAACCTGGGAGACGACCCAGAGAATGGGTGGGTGCCTACCGGAATGAACTACTCATGGATGGATTGTCCATTGTGCCGCACAAGGTCGGGAAGCGTTGGAACATAAATTTTAGGTCACACAGGAGCATAAATCTGTAGTATTGAGGGTAGTCTAAAGGGTCTCTATATAAGTAAGACAGAAGCGCTGTAGCCAGAATGACGGGATATGGCATCTTATGAGTGAAGCTCTCCTCTAGTCCTTTAATCTTACCGGAAGATTAGCAGTATACTATGTGTTTTTTGTTTTTTGTTTTAATTAACCCCAGCATAACATCTTCCTGGAATCGGCGGTGCAACAGCTCTTCCACTGAATGAGCAATGACCAAAATCCTCATCCTTCGTTATCCAAGATCCCACAGTATCACCTGCACCTTTCACCACACCCCACTGTATCGGAATCGTGGAGATGTCGCCCTCATCGTTAGACACATGACATGCAGCGCTGATTGCGGCACTACAGCTCCCTACCATCGGGATTTCCGAACCCACCCTGCGCAGCGCTTTACTGTAGATAAAAGCCAACATCACAAAGCATGTAAGGAATGCCAAAAATAGAGCTAGAGCAGAATATCCCATTGCAGATACCGATGCGCCTTCAACAATGTCGTCACCTCTCATAGCTGTGATGCGTATGAGGAAGAGACTTTCCGAGACAAGCCAATGAAGAATACCAGACAACAGAATGATCGGCACCGCGTATCTGTAGGGAAGAGATAAATAGTATCGACTTTGCTGCTTTCCAGATGGAGTCGTAACACGGAGTGGTTGACGTCTATGTGCAAACGCATTCCATTCGTCAACAAGTAGCATGGCTGTGAAGAGACTATTGTATAAAACATTCATGAATGAAATAATAGACTGCGGCAGATTGACCAGAATAATGTTTAGAAACAAACTCCATGTGCCCTTCATGTTGATGCCGTTGCTCAGGATTGTCGGGGACTTTTTCAAGGAGGTACCGAAACCTATGCCCGTTTCGAAGGCAGACAGATCACTAGAGACACCTACTACATATAGGGCAGAAATTAAGGTAGCTAAGCAGCCTATTAAATACCTATACTCGAAATGCATCAGTACTCTCCGTCCGCTCACAAGAGAAGGAGGCGACAAACAAGAACCTTACAAGAGTCCAGCGTATAGCGTTTGCCCACCAGAACTCTTGCTTTCCAGTTGGTTGCCACAACCTGGGCCGCAGCGGTTGAGTCCATATGTTTTTTCGTATGTCTTCCTTTGACACAAGACACATTCCTCTAGTAGTGTGGTCCGGATACTTCAAAAATGACGCTACGGCATCTCCTAATGTCACTAGTGGAGATCCCTTGTAACGACGTAGGGTGATGAAAATACAGATAACTTTGCTAATGTTGCATATTATGACGATGACCATAATAAGTATGCTAACTTTAATCTTGCAATGTTCGGATCGCACCTCAACGTAGCAAGACTCTATGTTAACATACACCCCAGCGAAGCGAGCATATATCCTAGTTTATGCATCTCTGATATCCAAGGAGTGGAGCTTGAACCTGAGTCAAAGAGCCCGTTGCCTAATTCAATTGAAGTACTATCGACACCGAACGTAAACGGGTCGCCGCTTGCAGATGCCGTAACGTTTGTGAGGATTTCCCCAGTTGAGTTATCAAGTCTCACCCTGTAATATATGTCTGGAACGACAAAATAAGCATCTCCACTTCCAATAATGTATGGTGAGCTATAAAGTTGCTTGCAGTCCGTAAAGTTGATTTTCCTAAACTGAATCGCGGGCAAATTTTTCATTTGATACTGTGCCCATTGATTGGTGTTTATGGAAGCGTTGTATTGCTGCTGCGCAGAAATGTCGAGGAAGACTGCTGAGTTGTAGCTTTAAAGTGAGTCAGCTTAGCTCGTCAATTAGATATTGTATCACAAACAGGAAATGCAATGGTATCGAACTGATACCAAGAAACCACCAAATTTTGACGTTGCGTGAGCCGACAAAGCGTCGATTCCGCCAGCTGGGAATACCAATATCGACACATTTTTTCTGCGAATGGGCTTTGTCTATATCTTCCCTCGTCGGTGCATTCACGCATTGCATTGTATAACTACTCGCACTGAGTAAGGCCGTACTCAATATGTTGATCAACAGGCGCAAGGCAGTACTGAGCGATCTCGCCGTATGGCAATTGCCACTATACAAAATGCTGTACGCACTCTCCATCTCATGATTTGTAACCGCCCAGATGAGTGCAATTAGATTAATGATGAGAACAGAAAGTGCAGCGATGGAACAATAATGGACTCCGGCTCTCCATCCGGTGTATTGCGTCTCGAATGGTTTATACCAGTCGGTCAATCGAGGGTTTTGGGTCGTATAGCCCATCTTTTGAGTGCCGTGGGTGCGGTGAGAACTCAAGAGTCTGCAAAGGGCGTTCAGGATACAATGGATAAAAGGGTTAAAAGTCCCATACCTCTGTGATTGCTCCAATTCGATGTCCTCAACCAGAGCTCCACTGCCATTATCGGCCGGCCTCCCAAGAACCACATCTGGAAGATCCTGTTCCATACTAGTTAGTATTTTGTAAATAAGAAGTGCAGAAGCATAGGTTGCTAACTAACTCGAGATGAGCGGCGATGTAAACTACTTATGGATTTTACTCAAGGGTGTAACTCAAGCTCCAGCAGCTCGTTCATGCTGTGCCCCAGATAAGAGCAAGGCTGACGGTTCAAAAGAGGCACTGGTTGTTATTCTGGGAATGTAGACCTCGGCGATGGTGTGCAGAAAGGTTACATCGTGTTGCACACGTCAAAAGGGGTAAGGCTCTGATATACAATCATTCGGGCTTATACACCCAATGCATCCAAGCGAGTCATAATCTCCCGCATCGCAAAACCCCCAATATGGCGTGTATGCATACGTCATGTTTTAGGATAAAATACTCCAATGAATTGCAGTCTGTTTCGCATCATAATCAGTTTTTGAATCACACCAACCCTTTACTGAATATACTTCACCTCTTCGTACTGCAGAAGATAAGCTGCAACATTGAGTCACTTGAATGCAAGATGTTCTTGCACGAAGCTCTCACAATATCATAGTTAGGCAGTGCTGTCAGTACCCCTCTTCTATTAACAGCCCTATCCTGGGGCCAAATGACAATATGTTTCCTATTTTATATTAGTTGTTTATAGATGTAGGAACTGGTTGATTACATACCGACTACACTGGTGTGAAACACTGGTTGAAGTTGGTGTTTGTGCAAGTCAGCGAACAAAATTGGGTGGAATATGGACAAGATGGAGCAACTCAGGGTAGCTGACCATAGACACCACCTATTGTAGATTGAACCTATCTAGAACCAAGTCCTTGTCTAGCATGCTGTTGCCTAGGCATTCCTTTCTATCCTTTTCACGTCCCATATTGATATTTCGCATCAACTAGGTCTGGATCTTACCAATCACAACTCCTACCAACCAAATCCGCCAGCTGCTCTAACCACTTCTTATCCACTTCATCAAACCCCCCCTTCACAGCACAATCGATGTCAATGATTGCTTTCAGAGACCCGTTTGAAAGAATCGGGACTACAATCTCGCTGTAAGGATGTTAATGTAACTCTTTATACCTTAAGACTTCTTCACCCACCCCCTCACGCAAAACACGAGGAGGAAAGGCAACTAGAGGAGGCGTGGGAAAATTCGGAAGAGACACAGGATAGATGGAAGAAGTATGGATGATTACAAACCTCTGAGAATCGGCATCGCAAGCGATGTGACCGGGAAATTGCTCAACATCGGGAACGAGTTGGGTTGACTTGGTGGAGGCGGCAGCACCGCATACACCGCGGTCGAAGGAGATGGTTTGACAGGCAACTTTTCCTTGAAATGGTCCAAGGATGAGGGTATTTTCTGGGGAGGATGGATCGAGCGTGTAGAAACCTAAAGCTGAGTTTAGATAGAAGATTGAAGATATAATACAGAGACACATACCAGCCCAGTTCACCTCCAAAGAAGGTGAAGGTAACGATTTATACGCATGCCAGAGAAGAGAAGCGGTATTTGATAGATTGCTATATCAGTTGAATTTGTATCAACATGTCAAATCTTATGGTACTCCGCGGAGCATATGATGCGAGGGTGTCCATACCAGACCTTGATAAATCAGTATGAAATCACTGAAATGAGGAAACTAAGGAGGATAGGGAAAGACAGTGAATGAGTGGTGCGATATGAGATAAAGCATACCCAATTTCTCTGTCCATCGAAAAGCGCCTCGGCTTGCTCAAGGACTTGTGTATATGCCTCCTCCTTGGTGACACCGGAGGAAAAGTTTGAGGCGTCGGCGTGAACCTGTGGTTGGTGTGAGCTACATTTGCTCCGATAGAGAGACAGACGCAATTACCATGTTTGGAAAAGGAAGACGAGACGAGACGAACGGAACGAATGATACTGAGGGTTACGGGAGCTACTGTATGTAGGTGTAGTTTGCAGAAAATCTGCGGGCTGAACGGCTAGCGGGGTGAAAATGTCTGTGCAATGGCGTAATTTCTTAAAGCCGCAACTCTATTTCTGCAAATTAAGCGACGTACTAGGCGATTCTACGTTTCATTTGAGCCTCCTTATATAAATAACAATCTCTCCCTCCCACTTCATCTTCTTCTTGCTTTTCCATAACATCATGGTAAAGCTATTCTACTCAAGCGCCACTTCGTTCACAGCCACCAAAGTTGGTCAATGAATTCACAGCCACTCGACAACGACGAACCTCTCTGGGCCCTTTCATACTGTCTGCGCCTAGAATGACTTCTTACAGTCATTGAGCTAAGAAAGAGTCACTGATTGATTTCTAATGAATCACTGTTCATTTCTTTCAAGTGGCGCAAGACACGTTGGCCTTTTGTGTTCATTCGATATGCACATATCAGTTTTGACAACCAGTTTCTGAATCTGCAAACAACAAAAGTGGGACTGATTGCGTGAGCTCAAAAATTCTACATTCATTTATTTATAATCATGAAGGTATTTCATTTATAATCATCAAGGTATTTCATTCTGATAATGACGATGGCATTCGATGTTGCCGTCGCCACCGGAAGTTTCCGTTATCTCCTTCCTTGTCGTCGCATCAAAGATGAGGCTATTGATGTTTCCTTGTCCAAGTTCTAACGTCATCGAAAATTCTGGAAATTTCCTGCAGTTGTCCCACACATCACGGAAACCTATAAATTCAGCGACGATAGACGATCTACTTTCCAATTTCTCAAGCAAGATCCTAGGGGATTTTACAAGTCAGCAAATGAACGATTGGAAAAGTCTATAATCTATTTGTCCTGGTGGCCGTGTATTGTTTACTGGCGACACCGCAATCTACATTGCAGTCAGTTCGTGCTACTCCAATGATGAAGATGAACTTACAGAGAGCTTCTTGCGACTGGGCTTACCCCCTTTGTATATAAATTCTAGGCCTTTTGCGCTTCATCTCTAAAATTGGCTGGAAATCTTCTTCAAAGATCAGAGACTTGCAACGAAATCATTTTAAACCCCCGATAAATACTACTCAAACACCTCCTCCTCGACTTCCGACCTTCAGATCATCCATCTTTGGCTATGTCGTCTCCGCCTTCAGACCTTTCCCTCACTCCCAGCGAAGGTTTCGATAACGACCAAGTCATCTTCATGTGGTTGGAGGTCATGGCTACGGCAGGCTGTCCACCATTCGACAAAATTTGGAAGGAAGCGATGGAACATCTGCAGAGAGTGGCTGCGGAGCAAAGCTCACAGCAGAATACGCAGCAGAAGTCCGAGAGATGATGAGGTTTCTGACTCTCTGTCCGATAGTCTTACGCTAGATGGGCGGTGGCCAAGCTGATTCGAATGGGTTGTTCCTTTCGGACCACGGAGATGACTCCCAATGGCTATATACACAAAACTGTACAACTTTCTCTTCCCCTGGCCTAAAACCATCCGATCAACACAGCCAGATGTGGTGCTGAGAGCTTGGGTAGCACCTTAGGAGGCCAAAACGCTTGGTGAACGTATTATTACGGCAAGCGGAGGAGAATAACTCGTCAGTCACTATGAACGATCAAACCCGCGTCCCATTCTTTACTTACTGAAAGGATTTACAGTCCCCGAAAACTCCTAGAAAAGCACGCCAGAGCTCTACATTAGACGTCTCAGTCCTCAATCCGAAAGCCCGCTCGCAAACCCATTTCTTCGACCTAGCTACCAGTATCCTTACAGGAAGGATGGCCATGGATCTCGGCTCTGGGGATTCGAATACTGAGTTTCATGTTAGAAATTTACTTAATATTAATGTTTAATCACAGTATCTATACCTCATTAAGTCTTGACTGTCATGTGCATATTCAGTACTCGTAACTTAGGCTGTATTGACTGCCTCTGTCAACCTTTGACTTTCCTACTAATTACCCCTTTCTAAGCTCTGTTTCGGCAACAAGTTTATATATTTTTGCAAACTAACCACCACATGTCGTTTCAATTCAACTCTGTATTGTTGAAAAACGCTTCTAGATTTCACATTGAATGCAGCACGATTCATAGGTAAAGGACCTGCTAAGTTAGCGTTACTGTATACGAGTAAGAATCTCTTCTAATTGCTTACCTATCTTTTCTACCCTGTATGCATAACCTCTTCCTCTGTCTCATCTCGCACTCTTAGTATATTATCTACCATCTACGTGTCTCTAATCCAAAGAACTAAACAAATTGTAAAATAACATCTCAAAAAGCTCCTGCATTAAGGCTAGCTAGAGTAGAGTAGAGTAGAGCATTTTTTCTGAAAGGATGAAATATATATAACTTACGCTTTGGGGGGGAAAACCATCACTTCAACCTGTACATATTAAGAGCCGCAAACACCTGCATCATGCATCATGCATCTCCAACCTTCGACTTCCTCTTCCCCCGAACTCTCGAAAAAGATGAGAGAGAAGCGTTTATACGTCCGCGTATGGGAAAAGAAGAATATATATATATAGAACAGTTTTATAATCCTACTCTCGAATAAATGCTGCATTGCATTGCATTTGATAGAAGGACTGGCTCCTCTCCTCTCATTTAAACTCATCGGATGTTCGTTGCGTTGTGGGAGGAATGAATGTATGAATGAATGGGGAGATTAAGGAGGACATTGCCGATGAGTTTTCCCCCGCCCATGGTTGCTCTGCTGTGTGGAAGATGGGCGCGCGTGTGTGTCCATTCTGGGGCGATGCAAGGAGTGTGGAGATGGGTTGGCATATATAGCTTGATACACTACTTTGGGAGTATCATGTACTGGGTAGATTGAAGGGATAGAAATATTGGTACTGTAAAGGCACAGAGGAGGATATCATAGATAGGTTCACGACTTCAAATGCCGGATGTAATCAAGCACATTTATTCACTTGTTTTGAAGAGGAGCAGCTTGACACAGTGATGCATCATCCCCCAAGTCCGCAGACAGCAGCAGAATAGCACGATATCTGTATATGAAGCCAATTTACATTTCATAATATTACATACACGAAAGAAGAAAAATGTTCCGTCCAGTCTACCTACTACTCCATCCACTTGTTGATATCAAAACACCCAACTCTCTCTTGCCCTGGATCCAAGCTCTAAGTGAATCAATGAAGAAATAAATAAAATAAACAGATAAAGCGCCTGGTTTATGCTATCCACTGCGTAGTGGAAGCTCTGTGAAATATGGAAATTTATAGGTAGACCGGTAAGTGCTTGTGGTGTGGAGAGATGTGTAGGTGGAGATGGTGAGACGGAGAGAAGACCCAAGCTATCGGTAGATTGTGGTTAGCATTTAAATGCTGCCATTCGATGTCGAATGAATTGGGGTGCCGGACGCTTTAGCTTATTGGAGAAAACTCGATTCGTGTCCCTCAATCTATCACTGTTCGATTTGTGCTCCGTATGTATCACTTCCTTCTGATTTAACCTCCCCCAAAATCCAAACACGCCCCAGCCGATAGAATCTTCTCTCATACCACCCCTCTATAACCCTCTCAAATCTACCACAACCACCTCTTCTCCTCCCTTGGGCCTCCCGCCGCCCCCGTCTCCAACGCTCTCTTCCCCACCGTCCCCTGAATCGTTCCCAGCCCAATACTCCCCACTAAAGGCGTCGGCCCCAGTGCCCACGTCCCCAATGCTGTGCTCGCAAACGTCTGCGTGTAAGCCTTTACCACCACAGTTGTCGTCCCATCAATTGTTTGCAAAGACTGTGCGTCGGGTGTCGTAACCGCCATCTGCGTCGCTGCTGATGTCCCGGCGTTGCCTCCTCCTAATGCGGCTTGTGCTGCGATGAGGGAGGGGAGGGCGAGCGAGAGGAGGATGGTTGGGATGTACATTTTTGAATTGCGTTGTGGTGTTGATATGATGAGGTGAGGTTGTTTTTGGATCGTGCTACTGTGACTTTCGAATTGTCTGGAATGTGTCGCGCGCGTATGCGTATCAGCTTCTACCAATCTTCCTTTGTCGTTTTCGCGGAATTCCTTCTATACGTATCGTCGTTCAATCGTCAATATCTTTAGCTTCAATCGTGTAGTACTCCAGACTCCTCGTGAAATGATTCGTCGTCTAGACCAAAGCAAACCTCGACATCCAATTTACTATTCCTAGAAAGCACTAACATTAAAAGGGGCAATGGCTGAAACCTACTGTGGCTTGCTGTTGGTTCAGAGTGTGGCTGGTGCAAGTCACATGCTCGTTTTCCAAGCTCCCTGGGCTGGCTATGGTGGCAAAAAGCAAATACAACGCTTATGTAATCTCAGACACAGCAAATTATTTCGAATGTTCGAATTACGGCGCTCATCGTCCAAATGAGTAAAGATCAACACGCATTCTTCCAACAAGGCCTAGAGCAGCACGGAAGTACTAAGATAGTCTCTCGGTATGTCTCATGTGCCTCGTGGGTTGTGGATGCGGCATTTGCAGCAACCAGAACTAGAACCATTCTCTATGAAGCCGATCGGACGTAGATCTTTCCTAACGGGTGTGTGTGTGTCGCGATGCCTACTGTACAGTATGTATGTATGCATGCATGCAAAACCTAAAAAATGTGCCGGATGATGGTTTGCTTCACCCAGCAGCTAAGGTGTGGCAGTTGGGTGTGGTAAGGCAGAAATGGCGAAAGGGTGTGTCTCGATATTGCCGCCGAGACCGAATGTCCAATACTTGTCGTGCAGCAGGTCAACAGTGCGACCTTGGGTGGTGCAGCCATGTTACTGAAGGACAGCCGAACATTGGCCTTGCGCTCTGATTGATTGCGAAGAGTTTCATTTGCTGAAGATTTTGGCCTACGCTGGGTCTGCTGAAAGGCATACTGCTTCTTGATTGATCCGGCCTGTCCGTTGATAGCAGTCTATGGTATCGAATAGCTGAGCTCAGTTCAAACAACCGGCGTTATTTTGATTTTAATTTTTTTTACAAACGTTCCGTGCATCCTTTTCTTACCTTCTTTGGTACTTTTGTACAGTATGGAACCACAGTTTTTTGATGGACAACTGACATGAGAAGATCTTTACCTCCTTGGACCTTCTAGTGTGCTTCTAGAAGGATCAACTGCTACCTTGCCTGTTACTGTCTGTCACAAGAATGCGGTTGCATGGCGTGGAGTGCTGCACGATAAGCCCGATAGGCAAGCTGCATCTACCTGCGTCTGCATGAAGGGGATACGAAGAGGAACGGTTAGAGCTTGGGGCAAATAATGGCTCTTATTTGCTGGGCCTCTTTCTTGGGTCGCTGGCTCCCTTGGGAAAATTCGTATAGGATTGTGGATGGACCCTTTCACCAGGCTCGGCCAGGCTACCATTCTGCTACTGTACGATGTATGTAGGAGGCATAATGAGGGTTGCAATCGGTCGCCATCAACGTCATACCTCTCCATTCAGTACGGGACAGTAGACGAGTCCTACATGCGGACGGATGGAGGGTCTTTTTGCTTTCAGCCTTTTCACACCCTTTGCCGTCCAAGCTATCACGCGTACTTGTATGGATAGAATACCGAGAGAGGCATTCAGCTGCTTAGCCAGCCACTGGAAGAGATGATTGCTCGGATGTGACGATATTCATTCTTTTTATTACCTGATCCGAAAACCAATCAACGCATCGCACATGTGTTAATTCTCGTTGTTCCTCACGTAGCTGTACGAAGTAGCTGTAGCGCTGTGCTGGATGGCATTTACTGGAATTTCGAGCTGTGTGCGAGCTGTGTGCTCAGTCTGTTGAGTGGACTGGCCCTTTTCATCCCCTCGTCCAGCTGTTGGTCGTCTCTTGCGAAGCGCCCATTCTTCGAGCCAGGCCTAGACTGCTCATTCGGGGAATTTTATCAAAGCGCTAGATGGTACGGAGCTGTTTACTTTCATACCCAATCATGCATTCTCCCCCAATCAATAGTCAAACTGGTGAGCAAGCGCCTCCTATGTCATCACTACCATCACGGAAGCGCCTTCGGTTATTGTTTTCTCTTTCTCTCCTGTTGCACCATCAACTCAGACTTTCCTTCCCTTTCTTTTTCTCCCCAAGATTGTTTCAAAAAATTCACTATCTTCTTGTTTGACCCCATCTTAACCCGTAGTTTTGGTTCATGGGCACCGGTGTTACAAACTGTACAGGTGACAGGTGACAACTTCGTGAGGAGAAGGGCAAAAAGAAGGGAGGGGAGGGGGGGCGGTTCGTGCACAACATAGCCATGGCACAATTCCCTCGGTATCCAAGGATTATGGATTATTTGAATCTATTCGGACTTTCTAGCCAATGACGGCTGTGCTGGCAAAAGAAAAACAAAAAGTCTCTTTTCCCAAAAGCTGGGAGTGAAAATGACCGCACTAGGATCTCTCCGAGTAAGACATGGATGACGATAAGTCGGGATCCACCAATCATTTCTTCACAGCTTCCTAATTTTGCCACCGTCCCGAAGAAATGGCTGAATGAAAGAACCCCTTACCCTGGCTCGAAAAGGACAAGACGCTCGGATGCCGATTTCTTCGGGGTAAGCGCACGTAGAAGTTCTCTAGAAAAGCAATCAAGCTAAGGCTGAACAAATAAGCTGGATCTATCGCCCGCCCAAGGATGTGTGCTTCCAGTGTCTAGAGTCTAGTGGCTCGTGGTTCGTGGCTAGTGGCTCGTGTCTAGTCTCTAGTGGCTAGTGTCTAGCCTCTAGTGTCTAGTGGCTAAGTAGTGTCTAGCCTCTAGCCTCTAGTCTCCAGTTCCAGTCTCCAGTTTTCTTAACTCAAGGTTCATGTTCCTCCCCTGTCCCTCCCTGTCCCTCCCTGTCCCTCGCTCCCTGCCCCTGTCGCTGTCGCTAGCCCAGGCGAAAAAGTGGTCGACCAAATTCGAAGCCTTCTAGGTCGCATCGAGAATGGCCCTTTTAAAAGGGATAAGGGTCCCATCTCGGAAGTACATGACATCGTATATCGCAGTTTCTCTTAAAATGCTGAGAGCGGCACTTTATTCTTGACGTCTTCTACATACGACTCATTTATCCTTTCGATCTCCATATTACCCACATTACTCGGATTGATCACTCTCGCCGTCAGCCCTTACTCACCATCGTATCTAGCCTGACATCTAGATCTCACCAACGTTCGAGGGCCTTCCTACCTACCCACACAACGTCAACAAACCAACAGAAATTACTTGTTACTACTCGAGTCAAGGATTTTTACGAAAAGATATCATAGCGAGACCTTACGCCATACTTATTACTTGCGTTCGTCCCATATCTGAAGAAATACAGTATCTCATCGCGACACACCCAACTCGAAGATCTACCATCACATCCTTCTACCATCTTAGTTCTTCTCGCATGGTCTCCTAATTACGACGTCTTCTCGCAATAGTTCACATAAAATCTATTCAATATGTTCGAGAACTTCACATTCGGGGCTGCTCCAGTCAACCCATATCAATATGACGACGACCAACCTTCACCAAGAGATGACTCCTTTCCGGCACCCCTCTCACCATCTTCGGGATCGTATTCTTTTTTCGAGGACCGCAAGCAAGAAGCCTCACCTATCAGCGATATAGTATATCAATTCAATCAGTCATCATTCTTCGCCGACAACTCGAGAGATATTCCATCCCGACAATACCTATCCCCACCACCCTCTTTGTGCGATGACTCAGAAATGTCCTCCCCGACTTCCACCACACAATCTATGCCCACAACTCCCGTTCTAACACCCTCACGCAACGGTACCTTGGCTTGTCGGCGACTTCAACGTCAAATCAACGTACAGCTTCAATCTTCCGGCGCACATATCCGCGACATCAACACTTTGGTCGAAGATATGCTCAACAATAACTCACAATGTTGTTTGCGCAAGCCACTTTCTAAATCTAATCTCGCGGCCTCACCACTTCCTCCACATTCTGCTCGTCTAGAGGTTGATTCTGATATCCAGGACGACATCGATACGACAGAAATGGAAATCGAGAAAGCGAGAAGAAAGTGGATGAGCACGGTTGTTCACACAAATGATATTGATGAGGGTTATGTAGAAGGCGACAATTCTGATAAGGAGCCTGAGGATCTGGGCACTTCGCTCAGAAGAGCGAGCACTCCAAGTGGTATCAGGAAAAATGGATTGAAATGTAGGACGAGCGTGGAGACTGTAGGAGGGAGAGCTAAAGTTACGAAGCTACCAAGGATGAGAACCAGGAGACAAGGCAAAGTCGGAAGGGTTATGGAGTAAATTTGGTGGATGGGATTGTTTTCTTTTCTCTTCTTCTAGCGATTGTATAAATCTTCATCTTTTTTTTTCTCTCTCAATCAAACCTTCAGAGGCTTTGAAGGACGGCGTTTCGAGTGGGCGGCGGGACATATGGAATGAGCCTCACGGCAATTGAACCCGGATTTGGGATTCTTGATTGGATTGAATAGGGTTGGAATGGGATCTGATGAACCAGGAATTTTTACAGACGGACTCGCTATGGGAGCTTGAGTTTGTTCTACTATACCCCCGGGTTACTTTGGTTTGGATCGATGATCCAGGATATATTTATTAAGTTCACAATAGGTTGAGGGACAGGTGGTATATCACTTAGGCATATATTACTTAGGCAGATGATGGATTGGAGGACTTTATGTTATTAGTGTGGTGTTTGAAACACAATAATAGATTCTCTTCATGGCTTTATACATTCGGTTTGAGTGGCCTTATGTGATCATAATGGGTGAACCTTGACCAGTAGGATATATCAATATATTTGTGCACTCGAATGTGCTTTGCATAGCAGGCGTCTTGAGAAATAATTCGAAACCTCCCCAGCAACCTTCCCGTCGCCGTTATCTGTTCTCGAGAAGCATGTGTACGACAGTGAAAAAGAGTTTCTATATTGAAACTAAAGAGTAGACCATGACCTACCATCACAATTATTATTCCAGACTCCATAGGATAGGATAGACGAGGTAAATATAAATAAATAAGGTGCCGACTTGACTTGACTTGACTTGACGTGACGTGACTTGTAGAGTTTATGTGCACTGGCGCGGCGGATACTGCACATTTGTCAACCCCGGTCACCGGAAATTTCCAAAGCAAGAAAACTCCATCCAGCCTTACGCATCGCACACAGCTATTCAACAACTCTCGTCACTCTTTTACCCTTGCGCATTTACTTCAATTCAACTCCATTCAATTGGATCCTGCGCACATCTCTCTCATATCATATACCCCTATTTCTCCACAATACGTCCCGCCAAAACCGCTAGAACCACACAATCCACACGAGTGACGACTATTCTACCTACCCCTCCTTCTCTTACCCCTCTGCCTAAAAATTGCAATGCGACCAACCTCGCGGCTCCTCTCACTCGCGCGCAATGGATCTACCCCCGCACATAACGCCGCCGAGATAACTTCTCGCACAGTCCATGTAAAATCGTATCCCAGCGCGCGGACGCTCGCAGAGCGGAGAGAGGTATTGCGGGTGCTGGAGGGGTTTGGTGAGGTTACTATGTTTAGAAGTTTGAGGGTGGGTTTTCTTTTCGCTTTTTCTTCTTTTTCACTTGGATAGGTAGAGAGAAGAGAGCTAATGGGGTGAGGACAGCATCATCCACTTGAGCCCGTTCCTAACGCATTTTTCGCTATCTTTGCCTCCGCTGCTTCTGTCACAGAAATCGTAAATGCATCGCCTATTCGGTATCGTCTTACATCTGGGCCCGTCAACCCAGCTACCAATACATCCACGTCGTCTCCCGATGCCTCTGCTACCTCACCCAATACTTCCGAAGACGATTCCTCTTCCTCTAGTCAATCCGATCCCCAACCAACTGAACAAATATTCTCCCTAACCCTCAACACTACCACCTACAGCCACGAAGACTATCTCACCTCCCTCCAAACCAACCCACTCTACTACCCCTACCGTCCTGTAAGCCCCCTCCGCAGCCTCATTGCAGGGCATCTTACGAAAACCCTCCCAATCAAAATGGGCATGGGTAGAGCGGGTTTATGTGATTGGGAGAGTGGGGATATGTTGGGGAGGAGAAGGAGATTGGCCACGGAGGATGATGAGGACGGGGGAGAGGAGGGGAATGGTGCAGCAGCGGAAAATATGAATGTACCGTTGAGGATTCTGAAGAAGGATTTAGAGAGAATGAAGGAGAAAAAAAGGGTTACGGGGGGTTTGAAGAGATTTTTAAGAGGGGATGCGGGGATGGGGGGTAAATTTTAAGATTGGGATTTTGATGGACTGAGAGTAGTTAGGGAAAGAAAAGGAAGCATACGGATGCAGTGCAGTGCTAATGGGTACTAGTTACTCGAGCCACGGATATCATTTGAGTACGTTGATATAAGGTACGCGTTTACTTCTATGCACCCTAGGCAAGAGATGGCAAGCCTAGAAGGAGAGATGCAGACGATGGGATGATATGCAAGAGAAACATATCAGATAACCAAAAAGGCTATCCAGCTCGTTCCCCAGGATCACCATCCATAAGAGCGCATATAAGATGCTGGGAGGACGACGATGACGACAAACTCCGAGTCAGCCTGCTCCATCGATCAACTGCCCTACTTGATGCGGTATTCGACCAAGGCAGATATGAATACGCACAGGATAGTTTGCACACCACAACACAGAACAAAAAGAATCTAGAGGTATCCTCTATAAGCTAGACGAAGCTCGTAGTATGTATACGTGTATATATTGTAAGATTATATGGGATACATACCAATCAATCACCTTCATCTCACGAATTTGAAGTATTATATATCTATATATGTAATCGAATTTCTGTGTTGCGTGTAATACTTCCTTTCTTTCAGCAGGAAAACGAAACCAAACAAAACAAAACGAAGGAAATGGTGAAGGAATAAAAGATGACAGATGAAAGATAAAATATAAAAAATAAAAGGTATCAAAACAGACATATAGATAGGTATAGATACTCTCTAGTTATATATATATATATATTATTTCGAGAAATACTTGCCCCTTACTCCAATACCAGATTAACCAACTGACCAACTGACTCGTTGTTGCATCGCATCGCATCGCATCGCATCGTATCGTATACAATCTCTATATGATCGAAGCAAGAAGCAAGTATCAACCAACCAATCAATCAATCAAAGCAAACAGATAAGTTAGACAGCCAGGCAACCTATTTCTTTCTTACCTACTCCTACTCACCACACCAAAGCAAAGCCAATCAGCAACAGTAGTAACAGCAAAACCCAATCTATATATTCATTTGCTCGATTATGACTTTGGGTTTTATTTCCGATGTTTCCCATTTCATTTCATTCCATTCCATTCCGTATACTACCCTATCATGTCCATGCATGCATCTATCCCTCTCGCCAACAACCAACCAACCAACCAATCAACCAAGCAGCTACGCAAGTTCACAAACAACTTCTCATCAAAATATGTGAAACCCGGACCACTTGCTTTCTCAATGTACTGTATAAAGACACTCTTTTCTCTTCTCTTCTGTTATGCTGTGTTCTCTATATACGGTAAACCCATTCCATCTGGACATATAAATTCCACCCAGCATCACCATCCATTCATGACATGAAACGAAACCCGAGTGCTCTCCAAAGGTAATTTGTTAACGCATTACCAACCGCTGCATGCATGCATACCATGCCACATAAATCTCATCTCATAAGGTAATACAGACAAAGCGATGCGTCCCTGTCCCAATAAAACGCTCTTGAAAGAAAACACAATCGACTTCCCCCTCGCCCGAGCCCGCAAACCCGGAAGAGTGGTGTAAAATATAATACAAACAAGGTCAATCAAATCAACCCTATTTAAGAAGGCCCAAATCCCATTCACTTATTATGAATCTTATTCGACTCCAAGAACTTCGCCAACGCCTCCGCAGCCGCCTGATCCTTAAACTGCAGTATCCAAGTCTCCAACCCCTCACCCACATCCGCCGCCGCCAGAACTTTCATCGTCTTACCCGCCGCTTCGTACGTGAAAGATGGGATCAGAGATTTATTAAGAACAATTACACCAGAAGGATCTTGGCGCATAAGGATACGAGTTACACTTGTAGTTTTATGCTTGAGAACTCTAAGTGGACCGAGTCCCTTGGTGTCCCAGCGTTGAGGATCGTCACCTGATTTTGGGATGAACTTCAGTGCTTTGGCGCGGACTTCATGGACTGCGTCTTCGTTCTCTTCCCCGGGCCCGGCTTTGGTTAGGTCGACTTGTTCCATTTTGGGCATTTCTTCAGTCTCGGCTGCGCTGTCGGCATCGGTAGTGCCGCCAGGAGAAGTAGCTCGAGATGTACCTGCAGAGGGAGCTGCAGATGGGAATAATGATGAACCATTACTAGCCCCGCCGAACTGGAACCCAACAGTTGTAGGTGCGTTCGATGAACCCAAGGTAGAGCCAGACGCATTACCGAACAAACCAGCAAAAGGTTTGGGTGGTGGAGTTGATTCGGTTACACTGACGGATGGTGCTCCAGTACCGAATTTGATTGGACTATCCGGTTTCCAAGTCTTGTCGCCTGGATTACCAATTGAACTGGCAAATGGGTTGGCGGCAGCCTTACCGAAAATGTTAGATTTTGGCTCCGAGTTTTCCTTGTTTTCCGCGACTGGAGTTGTTTCTTTGCTCATTCGGCTGAAAAGACTCCCACCAGCACCTCCAGTAGGAGTAGTGGTACCAGATGTAGCAGCAGAGCCGAAGTTAAATTTCGGTGGTTCAGCAGCTGCCTTTTTCGTTGAAGCAATACCGGCACCAGTTTCTTCAGTGGCCGCATCTTTGCTTGCTGTTGGAGCATAGCTTGGATCATTTTTCTCGTCATCACCCTCTGCTTCGTCATCTGTACTCTCATCTTCGTCATCACCCTTGAAATCAGCTTTCGTAAGGTGACCAAAGATGTTGTTTGTGGGTGCAGCCTTCTTTCCTGCAGCGCCTTCAAGAACGGAACTATTTGCCCTGGAAAATAATCCAGGACTAGATGCCCCCGAAACATTTGCAGAGCTAAAAATGCTGTTGCCAGAACCAGTAGATTGTGTTTGACCGAACAGTGGCTTGGACGTAGAGGTGGTGGAAGAAGAGAAGACGCTTGCAGGTGTGGCTTTCGCGGCATCGCCTTCAGTAGACTTAGTAGCTTCCGAAGTTTTCTTCTGGTCAAAGGAAAAGCCCTTTCCAGGTACGAAAGCAGCAGCTGAACCTTTGGCAAGGCTTTCCAGCTCCTTTAATTCTGCGTCTCGCTTCTTCTTGTACGCAGCTTCCCATTCAGCCTCGTCATCATCGGAGTCCATATCCTCTTCCTTGGCTCTTTCCATTCTCTTCCGTTCTTCATCCTCAACATTCTTTGCAGCTTGTTGACCAAACTGAGCTAAGAAATTAGTAGCTCCAGCGCCCCCGAAAGTTGGTGGTTTAATTCCACCAGGAGGAGCACTAGTAAATGTTGGAGGTTTAATCCCGCTGGTAGGAGCACCGGCAAAAGTAGGTGGCTTAGCAGGGGACCCAGATGGAGTAGTAGAACCAGGGGCACCGGCAAATGCAGGAGGCTTGGTAGGCGACGAGCTAGATGTGCTGGTAGCCTTGGGTATAAATGCAGAACTGGTGGTCGACGATTTCGCAGGTACAGGAGCAGCGCCTGGTAGATTTCCAAACGGATTGACGCGAGGTGCATCTGCCGTAGAAGAGTTTGGTTTTGCAGCTCCTGCAATCTTCCGATCTGGACTGGTCGTCCGCGTTGGCTTATCTGGGCTCTCTAAGATGTTCTTCATTAAATTGGAGGTGCTAGATCCACCGCCGTTCATGAACTTCTTAGAACTTGCATTACCCGCCTCACCCTCTTTCGTAATCTGTCCCTCAGGTTTGCGCTTTTTATTAGGCGATGACTCTAGAGCGGCAGCTCGAGATGATGACGACTTAACCGGGCTCGAATCCTTCGGCTTGAGGCTTGGAGCGTTCATAAACGAGTTCCCATTGACCTGGGATTGGGACTGAGACCCAGTCGCAGAACGCGACCGTTTCTCTGGACTTTGAGCACGCTGAGAACGCTGATTGGAAGTTCCGGTTGTTCTTGCTCGCTTCCCGGGGCTGACGTTTTCTCGATCCTCGTCATCATCCTCTTCATTATCTTTGATGGCTCGCTTGTTACTACCCTGTGTAACGAGACCATACTCCGAAAGAATGGATTCCTTCTTCTCAGCGTACCATTTCAGTGCTTTAGCAGGGTTTACATGGAACGGTAACTTTCGGAAGTAGTTCGCCATCGATTTGTTCAGTGAACGCATACGGAATCCAGCATGGAACTGTTTTCGCTGCTCAGCGTTGAAATTGATGGGCATGACGGCATCCATCTCATCCTCGGTAGGTTCAGCAACTTCAAACTCTCTTCTCGTCTCGTCATTTACGAGACCTCCATTAGACGGAATGAGAGCTTTGGAGCTGACACCATTTGACAGCGAATCGGAAGTAGTAGTAAGAGCACCACTGGTAGGACTGAGAGGCTTAGGAGCAGAGACGGAAGGATTTCCCGGTGGCTTTTGTAATGACTGGCTGCTATTTTGCTTTTCTGCTTGCGGTGCCAGGCTTCCAAACATACCACTAGGAGGAGGCTGACTCGCGCTTGTGGGTGCATCAACAGGTTTGAACGGAGAAGAGGATGTAGCATTGCCGTTGGTCTGTCCAAAACCGGCAAAAACAGATGTGCTTGGAGCATTAGAAGACTGTGTTTGGGAAGTAGAAGGTAGAGATGCGAACTTAAATTTATTAGCAAAATTGAAAAGAGACTTTGGTGGATTCATAATACTCACAGCTGGTTTTGGTGAACTGTGAGGCTGGTTCATACTTGAGAAAAGCGAAGCAGGCTCAGCCTTCGGTCTCTCTTGTGTAGCTGCTGGAGCTGGTTGCGATACCTGTTGATCTACTGGCTTATTCAAATGACCAAACAAGTCTGGTGTAGTTGAAGGCTTTGAAAGATTCCCAAAGAGACCAACAGGGAAAAGATTCGTCGCTGGTGTAGGCTCAGGCTGACTAGAAGGTTGGGAGTTTGCCTGGCTATTGAGATTGCCGAATATATTTGGTGTCGAGGACTCTTTTGCCTGGCTGAAGCTATTTGATGTGGCGGGCGTAGGACTGGCGAACATATTCTGAGAACTTGGTGCTGGTGATGCAGGAGAGAATGATTTAGATGTGAAGGGATTTGGGGTCGTCGAGAAGTTCGTGCTAGGAGGAGGAGCTGTAGTTGAAGCACCAAACAGAGTTGGAGTGCTTGCCGGCGCAGTAGCTGTAGTAGAGCCAAAAATATTGGAGCTGCTCGGAGCAGATGTAGTAGTAGTTCCGAACAAATTCGAAGTGCTTGGAGCCGATGTGGTAGCAGTTCCGAACAAGTTCGAAGTGCTCGGAGCCGATGCAGTTGCAGTTCCAAAAAGGTTTGAAGTGCTCGGCGCAGATGTAGTTGCAGTCCCGAAAAGATTCGTGGTACTAGGAGCGGAGGTAGTAGCTGGAGCGAATAAGGATGGTGTCTTGTCAGGAGCCGATGCAGCTTCGGTCATTGAGGAGCTGCCGAATCCAGAGAAAGACGCCGAAGTATTTGTGTTCTGTGCACCAAAGTTACCAAAAGTCGAACTGAATGAAGTATTGGTGGTTGAGGGTCCGCTAAAGCTTTGACTAACGTTGTTCGGGGCCTGGGATTCATTATTAGTAAAAGATTCATTAGAACTCGTGTGGTAGTTTTGATTTTGTAGATGGGTGGAGTTAAAATCCTGGCTCTGCTGTAGACCATGCATAAGAGTTCCAATTCCATCACAACTTTGGGATTGGCGCTGGCCCAAGGCGTCGGCACCCTGCTGTAGTTGATAAAGGTTGTGATAATAGAAAAAAGGATTAGGCACCGGCCTTGCAGGACCAGACGCAGGGAACTGAATGAAGTATTGACCAGCAATGCTGCCCGCAGACGCTTGTGGAGCGGGTGTAGTTAAAAGAAGATTCCCAGTACTCGATACAGCAGTCAAACATCTAGATGTAGAGCCATAAAGTGCGGAAGAAGGTTGGGAAGGGTTATGAAAAGAAGAAGAAGAAGTAGGGGTACTTGCAGAAGTTTCCTGCGTAGCAGGTGAATTGAAATTGAATGGGTTGCTGGGTGGTTGTGATTGTGATTGCTGCTGTGAGCTGAAGTTGAAGGGATTCTTGGGAGCCTCCGCAATCGAAGGTGAATTTGCTCCGCCAAACCCACCGAATGCCGGCACACTATTATTCGCACCACTTTGTGATGTCGTTGCGCCGAAACTAAATGGAGTGCTGGCTTGCGGTGCTGTTACTGTCGAACCAAAATTAATGCCGGAACTTCCTGACGGTGCTGAATTTTGCGTCGACGATCCAAATCCGAATCCTCCCACCGCCGGTGTCTGTTGTGTATTCGTCGCTCCTCCAAACGGATTAGGAGTTAGATTTGCTGAAAAAGAAGTATTTGCATTCGGTATATCGAAAAGAGGCACGCTCGACCCGTCGGCACCAGAACCGCCAAACTTCATACTACGCCTTTTCTCCTCTTCTCCGGTTGTATCGGCGCGTGGATCTTCGTTATCACTACTTCCTTGATTTCCTGAGAATCCTCCAAATGTAGGAGGGAAAGAAATGCCGGAAGGTGTTGGCGCAGAGAAGTTAAAGGCACCTGGCGACTGAACGCTTCCACCAAAGAGTCCACCACCACTGTTATCTGAGGCCACTGGCGTAGCGTGTGCTCCGTCTGCTCTCCTTATAGGCCGTTTAGGCTTTGCTTTGATATTTCGGGCCGCAAGCTGAGCTGCGTTTGCGCGAAGGGAGTTATCCATCACGAAGGTTTACTTGTGGGATTACGTGACGCGCGCTGTTGATGTAGGCAGAACAGTTATGCGTCGACCAGCTAATCAACCGTCGCGTCACTCGAATCGAGTCGATGAGAGCTGAACACGTCGAAAGTGATATTGGTCCAAGGCGTAACAACGATTCGCGGACTCGAGTAGACGTCGCGGGATTGATAGTGAAGGAAGGGCACGGTACAGTAGACAGATCGTCCTTCAAAGACAATGCAGGTGAAAGGAGCCGAATAACTTGTACAGTGAGTGAGCTGATTATGTTTCTAGCATGATCGTATTCACTTTGTTATCAATTAAACAAGAAAAAAGCGCGTTCGCTAGAATGTTATGCTCAGAATGGACATAAAATGGAGAATTCCTGGCTCAATGAAAATGTTGATAGAAAGTATCCTTGAAATAAGTTGACGTCTAAGCAGGGAGCTCGGTCGCGCGAATTTTTGTGCAAGGCCTAAGGCATATCAACGAAGAATTGTAAGGCATCAGCGGTCACCTCCGCGAGATCTTTACTGGTGCACATAGTCCAAAGCATTCACTTTGGAATTGGAGGCGCATAAAAATGCACAATGATGATGATATATTCCATTCGAGATAGCTCCCCTGAAGCTACTAGGATACACCAGCTATGAATATTCCTCTCATTGGCGAATTGGGCTTTTCAAGCTCGAGTTTATTAATAAATCGAGTGAGTATTCGTTGTCACCAAAAAGTAGATCTAACCAACACTTCACAGCTCCACTCATATGCATACACATACGAGCATCAGCACTACACTCTACACACATACATCGTCCCGTTCCGTTGCAGCATATAGATCGATGTGTAAAAGATAAAATGGCAAGACTCCTCTCATTCTCGACCACAGGTAATAATAATACACCACCTTATCCCACCCTATCCCATCCTATCGCACGGTATCCTAATCTTTCCATTCCCCCATCAAACAAATCTACAACTTCGCCTTAACACCCTGTGCCTTCTTCAAAATCGGCTCCATCTTCGTAGCCTTCATGACATCTCCCTTAACCTTCAATTTTCCGGACATGAACAATCTCTGCGCATTTGCCTTTCCACTGACCAGTTTTCCGAAATCCTCATCTGAAAGTGATAGTGTAACTAGTAATCGCATCGCAAGTTAGCCAGCTATCAGACACCTGGCGAACCGAAGAGGTAGTAATAGAAGAGAGAAGCAAGCCATCAACATATCCTTCGCCTGCCTACAAATAAAAAGAACATAATCCAGCCACCCGGCAGGCAAAAATCGGCGTGCAATAACTAATCAGCAACACATCACCCCAAACCACAGTAAAAACCACAAAACAAAGCAAAGCCCGGACTCACCTGTAGGTTTCTCCCCCAAACCCGTTCCCACCTTCCCACTCTCCTTCAAATCAATATGCCAATCCGCCGTCTCGCCTGCCTTATTCTTCAGCGTAAAAGCAAAAACCGCATTTCCCTGCTTAATCGCATCTTTGCGATCCGCGTCCGAGGCCGACAAGGCGTCGTTGATTGCTTCGAAGGCGGCGGAGGAGGGGAAGGCGTCTATTTTTGAGTTGTTAGTTTAGTGGATTGGGGGTTGATGATGATCAGAGAGTAAGGAATGAATAGGTATTGGGGGAGGTAGGTAAGGCGGGAATTGGGCATACCGTTTTTGAGAGACATGTTGTCGATGGTGGTAATGATGAACAAGTTACAGCCAAGTATATCCGACTATTAATGACCTGACACCTCGCGTTTGCGATCTAAGAAGTTCGATGAAAAAGCGAGGTAAGTAAACAAAAATCAATTCAAACACTTAACAAATTCACTTATCAATGAACAATCAACTTGTATTTGAATGAATCTCCTCCCTCGAAGCGCACTTACATGTGATTTCGACCGAGGTAGTTCTCAAACCGTCGGCACTAAGCCGATTTCGGCACACATCGAAATCTGGGGTAGAGCACTTCGGAGAGTCAAGGTCTCACGAGGTCATGTTTCCGGCACCGGCATCACGTGCTTTTCTCTCGTAATTTTCGTTTGCAGTAAGTCAAAATTATGGTACAAGTGGAGCACACATGTAATGCAATTGGTAATGCAGTTGGTAATACAGTTGATGAGCACGACATATTTTATTGCGTCAATCTGATAGGTTTGTCCGGACTTTCGCTCACACCTTACATTGTCGAATCAAATCGAATCGATCTAACTTACGACTTTGGTTGGTTGGGAGCTGCATCTCTCCGTGGTGTTTGTACCAGCATTTAAAAAGGAGACAGGAAGACCGACAACAGCCCGTTCTTAGTACTTCCACGCCTGCATTACTACAGTAGCATTATGCTTACGGAGTATGTGTGATTATTTTCACGAAAACACCTGTCTTATCCCGCCGCGAGTATTTGTATAATTTTTATACAGTTGTTTATCTATATATGTATGTATCGTCCATAAAATATTGCTTTGCTGCTGCTGACAGGACCAGGCCATACAATATGATAGAAAATAATCAACGAACCAAAACATCTTTCGAAAAAGACATGTAAACAATTTTCCAGGGCTGCCCCTATAGTCACCTCATATCTAGACGCCAATACCCATCCTAGACTAGATTGTTTAGTCCATCCATCCGCTCACCAAAAAACACCTTCCTTCTCCTCCCTCCCTTCCCAAATCACAATAAACGCCTAAATCCTAAATTCTCATCCAGCAAACTCAAACCCCTCAAGGACATATCCTGCCCCCGTCGGCAACGAACCAGATAAAATCGTACACCTTCCCCCCAATCCCAAATCACTCGTAGATAATTCCTCTCCCGAACTAAGACTCTCCTCGCTGAAACTCAGCACACTTTGTGCAGGAGCAGGTACCGCCGAAAACTCTTGGAAATTCATTGCTCCCATATCCCATGAATCTGGTGACCATTCCTCAAAACTCGATTGTGAGGTTGCCGTGTTTTTTATTTCTGTAAGTGATAGTGCAGGTCCTCCATAGATAGCATCATATAAGTTAGTTTGTCCACCATCTAGCGAGCCCAGAAGTATCTCCCAGTCTGTAGGCGCTGAATTGTTGGATTTGTTATTCTTGTTGTTGTTGTTGTTGTTGTTGTTGTTGTTGTTGTTGTTGTTGTTGTTGTTGTTGGTATTGCTGTTGTTGTTGTTATTGCTATATGCAAGGTGTGAGCTTTTAGTGTGTAAAGGATGATGTGTGCGTGAAAGCGAAGGCGAAGAAGGTTGAGAAGAAGCCGGAGTATTGTTCAAGGAAAGGTAATCGAGATTTGGTGGTTTCGAGCTTCCCGTACTTCCATGTTTACGAATCATAGGCAAATGAGAGACAGAACTTCGATGTCCCCGTGTGCTGGTGGGATTTTCCAACCTAATCGCATCACCAGATGAGCGCCCCTGTAGAGGGTGTGTTTGAGATGTCAACAACGATAGATTTGGTAGAGTAGCTCGTCGAAGTTTGTCTTGTTGTGCTAAAATTTCGCTTTCGCTCATGCTAGCGCTAGCATGGTTGTATAGCTGTGGTTGTATCTTCTTCCTTGCCACGGATGGGGAGGGTGTTGATTTCTTTGGCGCAGGCATGGTTTTAGCCGTACGTAAAGGTGAAAGTTTGTTCCGGCCATCCAAACCGATCAGAGATGCAGCAAGCTTTTTGAAATCAGCAGCACCAGGAGCCTTAGCCTCTTCCAAGAAGTCAATAACAATACTAGTCAAGCGCTGGCTATCTTGCATCAGTTTGCCCTCTTGCTTCAGATCTAAACCTTGATATAGGAGGCTCAGACCACAAAGCGTTAGCATCTCATTCTTATTAAGACAAAACGAGAATGACATGCTTCGTTCTTCCAATAATTGTACAATTTGAATGATGTGCTTGCTCGAATCTGCTAAAGAGATGACGGATGGAGATGACTTATTCCCCAAAGTGGATCCAACAGCTGGTCGATGAATCAAAGAACGAATGTAATAAAAAGCGAGAGACTATTCTAGTGTCAGAAATTGATCCGTATGTAAGGATACGACAAGAATATTTACCAGTAATGCCGAACGACTACCTGTGATATCTGTCGAAGGCTTATCTTGTACAAATGTGAGTTTGAGATGAGTAGGCAACTTATCAGACCACTCATTCAACTCCGTTTCCAAAGAAGTAAGAGACTGTAGAGATAGATCATGAGTTGCAGCCGCAGGATAATTTTGCTCCAGAACCTTGGAAAGAATTCGCGAACAACGGAAAAGGGCCAAAGCACTCGAGATTTTGGTGTATTCACCAGGAAGAGTAGGCTGATAGCCTTTCTCAGTCACATACTCGTCATCCGTATCTGAAGGATACTCTGCATGAACATCGCCATCCTTCAATAATTTAGGGAGTCCAAGTAAAGCTGCAGAGAAACTGTCGATAGATTAGCTGCCGTTTCCACACTCAAAATTGCAATCGTGCTTACCAATCAACTGTATAAAAAGTCCAAAAGACTCTCTTCCTAGTCTCAATGGTCAATGCACTGAACGAGAATCGCCTCTGACTTTGATGTAAGCCTAGACGATGAGAAAGTCCAACAGCAATCCCCTTGTAATGCTGCAATGGGCCGTAGTCCGCCTTCTGAATGCAGTAAATAAGGGCCAATATCAAGCACTGAAGGGTGCTGAGTGTATTTTCCATCAAAATCGAATCAAGAGCTACACGCCATTGATTCTCACACATTGCGATTTGGTCCTTATCTGGGGAACTTGTTGATAGACCAGCAATCCCGAACACGAGATGTAACTGTGCAAGCTTATACTTATCCTTCACTTGTTCAGGTTCTGATACATATTCATCATATAGACGAAGGAAGGTAGGCTTATGCAAAACTGGGAACAGCGGTGCCCACTCTTGGAAAAAGACGTTGACGCATCGATCAGAGAATAATCGCGGGGGTGCTATATTCTGTGGAGCAGGGTTGGCTGAGGGCGCAGCAGTCAAATCGTTGTGGGAATTAAGGAAATCATCCGCGTTGATTCCCGCTAGCGACTTTCCACTTTCCTGAACCCTACGTTTGAAGGTATCTTCAACGGAATTAGCAACGACCATGAAATATCTCATAAGGATTCATACCGACGAATGCTCTACCACTCGATGCCCCCATAAAATATGAATCCGAGTTTTCCGCTCCCATCAACACCGGCGAAGCCTGTATACGGAAAATGTCCTCTCCTGGTGGTGAAGGTTCTTTACTGCGACTCGGAGAGGTTGAATTTGACGAAGACGACCGGCGATTCGAATGCATTTTCGACAACATATCAATCTTCTCATCCTTTTCATCAAGTAAATCCTTCAACTCCCTAACCTCCCCCTCCAATGTCCGGACCCTTTCCTCCAACGATTCAGTATAGCCTCTAGGAAAAGCTCTCCGACTAAGCTTATCGCTCGTCTTGCACTCGAAACCGACATTTGCGCATTGCGAACAACAGGGCCGAATTCCATCGCAGCGTATCTTCTTACTTCTGCATCGATCGCAAGCCTGAGCAATGCGGCTCTGGGAGCTCGACCCCACCTTGATCACCTTCATGGGTAGAATTCCAGGCATTTTGTTGATATAGCTCTCTCCAAAACCCGTTTCTCACTGTAATACGATTTTTGTAGACAGATCCTCACTGAGATCGTATCGCTGCTCCAACGGAACTATCTGCCTCGGCACGTTGCGACGCACAAAGTTCCTATTTCAATCGCTCTCATGCGTTGATATTTGGGGGGGGATGATGCGACGTCAACTCGTTTCGTTTCGCGACGCAGGTAGGTGATCTCGAACGAGGATCACCAGTCAAGTGGGAATCGAAACGCTTTTCTTGGGTCGATTGCAGGAATCAGTTCCGAAGTAATTCGATGATGGTGGTGTGCGATGAGTTGTTCAAGGGGAAAAAGAAGTCAGTCGGATAAGAAGAAGGTGGCTGTGAGAGTATGTACTGCAGCACTGTAGGCAAGAGCCGATGAGATCCCGCATGCCAAGCCGGTGGTGAATATGTGCGTGCGCGCACGGGATGGTGGAGAACGACTGGAGAAAGGATCTTGGGGGCGCTATCGATATGCGCCAAATTGGGGTGAAAAGTAGATAGTAAGATGGCAGTGTGCAGCCAATGGAGAATGAGTCGTATTGATTGTTGAGCAGAATTGATTGGATCGCAGCAGCTGGTGGAAGTCTTGCGCAGATCACTCGCATCGTTTTTTTGCATTTGGCCCAAGCCACTTGAGTAATCCATGTTCTTAACTTCTTCGTGTTAACCTGTTGCGCTTGCTTCCCCACGCAGTAAGACGGCTCATCTTAAACTTACATACATAGTAGTAAGCTCAGCATTACTGCGACAGCGGAAATGCGTCGCAACGGCGGCAAGCTTGGCAACAACGGCCACCTTGAGGATTATGTATATTTGCGCGACTTTTCAACACATTCACTGCTGCACTGCAGTCTGCGCTGCAGACTGCACGATTAGAAGAGGTACGGCAGTACTTCGTAGGGTTCCACCATACCTTTCAGAGGAAAACTACCCGAAGCAGCGAATCAAATGCAAAGGATCTCCAGCTTCTCGCCCTCCTACTGGTTGTTCGCTACCAGTTCGTATCTTGACCATTCTCTATGCAGTCCGACGGTGGAGCGTGGGAAGACTATCAGACGCGCAATATATTTCCCAAACCTACGTGCATTATCATGTCTAAGCTTATTCCTATCTAGAAATTTGTGGGTGGTTCTTAGTAAGTCTGGTTGAGTCTGGTTGAGTCTGGTTCTTTTCTGTCACCGTCACTAATGCAACCTCGACACGACAAGGCCGGTATCATTCCGTACCATGCAAAAAGCGGGTACGAAGGATGCTTCTACAGGTCTCTCCCTGCCTATCAAACTCTTCTCTACGAGGCCCTCTCAATATAAACCGGAATTAGGCGTCGACGTTACTCCGTATACATACTTTCGTCGAACCCAAGCCATCATGACAAGACAACCCAAGACATCAAGACACGACAACCCAAGACTTTTCCTCCGCCGGGAGCCACAGCGGATAGACAGCTCCTAATACTGACTCATCAACAATTATATAAGCGGTAAGAAATCTTCTGGGACCATAATTTAGGCTCAATGCTCAGGCATCGAACCCCGAAAGTGCCTAAGAACAGTCCAAAATCTTACATCATGTGAACAGCTAGGAAAACAAGCTCCACAACTTGGATGGGCTTCAGCTAGCATTGAAACGGCGCTGTTCTATGAATCGAAACCTCTCTTACGTCTGGGGCATGAATTGCCAGTTGCAGGATTGTGATGATCGTCGTAGGTTCATAGGCAGCTTAGTCGGAGAGACTCGGAAATTCAAGTAATCTTACAGTGACCTGCGTCTCATTTGCCAACAACGATCTTGAAATGGACCCGATCATGGCGGCAGCTTCCTAGGGTAAATACAACGCTGCTAAGTCATACATGTATAACCGTCCTTGGCTCGATACGGGTAAAATATGAGAGTGCAGGGCTGTCCTTGTCTTCCCTACGAGGTCCCGGTTTTCTTGTCATCTTTTCAGATCCCTAATATGTAACCTTTCCGCGCCCCTTGTGGTGCATGGACCTAGTCTTGCGACCTCATGCACTTTTAAGGCGTAAAATTGAGTTTGGAAGCCTGAATTTTTCTGAATATTCCGCGTCGGGATTGCAGAGAAGTATGCAAGACTTCATGTAAAACTTGTTTGCCGTATCGATACTTTGACTGGATTGAGTATTGTCAATTGAAGCCTTCGTCGTCATTGTGGTGTGCGTGGCATGTCAACTGAAATCCTCCTCGTCATTGATATCTGCAGAATCTGGTGGCGAGTTTTCTGTTTTTGAGCTATCCATAGTCCCAAGATATTTCAGGACGTTTTCATTTTTCATGAATTGGCTTTTCTGGGGTCAATATTAGCACTCTTTCTTCTGGTGGATTAGATTGGTTAAGAGACTCATCATACTTCTGCTTCAACTGTTTCATAAGCTGCTTCCAGAATAGCAGTTTCTGTTCGTCTCAATTTAAATGCATCAACTTTTTTATCCTCAGATATCATCGCAGTTGTAGCTAAAGTCTCTACTATATCTTCGCTGCCGTATAATCGCTCCAGTTGCTGCCGGATTCGATCCTGCAATATTGTTACAGCACGAAGCTTGAAGATATCCACGAGTTCATGACTACTTATCAATGACTCGAAAGTGTTTATAGACTCAGTAACATCTGAACCCTGCCAGAAAACTCTCAATGGGCTTCGCGATCCATCTGTCTCTTGCAGAACTTTGAATTCTAGCCCATCCTCCTCATTCAGACAAAGCAGGTAAAGAAATGGACTTTCCCAGTAGATCTTCTCTTCTTCGTCGCCCCATATCCTCACAAATGGACGATCGCACAACGCGGCAACCTTTGCCTTACCCAAGGGGTCTTCCGGTATGGGTTCCAAATCCAATACCAATTCCGCTATGGTACTATCCCTGTCAATGAAGCCGTAGCTGAACAACATTTCAGCATCACTTTTCCCCGAGCCGTAACTAATGGTAATTTCGGTTCCTTGTTGAAGTTCCATGTGCGGCCGAAGAAGAAGTGATATGTCGCCAGCGGAGGTCTGTTCGTAGTATGCATTCGGAGTTGATGAGTGATTGGCCATGTCGAGACATGGGACCATCACTTCGCCGGAGGTTTGAAGCTCAAGTGATCTCGACCTAAACCATGCGTCGAGACGTATCCAGTCGGAAAACGTTAGCGAATTATTCTCCCACCAATATGTGTTGCACCATGGTATTTCTGAGGTCTTCTCACGAAGATCGTCGAATTCTCGTTGCAGTGCAGCCAGTTTAGCTGTAACTGCAGACTAATAGATCCAGTTAGTAGCCTTCTTTAGACTTCAGGAGAGGACATTTCATCATTAAGTTCCTTCGCTCTTCCTTTGGGTGGAGTCGAAAAGAAAGGCGACCCTTCCGCTAAAATCACTTACCTCCAAACTCGTCCCCACTAACAACACTCTCTCCTCCTCATTCCACATTGTAGGAATAGGTACGTTTTCTGGGAGTAGTCTATATGCACCTCATCAAGTGCTATTCGCCATTCATTGATACAGACAAGTCACATATGCACTCACCTCACATACTCCGTCCACGGATTCGATAACCCAATACTCTTTTCTCCCTCAACTTGGACCGCCATCGTAATCTGCATCAACAGAAAAAGCATTACTTCTTTTCTCGTAGTCTGTCATCTATCAGCACATTTCCTTCTCCAATCCTGTGCCTTTCCTTGCCTGCCTAATTCACTTCCCACTCCTGAAAAGTAAAACAAATCAAACCCACCTTTCCCTTGCCCTCTATCTCCTTACCCTTCACACAATCCACCAACTCCCTAAATCCCTTATCCACCCTCTGCATCTCCAAGACTAAATCTGCATCAAGAACCACTTCCTTTCCTACCTCCAGCAGCGTCGGTATATCATATGTATCCCATGAATTCAACGCTTTTGTTGCGACAACCCCATTACCTCTTCCTGACGGAATTGAAGAGATGGTTGTATCGAGGAAGGATACCCCGTTTAGTTTGCACCAGGCGGGGAGGGAGGTGAGGGGGAGAGGTTGAAGTGGGGGTTGCATTGCTTTTGAGGGTGTGGGTGAGTGATTAGTAGGTGCCGATTGGTCAAGAACCTAACGTTGAGGAACAGAAACGATTATATAGAAAAGAGTTGGGGTCGAGGAAAATAAAGGCGACCAGATAATGTGCTGATATAGAGTTGTCGTTTTCGAAAACACACAATCCAGTTTTGAACGATGTGGGAAAATCACGTGGTCTGCTAATTTCTGATGTGACGATTCTTGAACTTGCTTTGCTTTTCACGTAAGATGCCATTTAAAGAGAATATATGGTATTTGTAAATAAGTAATCTATGTAAAAACGATGTAAGATATGTATATGTGTAAGTAAAGTCCAAAGAGCCCGATTATCCATTCCCCGCTGAATTCCTGCAACTTATATATAACCAAAATTCTATCGTACAATCAAAAAGATCACTTCACCTAGACGAAACAACCACACCCACTCCAGTTTCAGTCGTATCTTCCCCTAGAATGAGTTTTCATTTCCTCCCCTTCCATCCCTCTTCCACTTCAATCTTGCTACTGCCTCTCGCCATCTCTCCTCCTCCACCTCAAACGGATCTACTTCAGCCTTCTGTACTTTTAAAGGGCGAATATCCGACTGAGAAACATCTGGAAGATGGGCTTGTGATATATCAGAGAAAGCTGGTGAGGTTGGAGAGGGCTGTAGGAGGTTAGGTCGAGAAGGAGATTTCTTAGGGGGCAAAATTATGTTTAAACGGGCGGCATCGGGCTCTGGTGGTGTATAATAGGTATTGGGTAAGGTTTGAGCGTTTTGTGGTTGACTTTGTCTCTGGGAACAAGTCTCCAGTGTTTCCTGAGCGGCTAGTAGAGTATTCGGACGAGGAAAGCTGAGCGGTGTAGTACGTTGTGAGTTTTGGGATTTTGAAGAAGATGTATACTGGGTCAATAGTGGTAGATTGTGCCGAAAAGATGATTCATTGTCGTCCAAAGGTAGCTGTGGTAGGAATCCATGCTGTGTCACTGGCAGGCTGCTCGAAAACACGGGAGGACGTGATCTCAAGTCAGAAACTATATTGGTTGTTTCATTGTGCTGACCTCTCCACGGTATTGATTTTGACTCTGATGAGAATCTCCGCCGTGATTGAAGTGAATCGATTATGCTGACATTATCCGGGCTGTAGCAGATAAGAATTTCTTGACTTCCAGCCCATTGATCGAACTCATACTCCCTGTCCAACGAACTAACGGGACTGTATGTTGCGTAGCAATCATACTTGATGGTCTCGGGGCTAACAGGAATGTCGTCTGCTGCTAAGATGTCGGCCCATGTTCTCTGCGCGTGATAACTCTGCCGACTACCATGCTGATCCGTTGACTCGATAGCGCTCGTTGAAGTCCAATCCTGGTCTTGAGTGGCGCGGGTAGAAGCCAAAGGAACACCGGTGATTGCACAACCGTATTCTTGCGGAAAAAAGGAAAGCGGAGGAACAGAAAGTATATCTTTATTGATATTATGCCGAGTACTGTTTTCATTTGCTTGCCTCGTAGGTGACGGCGGTACAGATTGGAGCGCTATTTGATCAATTTTGGGCATCGGATTATCTTCTTCATGCCCTCTAGCGCAGGAGGGCATAAACATTGAAAAGGTGGTCGCCGTAGATGATCGGCGGCCTTCACTTCCAAGCCTCGGAAGACTTTCATGAACTTGGCTCGGTCCTTGACTTCGGGTACGAATAAGGGGTGACTGAGCCGCAGGTCCCAGGCTACGGGATCGTCCTATCCCATGAGGTAAACTACCTGATACAAGAAAGTCCCGCTTCGCAAGGATGTCGTCAACGTTACTTGGATCGACGTAAAATACTCTACTGGAACCAGCTACCGCATCATGTGTCTTACGAGATAGTGACACTGCAGATCCTGGGCATGTGCTTCGTTCTTCTTCAAAATCCTTGTCGCTTTGCGTCGGTGGTGCTGATAGTGCATTCTTATGACGATAGAACGCAGTCATGTTTGTATCTTCCTCGCCATTTCCGTATTCTTGATCACCTTTCATATAGGGATGCGGATTAAGCTCCTTGATAGATTGGCTTGCCAATGACTGGGAGTCCCAAGTAGTAATCGACTTGTTTCTTCGTGATGGGATATCAATAGGCCTCGAAGTTTTTATCATTTCGGTAGATTGCATAGGTCCTATTCTGCCCCATTGGCCTGATCGATGAACCGAGTTATCTTCAGTGGAACTTGATTTCGTCTTGTTAGGGCTGCTACCTGACGTACTGTTAAGCTTCTTGGTGACTATGTTTGGTGGACTTGTTCTATTCTTGTCTTTCTTCGTTGTAGGCTCGCTCAGGGGTCGAGCGAGGATGGTTCTCAACATGACTAGGGCTGATGACTTATTCAACTTTGATTTGATAGTCACTTCTGATGCTTGCGCCGACAGTACTTCGAGTTTCCTTTGCTCTTCCAGCTCAGATATTGTATCTTCTAGTTCGAGTTCCACCCTCGTCTTGACTGCGTCAGACGCAGAGGCGCGTCTTCCTGAGCGTGTGCTCTGCGATTTCTTCCTCTCAGCCCTATCACCTTTCTTGTCACCAATACCAATGACATCGAGTATTCCAGCCATGTGTAAATCAAACTTCTAGGCACACCCTCAAACGCAGTCTCCTACCATTTGCCCCACCGAGAGATCTACCTTTATTAGAGTCCAATATCGTCTTGTAGACTGTAGCCTAGTTCCCATGGTCTAATGATATGTATTTGGGGCAACCGTAAATGCAGTCTTAATTTTGTATGGGCAGCAATCCATTGTTTTGTGGCGCATCAGATGTATAAGTATAAGGGAAAAGAAAACTCTACATCTCCAGCACCTGCAAGATACTGCAGGAGGTTGACCACGAGCAGCAGAGGCGGTTTACTCTAACGAAAGCTGTGAATAATAAATGCTGAAGATGTGTTCATGGCAATAACGTGTGAATCAGAGAGCGCCGAACAACCATAACATCGAAAATGACTATCCAGCTTCGTCGGTTGGTTGTTGGCGAAATCAACTCCACGTTCTTGTGTCGCACTTCTGAGTAGAGAGTTATAAAACTAACCTATTGAATGAGGTTCCTATATAATTTTCCTTGGATAGGAAATGCTCATTTCACAACTTCCCTTGGTATTGCGATTTCCATTCCAACAAGAGTAAGATTCATAGATGATAATACAGCTCCTTGACATCCAGGTCTTGTTATATGAATGCCATTTTCTCCATGTGTCATGAAGGTAAAGTCGAGGCTCTCTGTGACACTTCATAACTTTCTCGTACTTTTCTTTGGTCTACTTTGAAGCCGTGCCTGCACCTGAACAACCAGGAAAATAACATGGCCAATAGGTTGAACCAAATGATTAACATCCAGTCCTTGAAGCTAAAGCCTACCTTTTTTGACTCCGCACTGTCATAGTCATCGCACACTTCCAGGTACTTCTTTGGATCATCTGTAATAACACCATCAACTTCCTTCTTTATGCTCCACCGCATCCATTTTTCCTCGTTGACAGTCCAGATGAACATAGATCGCTTTGCTTTCCTTGTATCAGATAAGAATTTAGAGCCATATGGTCCTACCATAATCTGCCGTAACATGTTGAAATGTACATTCGAGACAGGTAGAAATTGCCGAGCGTACGTGAGTGAGAATCCGATGTGGGCGATAGGGAAATCAGGAAGATGTTTGGTGCAAAGAGGAAGATATTCGGCCTGTACATGGCAGTGTTAGTAAATTGAGTTGGTGTAAAACGAATCGTTAGGTGATGTGACACAGGGCGCAAGAGATAAGAAAAAGAATCATACCGTCCAGCAGCCTAACATGATCCTCTGATTCCAAGGTCTATTTGCTTCTACTCCTCTTATTGCTTCTCCAATCAATCTAATTATATCGTCTGCATTATTGTTGAGCTACGAGCTAGTGAGTTCCAGTGCAAATATTCCATGGATGACATGAGTGATACCTTAATGTCTAATAATATCCATATATTTTCTAATCCTGGGGTGGTAAGGTATTCCAACAAATCTCTAAGGCGAGGCATTGCTTCGTGAGGAGGTTGTAGTGTGCGGAGAGTCGACAGGTACGACCAATCGCAGTCTATAATCTTGTCTTCTTTTCCAAAACATCTTTTGAGGGTTGGGTCCTTGATGCCGAGTCAGCTACTGTCCTGATTTCTAAGCTTCCGCGAATGTCTTCTTACATGTGAAATGACCACAGTCCCGTCCTTCGCGATGTGTAAATCGGTTTCGATAGCATGCGCGCCCACTTCGACAGCTCCTCTGAATGCGCCCATGGTATTTTCTGGAAATGCGGCTTTATATCCTCGATGCGCGATGGCTTGTGGGAGTATGCGACCTCGCCGATCCGGCTTAGCTAAACTAAAGGTCGCTGGAAATCATTAGAACGAAGTGTTTAGGGAGGCCAGGCGTACTCACAGCTGGCCGTCTCCATCTTTTCGCGCAGCAAAGGTGTTGATTCCGACATCTTTCTCGTGCAAAGGCTTCGTGAGATAAAGGCTGAGATACCATAGGAACTATGGAACTTGGATATGTGGGCTAATTGCGGGACGCTTTGGTCGGTGTAGTAAGCAAATCTAGATCCCCGATCCCAGAGGAAAGAATGTTGTTGCTTCGATTAGGACCTTTCACGTCATGGATATGTTCTCCCAGCAAGGTGGGTGAGTGAGCGCATAGGTCGCCAGTCAGGCCTGGGAAGATTTCCGCGGTGTCGTCGTATGACCTTGATTAGAACGGAACGTGTGGGGGCGTATCAATCGAGTTCACGATGCGAATGCAAGCAACCATGAGCGATTAGCTGCTACTGCAGATGCACGGGTCCACAGGAGAAGAGAGTATCTTAAATCCGATATAAACCCGGCGGCAGCCCATACTTGTATCATGAATTGCGGTTGAGATGTTAGAGACCGGTCAATAAATGCAATAATTTGTAGTCGCAAGTTCCCAATATTCCTTCGAGTCCTTCATCAATCTTGTGGTCAAGTCGGCAGTTTGGGAAGATCGTACTTATTCTATTTATGGTTAGCTGCGTCCGGAGGAGAAGCTTGGTTATTCTCGAAATCCGACACACATTTACATGTTCGAGTTTCACAAGTTGGAACAGATGAACTTCAAAATAGCATCGGCAACTCTCTCCTCGCACACCAATTTTACTATCAAATTCTTGAACAGACTTCCATCCTCTCAAATCAAGCGACCGCAACCAAGGGATATCGTAGGAACGCCTAATATCAACGCAAAGCTATTTCTTTTCCCGAGCCAAGAACGGATTCGTTGAGGTTTCATCATCCTCTTGAAACCAAGCCCTATGCATACACCTCGATGCCAAGAAGCGATCAGACGAGACTCCTATCTTCATATACTGTTGCGCGGCTATACCTTCTACTTCTAAAATGCCTCATCACCCAAAAGTTGGTGATTCATTATCCACCAAATGAGAATATATAACGACGGGTTGATACCGATGAAACAAGAGGCAGGCCAGCGGTAGGCCTCAAAGAACGTCGACGTGGGTTATTCACACACATCCAGAAAAATCCGGGTTTCAATGCCAAACATCGTCATGGATAGTTCATACAGCTATGTCCATTAGAAAAGGGGTACCCTCCCAGCGGTACATCTCCAGTTTCTTGGTTTTCTCGCAAAGGGGTAGAAAAGTCGAAGAGACTTGGAGACCCAGCTGGGTTGTTGGAAGTATCTGGGAATTCGAGATCCAGAACGCGAGAGCTGATATCCCAGAAGTTTTCACGCCGTGGCTCGCAATAAGGTGCTTCACGCTCAAAAGAAATCTGATAAAGATGACTTGGCGTATATGTGTATTGTGGTAAGGACTGGGTAATTCCCCCATGGAAACTCATGTCCGCTGAAACCATGTTCATGGCATATATCTGGTCTTCGAAGCTCTCCTGGATATGGCACACACCCTCCAAAATATTATCATCATGACGGCTTGAGAGTTGGGGCCTATCACATAGCGTCAACCTATCTGAGGCAGTACGCTGGTCGCATGCAGGTATGTCTATCGTTGGATAATTCATGACTCTTTGCACAGCACTCTGCCCTATTGGGTGGTTGAGCTTGCGCATCTTTTCCGGTCTGTTCGTCCCAGTTCCATCTTCTAGATTTCCACCTACCACGCGCTCATTCCAAGTAGGCGTCGGCAAATATACAGCACCACGTTTTAGTGATGGCGCAGTAGAAAGAACCTCGGAGATGACAGACTCATCATCATCATCATCGCTTACAGGATCTGACTCCTTGGTGGGGCCACACGTTATTTTGTCAACGGATCCGTTCTCTGAGCTCTGTTGCCCGCACGGCACCTCAATATCGGGCGCCTGCGTAGGCGATCGCTGGCCGATCTGATGCCTTGAACTCGATAATCCTGATAACGCTTTTCCGTGCGAGCTTTTGATATGTTTGTCCAAACGCGACTTTTGCGGAAATATTTTATCACAGTGAGGGCACATGGCACAAACAGCTTCTTGGTTAGCCATCCTCGTTTCTTAACTGATTGTGTTACTCACCTTGATTTATGTGTCTGTCAAGAAAAGTTTTACAGTGAAATATGGTTAGACACTTTGGACATTCTCTTGCCTTTTCTATGGCTTCAATCTTTCTCTGATCTGTCAATGCTTCATAGCTGTAGTTTGACGATGCTTTTCGTTGCTTGAAGTAGCAATCTTTTTTGTGCTGGGAGAATGAATTCTTGCTCCTGAACCATTCTTCGCAGTCTGGGCATTTTGTACAGGCTGCAATACTTTCTTAGTGACGGATAATCCGAGGTAGATTGCCGATCTAGTTAAAACACATACCATGGGTTTTATGCCTGCGAAGGGTATCGATAGTCTTGAAGACTCCCTGGCAGTTATTACACGCATGTGAATCCATCTTCTCAGGCTCGTGATATTTGTCGACGGTTCTTGGAGGGTAGCGAGGCGTATCGGTTTCTTCATTATCCGGACCCTCGAGGGCTTTCAATCGAGTCGACCTCCGCAAGGCCATAATCACTGGTGATGTGGCTGACGAAGCAGGTTGTTGGCCAGCTATATCTGTCGGTAGCTCAACACCAGTTGCATGTGTTCTACCACCACTAACTAGTCGATTCAGCTTTATTGGTCCAATATTTAATTGCCTGGACTTACTCGTGGAGCACTTCTCGAATAGAGACTGCTTAGCTCGTTGGACGCGCTTATTGGATGGCGCACCTTCGCTTGATGGATCTTGTGGAGATAGAGCTGCTGGATTTTTCCATCCCCTCCTTTTTGACTGTTGCAGTGCATACTTTTTGGTGTTCTTTACTGCATTCGACTGTTCTAGCAGGCGATTTGCATCCAGCAACTTTTTGTTTTGCTCTTGGAGTTTTACTATTTGACATTTCAAGTGCTCATTTTTATGGTGATATTCAGTCACAAACTTCTTCTGCTCTTGAAGAAGACTGATGATCTTTTGGTCTCTGAAATCATAATCATACGAGGTACGAGTCTCCGGTGTGGATTGCCGGGAGCGTGGTGTGTTTGATGGTGGGCAAGGGGTCGACATTGAGTTATTCGATGCTGGGCTTGCTTGATGTGTGGAGCCTTTGGAGGCTACATAAACTCGATTCTTATTTTTGACGGTGCTTGGGATTTTGGTTCGAGATCTTTAATTCTTCGAACAGAATAGTGGGAAATTTCCGGTTGCTTGGTGCTTGTTAAGTAGCAAGACACCTTCATCTTCCAATTCTGGAAACAACGCTATCTATATTTCTATTCCTTCAGACTATATTAACCAAGTAGCCACAAAGATTTCCCCTTTCTGTTGTCCAAGCAAATTGTTCAGGCTCGACCAGGAAATGGGTGTGGGAGAAGGTTCCAAAAAGTTACAAGGGTTACTTCCCGAGACATAATATGACAAGTCACTTTTTCGTTTGGTACTGCCAGCATGCAAACATCTAGAAAGATAGTATAAGATTGGGCCACTGCTATATTTCAGTGAGAATCTGGAGAACTCAAAGAGCTCTGCTTCGATATACTAAAGTAAAAAGTAATTTCTTCTTGGGCAGAAATATACTTCAATGCTCACAAGTGCTATTACAAAGACGCTTAGAAAGAAAACAAGCAATACGTTATCTAGTAAGTTACATTTGACGTTGAAATCTCAAATTATGAGTTTGAACTGGATTCTTGTTTATTTATTGACAATTAAGAAATCATTACATATCTTGGTGCTACAGTATATCGCTCCAAATATAAAATCCTAGCTGCTACTACCCACAGGAAATGTCATTTCAGACCTGTTCTAGTGATTTCATACTCAGTGAACACGCATACGAACTTTGCTACCATCATATCATCCAAAAATAAAAAGCAAACCGAAAGGTCAGGCAACCAGCCACATAACGAAGACCCTTAAGCTAGGATCCCACCAAGTGTGGTGGCACAAGATCCACAAGAACTCTGTTTTTTCTTAGAAGAAGTCTTAGCATCGGCGCATTTTCGATATATATATGCAAATACCTCTGGAAAGTTATTTCAAAATCATCCGTGTTTACTTGACAGAGTTCATGGGCTTTCGGAATTCCCTTATATTAGATTGTGGCGAGGGTAGGTGTGGGGGAGGGGGGATGTAGTCTAGTTTTTGAAAGTAGTTTCAAGAAAATGAGTGGAGCGAGATATTTGGCATCGATATGTGTGCCAGCTACTGGGTTTGGGTAAGTGTTATCCCCGGACCAACCGACCCCTTGAGCCTGACTCACAGGAGGGTGTGTTTGCGGTGTATCCAATGGAGCATGAGACAGAGATGGAAATGATGTGTCGGTATATGATATGGATATGCGCGACGAGGCTCGTCTTGGTAGGGCTGAGAGGTTATTTATGGGATTGCTGTGGTATGGTATGGCAGTCTGGTGGTAAACAAGAAGAACAGGTTGAGGGGAAGTGTGAGGTGAGATGAAATGCATCTGAGTGATAATTGGCCAGATGAGGGAGTTCACCTCACAGTGTACATCTACCTAAAGTGAAACTATCCCAGAGTCTGTTCTTTCTTTTTATCTCGTAGTCATTCGGACTATTACGCGGCGGAAGTAGAGGTTACGTTGCATACTTGTTGTGCAGGAAGAAGGAAGGCTCTTTCATCTCAAAAGCGGGAAGCGGGGAGGCGAAGACGGACAAGTTGAAACGTAGCAAACAGTATCCTTCCTTCTTTCTCTGACAAACTTTCCTGTCCGAGATCTGGTGGTGGGTGCTGGATTCGATACAAGATACGGTGGATCACTGCCTGCTAGACAGTCATGTTCGTTTGATTGGCCATCAGGGAGCATAACGAATAGTATCTGCCTCTGAGTAATCTGGAAAGTAAAAATTTATATCTTTTACTGATCCTTTTTCACTGAATTCAAAGTTCTACAGTAGTGCTGTCCTCTTTGATAGATGATGTGGACCGGGAATTTCATCTGTGTCTTACTAAACAATACAAATCAGTTGGCCATGTATATACGTGTATGTGTTTGGCCACTTGAAATACTGGGCATCACTAAGGTGTGTGAATCCATGGGCCAATCCTATCGAGTAGGTATACTGTTTCTTAGTATTCTATCTCTTTCCCGAATTGCTGTTATCGCTGTTCAAACTCTCCCCAGATTGATTACTATGTGTATGATCTGATCTCCTGTCATCTACAGCTCTTGAGCATCATTCATCTTGTCATCTGCATAACACATTTATTTATCTTCCACGCTCATCCTCTCCCCAGCTGGCTCATATTCTAGCTTCATTGCCGCCCCGCATATTCGAATGCCTGTTCCGATTTCATCTTCTCTCCGTTCTTTTTCCTCCTTTCCTGACTCCTGCGATCTCCCTCCCGATTTCTCAACTCTATATAGATCTTTTACCGCCCTACAGATACAGATCCACAGTTTTCCTTCTTCGACATCAGAAATCTCATACTGCACCGCACTACACTGCACCGAAAGGCTTGTATATGATTCCATATCACAGTGCTCCTGCACCCCCTACCTAGTCTACCAACCAGCAGCGAGGAAGTATCTCAATCCGAGACCAGCCAGTCATGGACATCTATCTACCTATCCTTTCCACCTTGCATTGCATTGCATTGCATTACACACAGGTACAGTACACACTCTCTCTCACCAAGCTCACACTAGCTAATAGCCGTACTAGAAATACTCCCCCAAGTCCCCGTGTCTAAACACCCACCCACCCGCCTAGTAATCATACATACATACATACATACATACATACATACATACCACTAAAAATCGAATCGAATCGAAGTATATGAACCAAAAACAAGCAAGCAAGCAAGCAAGCAAAAAAGCCAAGAAGAACAAGGCCCAGCGAGTGAAATAAATGGAAGAAAGAGTCCTTCCTAGATGCGATGCGATATATGCTCACTCACTCGCTCCCTGCAATTGATATGTATCTTCAACCCATCGTCTCCAACCCATCTTGATACCCATTGATTGCTATCCGTCCATCTCTTTCTTTCCTATCCCATTCTATCCCATCCCATCCCATCCCATCCTATCCTATAACACCGAGCATAAAAACCCAACCCAACCTAACCTAACCTAACCTAACCTAACCTAACCTAACCTAACCGTCGGAGCAATGCAGTATTTAACGAACACGACGCGTAAGCCTCCCCATTAAAAACCCCCCCAAAAAACAACCTTATTTTACATAACAAAGTTAAACAAACCCATCTCCATATCTCCATCTGCCCCAATCTCCTGGCTTGTGCTTTTTTTTAAAAAAAAAAAAAAAAAAAAAAAAAATTAAAAATTTAAGCATATTTCTACGTCTTGTCCTTTTTCTTTGCTCTTCCTCCCAAAATCCTCTTCGGTATCGTGGAGGGGAGTGGAGTAGAAATACATATATACTCACTAGAGTATACTGTATGCACAGTATATATACTCTATCTCAACCCTACACTTATCCCACTATGAAAGCCAATCAACTACACAACATAAACCGATTCCAACGGCCCACGGCCCACAACATAATCACTCAAATATCAATCACTACACGAATCATACTTTGAACATCATTTTAATTTCTTAATCTTTGAAAGAAACAATTCTATTCCACGAAACCATAAATGAAAAGGTAAAAAAAGAAATGATATTTCATTTCCCATCCCTCTCACCATCTTCCAGCATACAATCCAAACCAAGTCACCCCACCCATTCCATCAATCAATTTTCCATTACATTATACACAAACCCTTCAATTCAGTCTCATTCGCGCCTTCTACAAAAGCGCCGCACCCATAACAGTGAAACCAGCCACAATAGCACCAACAATCATAGGAGTCTTAGAGATAGGAGCCAAAGCAGTACCAGCCGAACTCTTGTTAGTAGCACTTGCAGAACCAGTAGCGACAGCGGTGACCGATCCAGAACCAGGGGTAGCAGTACCAGTGGAAGTTCCACCAGCATTTTGAGATCCCTTTCCGGTAAGACCAACACCCTTACCAGCACCAGACTTCATCATTGCAGCGGCAGCAGATGGAATAGCTGGGAGAGCATCAGAGGTAACATTCCAAGTGGAGGATTGGGCTGGGCAGTCGCTAGCTTTGCTGGTAGAGCTGTATCCTCCGTCACCGGATGGGTTGGCGGTTCCCTGGAAAGCGCTCTTAAGCGCATCGAAATCGTCCTTGGGGGTGATGCTTCCGTCGCTGCCAATGGTGACAAGACCGTATTTGGATCCTTCCTCAGAGTACTCGTAAACGAGACCACCGGAGTAGACACCAGTCATGTCGGAGCCGTAAAGAGAAACAACTTCTTCGAATTTACGGGTGTTGGTGTTGCAGCCATACTCGGAAAGGCTATTTATGAATTAGCTTGCTTCAGTGAGAGTAGAATTTAGGGGCTGCTTACAAAATTGGGATGCCGTAGCCAGTGAAGTTCTTAACCTTTTGGTCCCATCCAGACTTGGTGAAGGACGAAGGATCACACCAGGAGTAATCGTTGAAAGCGAAGAAATCACTTCTCTCATCATCGGTACCACAGTTCATGTAGGCGGCCATTTCCATTCGGTTGGAGTCGACATCAGCAGCTGAGTATCCGACTGGGATTTTACGGTATCCACGGCTTCCAATGTATTGTCTCATGTCACGAGTAACCGCCTTGACGTATGGGGCGGCACCGGTCGTGGTGTCATCGTTGATAACTTCGTTTCCAGAGAAGAAAGCCAAGGTGTTGGTGTAGTTGGCAAATGCATCAATGGTAGCAAAGATGTTCTGAAGGTAAACGGAGTTGTATGAAACGCCTGGGGTAGCACGGTTGAGGGAGTATAATGGGGTGTTGACATCGAGGACCAGGTAGATTCCTGCATCTGCCAATGCCTGCATACAAGCATCATGGTTGGCACTGTTGTCGACCGAGTAGATACGGACAGTGTTGATGCCGAGCTGCTTGAAGTAGGCGATATCGCGCGTGCAGGTGGTCTCATCTGCGATGGGATCGACTAATTTGGACGATCCACCGGGTTGGTAGTCGACTCCACGGATGTAGAAACGCTTGTCTCCAACGAAGAAAGCTATGGGATGTTTAGCATTTTGGGGTCATAAACAATGTGCCAAAGTATATATCCTCACCATTTCCCTTGGTTGTGACGGCTGTGAGAGAGGTGGCTCTTGCAGCCAAGTTCTCTACTGGGGATGGAGCTGCAGCAGCAACACCTGCAGCAGCCAAAACTGCAATTGCATTGAAAGTCTTCATATTGATATTATTTCTTGCTCGAGGGATTTCGATTTTCGAGCTTTCGAAGTGACGAGGAAATCGATGGTAGATTGGAATTCGTTAGAAAGTCGACGTTTGAAGCTGCTGGGAAAAAAGTGGTAAGTTGGGTTGGTAAACGACGGGTGAAAGTCTCGAAGTGAGTGAGAGAGTTTCAAGAAGGAGGACAATTAGAAAGGGATCTAATAGATGGCAACCACAACGAATGACTGTGCCAAATCAACGAAAATGTTGCAAATCAAAAAAGAGAAGTTGGTTTGTTTATGAAATGGATTTTGGAAGAGAGAGGACGAGGAAACAGAAAAAAGGAAGTGGCAGAGAAGTATGGAAGTGAAGTAGTTGGTACGAAATAGTGCAGGAATTAAAAAAGGAAGCTTGGAGGAAAAGGGGAAGGTTTAGAATTATGATTTACCATTGAGTGCTGGGTATTTCTGAATATGTGGAATTATTATCCATTATTATTTATTATTATCCATTATTATTCATTATTATCCAATGATTTTTTGCAGGTATTCAGAGCAAGCGACCAATCCCGTTGCATTTCTCCGTCGGAAAAAGCCAAGCGGCCAGGATTGTGTTCCAAATCGAGCGGCCATGAACGCCATGGACGACTCCGAGGCGGAGGGAGTGGATTCTGGATTCGGGATTCTGGATTGTAGGGCTTGGCGCATCTAGGTTCATTGCACGGAAGTCGTCCGTACCTCGTACTAAAAGTAGAGTTATTTTGTGTGGGAGTGGGTTTAGGTGGGTCTAAGTGGGTCTAAGTGGGTTTAAGTGGGCCGAATGGGTTTAAGTGGGTCTATTTTGAGATTTATCTGGAGATTTCTTTGGAGACTTACTACAAGAGAAGGGAAGTGGAAGGAGATTGGTTACAAGAGAAGGGAAATGGAAGGAAGGAAGTCTCGTTTGTCTCTGGCCTCAGACTCAGCGTCAGATGGAATACGAAGGAAGTGATACGAAGTACGACGCTACTAAACAGCACTGCCCCGAATTGATTTCAAGTCACGAGTTTTTTGTTTTACATACCTTTCCCGTGATTCACCTCTCCCGTGATTGGATTTCTCAGTCCAGAATGCAGAGTCAAGAACAACACTCAAACATCACACACAACGCACCACTCATCCACCACCAACCACCTCCATATCCTCCATATACCATGTAAGTCACTCTGTACGAAATCATGATCGTCCATCTCTGTTCCATCCACCACATTCCTTCACATCACCACCGCAAAAGCGTCGAGATCAACAACATCTGTAACAAGCCAAGTCGAGTTGAACAACCAAAACCACACCACACCACACCTTCCCCCTCGACCACCAGACCACCAACACCAACCCACACGATCCACATGTGACCCACCCCCTGGACCCGCTTTCTATTTGGGCCATCACGATGAGATTTGATACAGCACAGCATGGGGGAGGCACCAAGAGTGTTGCAAGTCCTGCAACTCCTGAATTGATGTCATTGGATCGACATCTCGAGTCTTCAGTATCAGACAATTACTTTCACACCCAACATCCAGTATCAGACAATCACTACAGATCCCCGAGCATACCAAGTATCAACCCAAAGATCTGCTGCATTAATTCCTTCGTATCTCCTCAGTCAAACGCCCAGAAAACAATACGAGAAAGAAAATTGCTCGCGGGAGCAGCGCACACTTACCTCCTTAGAATGCATTGGTCAATTCGCTTATCCGGAGACCAGATGAACCATCAAACGAAGTTCCAACGAAACAACCAATACTTTTCTTCCTACGAAACGAAATGAAATTTCATCACACATGTCAATTCATCAAGTACTTGGAGAATTCCTACTACCCAAGACTACGCCAACCCATCCAAGATTCTTGTCTCTTGTCCGCCGACTATCTACAGTAGACATTCAATCAATCTACTCAAGCACTCAAGCTCCCAAGCAAGCGATGCGCCGCCGAGAACTGAGGAGATTATTTCTTTCCGCCCAGAACAAATGTTTCCTCCACGGTATAGTAGCTATCTTTTATCTTGCTCTTAGTATTATCTCGCACGACATATTTAAAACAGAGAAGAATCTTGGCAAAAGAGGCTGTGTCTGTCTTGGACCAACGAGACTGTCTTGCTGGCTAGGTCACAATGGCGCAAGTGCAAGTGCAAGTGCAAGTACTCTGTGGTGAATGTACTCTCCGTCTCTCTTTCGCTACCAAAGCACCGAGCAAAGCAGATCGTCCATCCATTCACCCACTGGGTAAGCTTTATTTGATCCTGTGTTATACTATGATGTCATGTTTCACTTTGTCATGGGCCACGGGCTTTTGATTTGGACGTTGTTGATGTTGGATGATCATATGTCCGTCCATAAGATTATTTCGCGCTGTAAATCCTTTTCTCTCGATTCGCTTTTCCAACGACCTTCGTTCATTGCCGACGATGGGGGAGAACGTAAGTACGTAAGTACGTAGGCGACTTCCAGTACAATCATAGAGGGGGGTGTTGCGAACTTACTCTACAATACCTACGTAGTGAATATGAGTGTTTGCTTTTTTGTGCGTTTTTAAACATTGCATATCCAATGACATTTGACATGTGCCCCAAATTGAGCATTGGGTTTAATCTCAGTGTCGAACATCGATGAACATGTATTGAGTCTCCAAATCAGTCTTGCAGGCTAACTGACGACGATGACCGCTGTACGGTACTATGCATTTTATTATTCCTGCTAGCACAGCGCACTTAGCTAGACTTTGATTCTGATGGGAAAGAAGAGGAGACGAGGATAAGAGATCCTCGAGTGGAGATATAATGTGATGGGCATAGCTTTGGATTGAGGAATAGAGGCAAGTGATCAACCGTCCTTAGTTTGGGACCAAGTTTGCGAATATCAAGGCAATAGAATAACCCCTTGACATTGTGCCATATAAACAGCGGCCCCTCGATAACAAGAGGAACCTCTCATATAGATCACATCACAAAAATAAAAATAAAATATAGAGATGAAGGCGGCTCTTCAAAACATTACAAGACTCTTATATTTCACCTAGTTGCTTTATATCGTATTTCCTTACCAGTTTGAAACAATCATATCACACCGCACCACTCCATAACCCAAATTCATCATTGAACCCTCCTTTACCCGTTCATGCCCAACTTCATGAATCAATCAATCCTCAACTATCTCTCCACCTTTTCCCCACCATGAAATCATTAACTCTTCCATCTTAGCTTTTTCCCCTTTGGCGATGACTTACTCTCCCCTCTTCTTAATTCCCAACATTATACTATGTCCCACCGGATGCGATATAATGCCTGGGATCTGCTCTACCTTCGTCTCCGGTACAACGACGGTCTCGAATTCGCTGTAGGTGGCTATGACGGCTGCTTTTATCACTATTATTGTGAAAGTCAGTCAGTCGACTGGTCATGGATTTCTCATGAATACAGTTGGCATCTTCCTCTTTGACACACCATTTCTGGATATTAGAGACACCAGTGGGTGTACTACCTATCCGACCCACTCCCAAACTTCAATGTTCGACTAAAATATATGCTTTTGAGATCTCTACTCTAGCAAGTGTATATAAGTTTTCAATATCCAGATTGCACTTGAACAATCAGAAATCCGAAGTTGGTCGGATAGTTAGTACACCCACTGGTGAGAAACAAGAAGATCATAAACCGACAGAACGAAGCACAAGCCGAGACCGATACGAAAAAACGACAGAGCAAATACATGTCTGAAATAAAAATAAAAATAAAAAAAACTCACTTCTCACAGCCAAATGACTCCCTATGCACATCCTTCCCCCACTCCCAAACGCCCACCACCACCTATCCATCCTTTTCTTCTCTTCCTCACTTTTACCCCCATCCAGCCATCTTTCTGGCAACCACTCTTCCGGCCGCGCAAACACATCCCCATTTTGATGCAGCGTATATGCCGACGCGCTCACTACTGTCCCCGCGGGGATATGGTATCCTGCTAGTGTCGCGCCGGATTTCGGTACGATGCGCGTGAAAGGTCCTGAGGAGGCGGGATATAGACGGAGGGTTTCGTGGAGGACGGCGTGCAGGTAAGGGTGCGTTTGTGGTGTGGGTGGCGGGGAGGAGAGCGAAAGGGAGTCAAGCTCAGTTTGGAGATGAGAGAGGATGTGTGAGTTATGCGGGAGGGAGAGCTCGTACATCAGGCAGGTGAGTACAATGGATGAGATTTCATGGGAAGCGAGGGTATGGTCAAGGAGTTCGGCGGCGATGGTGCGGTCGAGGTCCGCGGGGGGCGTGGTTGGGGAGAGGGCGTTGTAAAGGAGTTCATACGCTGATGGTTCTTCGGAAGAAGGAGAAGACGAAAGAAGCGCAGTCTTTGCGACGACACACCACCTCAAAATCAGATCCTCAACCTCCTTGTGTGCGGCGACCACCCGCGGGGAAATAACCTTCCACCCGAACTTCTCCGCAAACTGAGCCAGATGCGGTGCATCCAAGGACCAGAATAGCTGGCTGAGAGCGATCTCGAACTTCTCCAGGAATGCCGCTTCTTGTGGGTTGGAGATGAAGTTGCAGGTTTGGGAGGGGCCGAAGAGGAGGTGTGCGGAGATGTCGAGGAAGAGGGCTTTGTTGAGGCGGTAGATGTTGTGTGCAGAGGGAGAAGAGGAGGAAGAGCACATAGAGCGGAGTTGAGGAATATACCGGCGGGTGAGCATTTCGGTAAGGATGGAGGTTAGAGTGTGGGATTTAAGAATATGGGAGTTGGAGTAGAAGTGCGAGAGGAATCGCTTTCGCTCCGAGTGATGCTTATTGGATTGCATTATGAACATATAGGAGTGTCTGTGGGTGGCTTTAGATATTGGTGTGTATGTATGTATATATGTATGTAGGAGCTCCATATCACCACCTCGAGGGCATCATGCAGTACAATAGAATAGAATATAGTCACTAACAGGGGGGAAGAACCAAATAATAAACCAAAAACACCAACAAAATAAAACCAAAAGCACCAGAACCAAACAGAGAATACAAAAGTAAAAAAAAAACCTCCCAACCTACCCATAATTCTTGAGCCCCGTATACCAATCCCCCTTCTCAAATCCCCCTCAATAAATCGTCTTCACCCCATCTTCCATACAATTCACACTGATTTCGTTCGGCGCGACGCGGATAATCGGACCGAGCTTGTTGTGGGCGGCGAGGCGGGCAGCGACGTCAACGCCGCGGTGCTTGAGGTAGAGGGAGTAGAGTGTGGTGTAAGGGGCGAGGGGGTGCATGGGAGGAATGTGTGAGAGGGAGAGAGGGAGGGATAGAGAGGAAGATTTGGAATGCGGGAGGAGGGGGAGGAGAAGCGGGAGGAGAAGGTAGATGATGGCGAGGAGGGGGAGAAGAGGGACGAGCGGAAGGAGGGGCGAGAGCATGCTGAGGGAGTACATGGTTGCTGGACTGGGCGCGGCGGCGGGATCGGAGGAGATGGGACAACGGTGGAGGTTCGCGTGGATTGGATTGGATTGTGTTAGGTCGAGGTGAGGTGCGTTCAGGTTCAAAACAGAATATACTATAATAAAATAGTTTTATATCAGTAATGAATAAATACACTCCGTATAATCGCCAAATCCCCCAAATAGAAGGAAAGAAGGAAAGAATGAATGATTGAAATATGCATCCACATATATAATATCCAACTTAGAAGAAGAAGAAGCAAAAATACCCCTCATCTCATCAACTTGGTTGATCACCTATCAGAACATGCACATGGTTTTCAGTCAGTCAAGCTGCAGTAATTTACTTGTACTGTACGGGTTCGATATTACATGCATGCATGCAGCATGCATACATGGATATGTATATGATAGTCGGCTCAAGGAACGCCTAGGGGGGTTATTTGACGGCATATATAATGTTACTACGAATTATCGAGCCTCATCAAAGACTCCAAGTTCGATTTATACATCTAAATAGCATTAAAAGGCTAATATAAATTCGAACAACAAGATCTAAATACTTACTGTATAGATCTCAATTGTTCAATAACACTAAATAAAAGTTCTAAAATCGATTGGAGCAATAAGTTTTAAATACTTGATATCGCGTGAGGGGGGAGCTCGACCCCTCTTTCTTGGGTGATAAGCACTAGATTGTTATTAGTCAGTAGATAGTAGAGGGGAAATCAGGGGGTTCCTCTTGGGATTCGCGCTAATATATTAACTTATGCGATGTTACGAAAAAGACGATATACCCCAAAAAAAAACTAAATTACTTTAAACTCTCTATTAAATTGAAAAGTTGAGATTTCGACTATCTATCTAATTTGACAAATAACCAGAACTCTAGAGTATTTGCATCTCGCCAATTTAAATTTTTGCTAATTTTTTGAAGCTGCTTTGATATATGATTTCATTTGCGGCTTTCTGATGGGGTTGGACAACTTGCGGGTTTGGTATGTCGTCTTTTTCGTATATCGTGTGGTGGAATGGCATGGGGTGTTAGAAAGATGTGGGAGTCTTGCTTGAGCTTGATTTATGTTGGAATATGGGGATCACTTGGTTGGATACTGGTATATGATATGACATGATATGATATGATATTCGTGGGACGTGGTTTGCATTGGATGAATTTATTATTCATTTAAAAAAATTTATAAACGTAGATTTTGTGGATGTGCAAATAGAACAAATACACACAACTTTTGGGAATGAGAAAATACAAAACACTTTGTCAGATGAAACCCATCTGACAGCCAGTACAAACAAGTATGTAGCGTCCGAGAACTTTTTGGAGCGACGATCGAGTTGGCCAAGTGAAGCCAGCTTAGACCTGAAAGAGAACTCCTGAAAAACATTACATGTACAACAGATATCTATACCCTATTTGAGCGATCAAGCTCCGCGACCTCACCATGCTTCTCGAGAGCATCCTCATGATACTCCACCCTCTCCGGTACCAACAAAACCTCCGGCTGAATATCTTGTCTCAGAATATATTTCCTAAAAACATACGGAATCTGACGGGCACCCCAAGCGGCATGCTCACGAGTCGGGATACTGAAGACCTGATCCAACTCCTCGAGCGTCTTGCCCTTGGTTTCGGGGACAAAGAGAAGAACGGCGATGAAACCGATGACGTTCCAGCCGGCGTACCAGGAAAATGCACCTTGGGGCTTGAAGGCTTTGAGCATAGAGGGCCAGGAGATGGAGAGGATGAAGTTGAAGAACCAGGTGGTAGCGGTAGCGAGGGACATTCCGATAGAGCGAATGGGAAGGGGGTAGCACTAGGGGGGTATGTTAGGTCAAGGTATAGAAAAATTGGTGTTGATACAGCGATGGAAATGAGCAGAGGATACTACTCGCTGCGTCTTTTTGGTGCTGCTAAATAGGAGGGATGAGAAACGTACCTCTGCAGAATAAGTGAAGGGAACAGGACCTTCTCCCGGGGAGTATACCTGTAGCAAAGACTCAGCAATTGACAATTGACAGCGGATAAGAAAACGGCATCTGAATCCCTTAAGAAGTTGAGGATGAGAATGCACCGATATCCACCAGTGAGCAATACGAAGTCTATAATATGAACAAACTTACCATGCCAAAGAGATAGATACCAGCAGCAATGCATCCAATCTGTGCTTTACCAGATGGGATCCAAAAACTAAACCCAGTGAAGAACAGGAAAATCGCCATCAATGGGAAAGTGACCAGAAGAAGGAACCTCCGACCATATGTGTCAATCGTGTAAACAGCAGGAAGGGCGAAAGCAAAATTGATGATACCAAAACCCAGAGATGCGATCAAAGCCTTGAACTCGGAAAAACCAGCCTCGACGAAGATGACTGAAGAGTAATATGCAATTACGTTAACGCCGCAGAACTAATGTGTTTGTTAGTTGGCGTACTGTATTTATTAATGGTATATTGGTTGCAAGGGAAGTTACCTGCTGCATGAACATCGTGATTTCAGATGCTATCATGGCTCTTCGATTGCGGGGTACAGTGAACATCTCTTTGACTTTATTTTGTCCAGGCTCCCTAGTGTTCTTCTCGATTTCCAGTAGGACATGCATATAGAACAAGTCACGCGCCGCTTGGATCTTGATATATCTCAACTTGCACATGCTGTGGTAAGCTTGCTGGTGGCGACCTTTGCTCATATACCAGCGTGGAGACTCAGGGCACATATAAACGAGAAAGCAAACAACAACAGCGGGAAACATGGCCGAGCCCATCATGAGTCTCCAGTTTAATCCTGTAATGGTAGGAGTATCGGCAACATTGTAGAAGATCAAATCAGTGGCAAAACCAATCATGATACCGAACGCTGTCCACATTTGCCATTGCATGGTTAGAGCACCACGGATGGATGGAGGGGTGGTCTCTGCGGCGTAGATTGGGACGGTTGCTGATCTGGGAGATGGTCAGCGAGGAGGTATTGGAAGAGCAGACGTTTGCTTACTTTGGTCCAATACCCAGGCCGGGAACAAAACGAGCAATGAACATATGCCACCATGTGTTTGTAAATGCTTGCCATAAACAAGCAAGTGCCGAAATGAAACAAGTGACAAACACGGTACCTCGGCGTCCAAACCAATTGTTGAGAGGAATTGTCAACCAACAGCCAATAACCGCACAACAGAGATACCTAATAATTAAAAAAAGTTTTGGTTAGGAGATATCTGGTAGAAAGGAATCAAAGGATCTTGAAGAAGAATGTGTGAACTTACGGAGCGGAGTTTGTGAGACCCAGAAGCCAGGCATGTAAGGAGTCATTCGAGTCGGCAATACCGAACTGCCTTGCGTAGAAGATTTGTGCACCATTAACTACGGTTTCATCTGATAATTTCGTGTCAGTTAAAGATCACAGCGGCAGTAGAAAGACATACCCATTCCCTGGACAGCCGCACAAAGAGAGCACAGCACAACAACGAGATACAGCAGTCTTGGTTGAGACCACTTGTGAGTTATCTCTTTCGCTAAAATATCTTTCTCTTCGTAGGTAAGCTCATCCATATCGACATGTCTGTTCACATCTTTGGCGAGAACTGCACCAAGTCTGAAGGCACGGATGTCATCTTCGTCATTGATTTGGTGTTCCCGTGCATAATTTTCGCCCATTTCCCGGACTTGATCTTCTGAGTAGCCAGCCAGAGGGTGATGCATCATCTGATTGATGGTAGCTTGGCGTTCTGCGGCAGTCTGAGGTTCGCCCGAACCATCAGACGTGCGCGTGCGGAACGTTGCAAAATTTCCATGCTGGTGATATTTCCCGGCTTCTGTTGCGTTCGCCATATTGGAACAGAATGCCGAGTGTTTTGTGAGAGGTCGAAAGGATCTTTGTGTGATAGAAGACGGATCACAGACTCAAGGGAAGAATGCGCACTATATATAACTTTCCAAATTGAAGTCAACGCACTCCAAGCTAAAGAATGTGGGGGTGGAAGCTGGACAGATGATGTACCTGTGGGCAAGTTGGGGACAGCGTCTACCATGAGCCATTCCTGCGATAGTATGGTTGACCAGGCACGACGTAATCCGTGAGAGAAAGAACAAAGGTAATCAATCAACTTCGAGCAACTCTAATGGCTCTGAGAGCTTTATATAAAGCTAGAGCTAGTTTAAGCTTTAATCTTTCGCATCCCAGCCTTGAAATTCTCAATGCCGTCCTATTTCAAGAGTCGAACTTGCTTGTCTTGTAGTCATATGACATCTTATTACATGCTTGGTAAGAGCATTGTTGATAGAGTTGAACCAAAGAAACAGCTAGTCTAGCATACTTTGCAGTTTATACGAATACAATAGTGCGCCACATTCTAGGTGAGAAAAAAAGCTAGATACTTTCACTACACTCTCTCAGAACTTCCTTCCATTGTGAGTTGTTGAACGGCAACCTTTGGGAAAACTATCGCAATAGAATTGCAGTCATGCTGGAAACTGCTAAAGCGGTGGATTTCTTGAGTTATAATGAGACTGATTAGATATGAACGAAATTGAGACGTAGCTACTGTAACGGATGAAAGGGAGAACGTTCGAACAGTGGATATTTCATAAGCGAGAAACCTTTAAATCTGTGGTTGTCTGGCCCTAAGTCAGAATAGCCCTTGTGCAATTCTAGCCCCTTTTAAATACCCGCTACACCAGTTAAACTTCCCTGGTTTGAGACTATCGAGCTCCGTTCAGTCCCATGACGTCCCAATCACTTCACCGCAGGTACATGGCGCATACTGGTCGCAACTTGATTTCACTGGCTTTAACATCGAATCGAATTGAACTCCCATTTCGATTCAGACATGTGATTATCACAAACTAGCATCGCATCGTAGATATTTATGCTGCGATGCTTGACACCACATCTGGATAGGGCTCTCCCAAGATTTCTAGGGTCTCCTTCCAAATTTGGGCTTGCATTTCTTGACCCTCTTTCCCAACAATGTTATGCCGGACATCGCTTTTATTGTCAGCGGAAGATATACCTCTTTCAAAAGATGCCTCGGAGCTTACTGTTTGTATTCTTCTTCCGTCTGATAATCTGTGTAGTGTCTGCCATGCTCCGACGGAGAGGTCAGAGCAGCACGTACATAAGTGCGAGCACCTCCTTCGGTTGTTTTGCAGGCAAGATAATTGAATAGATTGACAGCAATAGACATGGCATAATTTGCTTTATAACCACGGCCAAGGTCCGATTGTACCATCCCTAAAAGCGATGAGTATTATATAAAACTTCAAGCTACTTAGAGAAACTAACCTGGACAGATCGAGTTGACAATGACGTGAGGACTACATCAACATATGTTCAGATCAAGTGGTCTCGAGCGTTTGTATAAGGATCCTCACTTTCCGTCAGCCCCAGAAGCCAGCTTCGTGATTTCATTTACAGCGTACTGCTCAAGCAGTTTGCTGATCACATAACCTGTATGACCACTTTTCCAGTTTTCCTTCTTGCTCCAGTACTTGATAACATTCTCCTTGGGCCATTCTTTGATGTCGAGATGTCTGTGCAGTCCACCTACACGCTATTCGTCAGCCGAAAATCATGCACATTTATCCACAATCCCAGGGTGTAAATGATCACGCATGGGGGATGGGGTGTAAGGCTTCATTCAACCAGCGTGCTTGGGATATGGTATTGTAAAGTTGAGAGGCGGTGCTAGAAGGACTTTTAATCGACTCCTCCTGGCAATAGAATTGTGCAATACAAGTCACTAAGCGGCAAAGAGAGTACATACTTGTCACAATACCCAAATGAGCGTCTCCCTTTCCAGCTTCTTTCATCCAAGGCAATAATAGTAACGCTAAGAGCGTAGTGGCGAGATATATTTCGATCATGATCTCCCATCCTTCTTCACCCACCGTGTATTGTGCAGAGATTACTCCAGCATTCAAGCATACGACATCAATTTCTTTGACCTCTCTGGTCACCCTGTCGGCAAATGCTTTAGTACCGGCAAAGGTACTCATATCTAACCTGAACCATTAAGTCAGTCGGCTTCTCTAATCGCATTATGGTATAAAAATTTCTTTATGGTTTGGGATAGAAGATAAAACCCACTCCATGACCTGTACGACATCTTTCGATTTATCACCGGCTTGACTTTCAATACTAGCTTTCGCTTGTTCCCCTTTCGCGGCAGTCCTCGCGGTGATGATCACCGACTTTGCACCAAGCTTAACAAAATGAACAGCGGCAGCAAGGCCCAACCCTCCACTAGCACCTGTGATCAAGATCGTCTTTCCTGTGAAGGAACCGGGTGGAGGAAGTGGAGGAAGGTTGAACTTGTTCTTCCAGATAATCGAAAGCAATGACGGCATGTTGTTCTAGAGATTTTCGAAAAGAGAGGATGAAAATTGAGTAACTGTTGTAGATTTTACAAGTAATAAAGATACTTGGGATGCATTCCTTGACCGCGGGCAAATTATAAGATCAGTTCGGAGACTTTCCGCAAGGGTGCACAGGCAATGGAGGAATATCACGCCGGGTATCGTAATAATCCCCTGTCCTTGGATACACACACTCGTGTGAGCTAGTACCATAGAAAAGCATCAGTCCGACGCGTGGAAAACATCTTTGGGTCGGTTTCCATTCTTGTATTGGAAACAAATTAATCGCTTGAACATGGCGGTGGTGATGATGTCGTCGTCCATATCCCCGCCATCACTAGCCTCGCGCTAAAATTTTCCGTACCTTGTTAAAGCTTCGACCGTAAAGTACGACCTTTCTAGTCGATAAATACTTCAATCGCAAAGGGCTCGTGACTGTCGCAATGCCACCCTCCTCTACCCAACAAGTCCTCCTATCCCCGGCCGAACTCTCATATCTTCACACATCTCTCTCCTTGAGCCCTCCAATTCGTCCCGACGCCCGCACCTCCACTCAATTCCGGCCCCTCATCGCCGAAACAGATATTTTACCAGGCACCAATGGGAGTGCGCGCATATGTTTTGCAGATGGGACGGAGGCCATTGTCGGTGTAAAAGCAGAGGTGGAGAAATCCCGTCCGAGCTATCGCTCTGCCGGGCCTGGAGTTGCTGCCGCGAATGGAGATGATGAAGATGAGGACGAGCACATGAGAGAAGAGATTGAGAAGGAAAGGGAGTCTAAGGGCGAGAGGGAATGGCTCGAATTGAGTGTCGAGATTCCAGGATACAGGGATGATGATAGTATGCCAGTATTTATGGCAGCGATGTTAACAGAGGCACTGTTGGCGGACGGTGACTTTGTCGGGAGGTTGTGGATCAATAGTAGGTTCCATTGGAAGTTATATGTTGATGTAAGTTTTATTTCCATTTTTCAATTTTTTAGTGCTAGAATTGTACTTTAACTATGATTAGATATTACTGCTCTCGCAACCACTCTCTTATCCACTTCCTCTACTTTCCCTCACAGCCCATCTCGCCCTTCTCGCGACTCGCCTCCCGCGCCTGAAATCCGAAGGAGATGAAGATCCTCTGTTCGATGATGACTGGGATGCATCGGTTCATCTCTACCCAAGGACACCCAAAAGCTCACATTCCAGACCACCTATCACCCTTCTCATCATATCAGTCAAAGACAATATAATATTCGATCCTAGCAAAGAGGAACTGGTAGTAGCTGAAGCCGTCCTAGCTATTACTATAGGCGAAAGGAAACGGCAAGAAAACGGTGGAGATATGGATGTCGACACGGGTAGTGGCCGTGATTTGCGAATATTGGCTGTAAGAACAGTAGATCTACCAGCAAGATTGACAACCCCTGGAGTTCCCAATCAGATGAATACGGCAACAGGAGGTGCTGCAGCCGAGACAACAGAATTGGCGACAAGCCAAAGAGAGACGATGAAGGATGAGGGAGTTTGGCAGCCCCCCAGAGGCGGTATCAAGCGGACCATGGTTGCTACTATGATCGCAAAAGCTCTTGAGAAAGGCGGTGTTGCGGAGGAAGTATTAGATGGGCTGGAGGCTGTAGATTTGGGCTAGTGTATTTTTATAGAGGAAATTTATACAATGATACCCGTCGTCTTCAGTCAACCGTGTCGCATCTCAGATCCTATCGCCAGGCCATTGTAGTCCCATCCTATATCATTGCAATCCATGATTCCATATAACCACAATCTTTTCACCAAATTCCCAACCACTTCTTCCCCGAGAACTTCTTTTCAAGCACAATCTTCTTCTCTTCCTCACCATGCGCATCAGATGGAACCTCTGTAGCTATCCCCACTGCCTCGCCTGCAATCTTGTCGTCTCCCAATTTGATTGCTGGCCCTAGGACCTCACTGTCGGTCTTAGCAGTCCATCCACCGAATCCTTGATCCTGATCCAGCCCATGCGCCTTTCTATATGCCGCTCTCTTGGCAACATCCTCCACCTTGTGCTTCCTCCTTTCCATTGTTTCTGCCGTGACATGAGCCGTATGCAATCTCAGCACTTCAATCACAGTCCTCGTAAATGCTATCGGGTGCACAAATAGCTGCGTCCAATGCGGAAGCATGTCGCCAAATGGTGAATCCCGCTTGAAATTTGATACGAATACTCCACCGGCAAGCGTGCTCAATGTTCCCTGGGGACAGTTAGTCAATCGATGAGTCCGAAGAATGAAAGTGGTGGAGCTACCAGTGCAATCCATATGTGAATAGACTTATTGTTTAAGAACCAATGCATAAATGTCCCCGGTGGGGGCATCATATTTGGATATTTTTTTACACTTTGCCGGGCAATTTCCTCTGCACTCAATTGGGGACCTGGATATCTGGGAGCATCTCTGCGCAGACGCGCGGGGTGAGAAGGGGGAACGAATTTGGTAGGTTGTTCGAGAACGAGGGGCTTGGAGGGGCCGCTGGGGCCCTTTTTCGCGGGTATGCTCTTCTTGGAGGCATGGCGGATGGTGGTCTTAGGAGACAGAGACCAGAGAGGAGATCGGAGGGGTAAGAGAAACCTGGGGATTGATGTAGTAGGCGCCATGATGGAGCGTCTGGCCGCAAGTGATCTTGCTCAATGGAGCTTCATCAATTCTCGAATATCATCGACTAGTCAGCAATGGCCTAACATAAGTACGAATACGAAAAATAAATCTACGGCAACCCATTAATCAAGGATACGCATCTTAGATCGAACAAAAAACTCCAAGATCCCATTGAGTAATTCCGCGAATTCCCGAGGGCTCCGAGCACCCGCCACACCTTCTGACAATTTCGGCTTTTCTCATTGGTCAGCCTATTGTCTAAACTGTGGCTCATGATGATACTAGACCGTCATTTCGGGAATTTTGGTTCTCACACTAGGAGAGGCAGAAAACCTTCTTATGCCATCAGTTTTACTTTTTTCTCTTCCAGTTCTATACAATTATAAAATTCCTTATCAAGCCTTCAGCACTTCACGATCCCCCCTAAGCAATTCCTCTTCAAAGGGCTACTTAATACTTCCTAATTGCTATTCTCACATTCTATTGATCAGTCAAAATGGGATTCAAGGAAGGTATGTTTTGTGTGGATTTTATGCATTGTGCGGTTGCAAAAGTGGTCACGTCATGATGGAGAAATTTTGCAATTGCGAGACAGGAGATGCGATATCGACATCAATGTGTGCGAGTATGGCGGGAGATCATTGCAAAACGTTTTACGAGCGCCTTTGAGGCAGACTGGAGAAATAGTCTTGTCGGCACAAGCAGAGTGATTCGCTCACTTGACGCCACTATACTTCTTCCTTCTGCTCTACGATACTCGAAATCTTTCGCGAGCCCCCTTATTCGTTGCATATTTGGATGCGTATCCTCTCCCTACACCTCCTACCCAAGGCGGAAGCATCGGCGGACACTCCTCATCATCACGGCTGCTTTGCGCCAAGAACACATTTTATTGTTCATGAACTATAACAAGACAACTTACTTACGATTCTTCTTACAGGTGATGCAAAGAAGGGTGCCAACCTCTTCAAGACTAGATGCCAGCAATGCCACACTCTCGGTGAGGGTGAGGGAAACAAGATCGGTCCTAACCTCCACGGATTGTTCGGTCGTCACACTGGTTCAGTCGAGGGCTTCTCATACTCCGATGGCAACAAGCAAAAGGGTATCGAATGGAACCACGATACTCTTGTACGTTCCCAATTATAAGAATTGTCCGACTCCAGGGATCAGAAGCTGACAGCCTCGAACAGTTCGAATACCTCGAGAACCCAAAGAAATACATCCCAGGTACAAAGATGGCTTTCGGTGGATTGAAGAAGGATAAGGATAGGAATGACTTGATCACGTATGTCCATCAAATCCTCCCTTTGTTCAAAAATAAATGGAAGCTAACACGAAATGCAGCTTTTTGGCGGCTGAGACGAAGTAGAGGATGTTTCTAAGATTGTATTCATAGCATTAGACATGACGGCTGTATTCTAGGTTAGATTAGAATTGCGTTTTGCACATTGGTACTGTCGATGGGCCCAAAAATTATAAAGATCTCCTCTTCACGCTTCTATTTTGTCTTTTTACAATTGCACGTTACCCGCTGGATAGAAAATACAATCAAGCCGTTTATGTCACCAAATCTCTTTCGAACCTAGATCAAGTGCACGTATGAGTTGTCCATGCCATATTTATTACAATTGTCCATCTGGTGTGTTGCGGGTTGCGTCAAAGTGGATCAAAAGAACAGACATTTATTGCATGCATACTGTAACCTAGTCATGGCCCATGGCTAGGGCTGGGGCGCCTTTTTTTTCCCGAGCCTTTCTCCTTTTGACACATTTCGTGCGAGAGCCGTAACGGACCTCGAATGACATGAAGTTTTTTGTGATTTGATCCTAGCTTTGGCTAGCTACAAATTCCCAACAGCGAGTCTTTCCTCTATCCAGCAGCCAAATCAATATGTGGCTTATTATCTGGCCTGTCAGGTAATGTTTCCGGCCCTGTAATGCTGGCCAACGCGGTGCCATTGGATTTCTCCTGCGATTTCTCCTGCATTCCGGAATATAGCTTTTCGGCGCCCGTTATACAGGTCATGTTTGCGCGAAGCTTGTTCATTGTTTCCATCCACTCGTCATATGGGTCTGAATCGAATACTATGCCACCACCTGGAGGGGGAAAGGTCAATGTAAGTATTTGTGGAGTGCAGAATGAAGAATGCATGGAACGTACCGGCTTGAAGATAGGCAACTCCATCTTTGACCATCATTGTCCTTAGAGCAATACATGTATCCATTGCTCCTTCATATTCATTGCCCTCGTCATCCACGCTCCCGTAGCCGAAGTATCCGACCGCGCCAGCATATACACCTCTCTTCTCCTTCTCCAACTCAGCAATAAGTTCCATTGCTTTTACCTTCGGTGCGCCGGAGACTGTTCCCGCTGGGAAGATGGAACGGAACGCATCAAATCTGGTCTTGCCTTTTCTCAAAACTCCCGAAACCTGTGAAACTAAATGCTGCACGTGACTGAACTTCTCGACAACCATCAATCGGTCGACACGAGTGGTCAAAGGGTCACAGACTCGGTTGATGTCATTTCGTGCGAGATCAACAAGCATGACGTGTTCAGCGCGGTCCTTGAGAGAACTACGCAGTTCTTCCGCGAGTTCTTCATCGATCTTGGGGTCAGGGTGTCGCTTCACGGTTCCAGCGATGGGATGGGTTATGATGCGGCCATCTTCGTCTTTAACGAGTAGTTCAGGGGATGCACCAACGATTTGGAAGTCTCCACAGTTCACATAGAACAGGTATGGGGAGGGGTTGACGGTGCGGAGGTGTCGGTAGATGTTGAAGGGATGAAGGGTCGTTGGTCGTGCGAATCGTTGAGACGGTACGGCCTGAATAATGTCTCCTGCTGTGATATGATTCTTGAGGTCCTTAACATGTTGCTCGTACCCTTCTCGCCCTATATTTGAGGTATATTCTTGGTCCTGTGATATAGGTGGTTGGACGGGTAATGGTGTTTCTTGTGATTCCAAAACCGCAACAATCTCGTCGATCATCGCCTGCGCCTTATCATATTCAGCCGAGACATGCGAGAGATCATCCGGCACATGGAGATATGTGATAACTTTTATAACACCAAAAAATCGATCGAATGCGACAATTGTATCGAAGAGCATGAAGAGTGACTCAGGAACCTTGAGCACATCTTTCATTGGTCGTGCTGTTTTTGGCTCGAAGTATCTCACACAATCATATCCAACATATCCAATTGCTCCCCCAGTCAAAGGTGGAAGCTTTTGCCCTGGTATTTGCGCTACTCTGCATTTCGCCAGCTCTGCTTCTAACGACGGTAACGGGTCCACCTGTTCGCCATGGCCTTCTCCTGTCTTTAGGATCTTTCGGGGTCCAGCTCCAATGAAACTATACCTCCCAACCTTTTCTGTAGCAGCACTTTCAAACAGGAAGGAATGTTCTGACTTTGAGTGTGCGGAGATTTTGAGATATGCGGCGGATGGTGTAATGAGATCCGAGGATATCTCTTTATATATTGAAACTAGATTAGGTGCATACTCCTTCCCCGAGGTCTTGGAGAGGACGGTCAAAATTTCCGCGAGGGAGGGAGAAAGGTCCTAAGTACGTTGTAAGCTTTTGTGCAACCATTTAGAGGAGTCATTATGTGGCATACCCCCACTACCATTGCGATTGGGGTATCTGTTTCGGAACCAGGCGTGGGAACTGCTGTATATTGTGAAAGAAATATCGTAGATATCGGAAGAGATCCAACCGGGAAATTGAATCCCAGAATCAGAGGAGAATTATAGACACGAACAGTTCTTTGTATTTGGTAGAAACCGTTACCCTTTGCTGATTCATTTTGGATTTTGGATTTTCGGTAGTGCCAAGGCGGTAATGAGGGGCAGAAAGGAACTACACCCGCTACAGTAGTAGTAGCATGGGCATGATACGTTGAAGCGGAAGCTGCGACGTAAACTTCCAGAAAACCCCACTACGATCCGCCCATAGACCGCCCCTGATTTAGTCTATTTGTTGGACATTATTGAATTGTTATACTTGTAATCGATTCTGCGCTGTCATGATGATTACAAGTATTTTCATTCAGCCCAGTACAGATCGCACGACAAATGCTCGCTGGAGATAGCCGCAGTAGTTTTGCACGTCGCTGTCCTTTGCAGTCCTTTGCATGAACTGCAGCAAACACAATCATGAGTTTACACCAACATTTGGGCCTATCCATGCTCCATCGTCAATTCTCCTCACCACTCTCACCTGCAATCTCAGATATCTTTGGCGCTGCTGGCAGACGCTCCCCAAGTCAGGATAGAGACGACAATAAGGATGTTCTTATCCAGAGACTCCATGATCTCCTGGCAAAATTGTCACATGACGATGTTGAGGATGCCGCCATCACAGAGCTGCACAGGAAGACGGACGAGATGGAGACACTGTTGAAGGTGGAACAAGCGAGCCCGAGCCCGAGTGAAATCGATGAAAAGAGCAAATCTCCACTACGAAGAGATTCGGAAGACATCTTTTGGGCACGACCTCTTACACCTACAAGCACCTTCTTACGATGGCCGAAAGCATCACTTCAACGAACCCGTAGCGTGTCACGGAAATCTCGAATGTCAATCTCTAGAGCTGCCCACATTGCAGAATCGGTTGATGAGCTAAACTCAAGATTGGTGAAGGTCGTCACTGACCTCCAAGTTACCAGAGCAGAGAGTAATGTGGGTTAGAGTCGCTCGCCCAACAAGCCTATGCTGATCGTTTTTAGCGCATCCACGCTTTACATGTCGACCAACTACGGACTAAAATCCACGAGAACGCCAATCTCCAAGCACGTGTTGCAAAGCTGTAGGTACCATTATATGCCCATCACTTTTTAATGTCTTGCCTGGTCTACATATTTCCAAAACGGTGGCTTATATCTAAACAGGGAGAAAGAACTATCCTCTTGCCAATCATTTGTCAATTACCAGCGTCTCGAGATGAAAGCTACGGCAACAAAGTATGCCAAGTTTCTCGCGGATGAAAGTTCAGATGACGAACTCGAGAATATTAGCAGCAATTGGAAGAGGGATTGGGAGAGACTCATTAGAGACAAGGATATGGGGAGCGATGGTACCACAAAAGTACCGTTACTGGAAAGTCCAGGAATCTCGGATAAGATGCGGGGACTGAGCATCGAGTAAGGCTCGGGAGTCTGGCACGAGAAAAAGTAGGATAACGGAGTACTCGATTTCGGAAGGTGGGACTTTTGGCTTGACTGGAGGATTGTTTTACTTGGCTGCTGTAAAAGCAATTGATGCAGGATCCGGAGTTGAGGGCGGCGTTCGACACCAATTCTGGAATTGGATAGTTACCAATAGAAAGACGGGTGGGAAGATGGGGAAAGTATTGATGTGTCCACTTTGTTGGCAAGCGCAGGGTTTGGTTTGAAGTCCACGACAAAGTTGGCTTGTATAATAGGCGCTCCCAATTAGATTCCGGGAGAAAGCGTTGCATGAAGGTATGATTGGAATTGTATACGTATTCAATATACGACCTTCCTGGCTTGATGTACATACAACGTACAATGCGTATGAGAACTAGGCAAAAGGTTCATCCTCAGTGCACCACTAATAATACTCCATCTCTTCGGACCGTGTCCTCAGCAGAACGACTGCATCAATGCCTTACATATTTGGTTTCATAATCCAAATGACAAAAGAATGTGCAAAAAGAAAACACCCAACAATTGTGATCGCTAATGGTCAATCACTAATCCACCGATGTACAGTACAGTACTGTAAGACTTGCAATAGCGAATGGCATTACTCTCTGCGATGGTTTGTGCTTCACCAAGGCGATTAAAAGTTAACAAATTATCAATTCTTGTATGGTTCAAAAATATTATTTACTACTTTATTTGTACGAGTTCAATATATCTCCTATATCATCAATTTATGAGAGAGCATAGACGATGACAAGTAACCTCACCCATTGTTGGTACCATTCGGGGCATTCGCATACTACACCTCCCCAAGCAGCTATAGCAGGTTCACAGGTCCTTGTCAATAACATAATCGATGAAGTATCCAACCGCCGCAATACATGTTATTTGCACCTAATATTCGGATTACATACTCTCATACCTCAGCAGGGTAGGGTATCTTGCCCGGAAAGGATTCTACCCTGGGTTTGGCTGAACCTTTAAAGCTGCCCCCTCTCATCTCTCCTCTCACGCGTGATTACATGAACCTACGGTACTTCATGTTCTCATTGGGGCATCTATCTGTGACCCATATCGACAATCCTTCTCCGAGCTCGTGCCGTGGCCACTTCTGGAGAGCATGTCCTTTCTACGAATGGTCACTTGAGGCTACATCTTGAAAAAGAAAAAAGCGTTGCTCTTGTGTTAACAAACGAGTCGCAGGTATACAACTGCGTTCGCGCTCTTCGAAGCACTATGGGAGGTTCGTTCTAGCCATCCTCTGTTGGCTGCTACAGTCAACGCCATATTAGCAGGCGCTCGACAGACATAGGATGGAGCAATGGCGCAGTCCTCTGGTCTAAGTTGGCGCTGGGGGACCAAGCAAAGCGGTCTTCCGGAGGAGGTAAACCAACCTAGTCTTACCTAGTCTGTTAGGTGGTTGGCGATGGCGGTTTTATGTATTCAGCGCTATTGAGTGTTATTTGGGTAGTATGAAAATATGAGATTCCGGTGGTGACTGTAGTGCTCAATAATGGCGGTAGGTCGAGTCTTCCATCGCTTTATATGCACATCAAACTTCTCTAACCGATCAATATCAACAGGCTAGAAAACACCAAATAATTCTACAGCACTTGTCTATCCTGACGGCTTGAACATGACCGAAACAGACGCTGAAACAGGTGACGAGCTTAAAATATCTTTCAATCCATTTCCAAACTGCGCTACTCTGGCCGAAGCTGCTGCCGGTTCGAGGTCTGCCAAGGTGGTGCGAGGTTGGATGAAAGGCGTGCGGGTAAGCACGGTGAAGGAGCTAAGGAAACAGCTCGTAGAGGCTGCAAGGTCGGGGTGTGTTGGTGGAGATTCTAATGGAGGATCAAGAATAAAGGGCGTTTCTTTCTTCTTTCTTCTTTTCTAAAGAAGGTATGGTACGTGATTGTAAACTATATCACACAATCGATCAAATATTAAAAACACGTGTCTCGTCATAATATATCTAAACATCTGGATGACGTACTTAACCCAGCACCGACGAAAATGCCACTTTAAATCTAAGCTCTAAGGATCTGAGTCCTAGTTTCCTGGGCTCGGTAGTATCTACCTAGGGATCAATACTGAAACCGAAAATACATTTCATAGTCAAGTATATCAACACATTCTTCCATAATACGGAAGTATAATTTTGTACTCAAAATGGCGACAGGTGCAGTATTTCGTGTGGATAACCCGAGTACTTTTGATATATGGCCGTATGTGATAGGTTGTGGTCTGCTGACGTATACACTAGAGCCAAACGATTGTATATAAAATAGTAGTAGTGAGAAAATTTTCTCCATACCTTTGGCCACTGACCAACAACTTGACTTACGAAATAGCAAGTACTCAAGCCGGAAATATTCACATCATTTTGTAGCCACTATATACAAAATCCTCACAATTTCGACTTCCTTGCCGCCTCTTTCTCAGCATATCGTTTCCTCCATCTAGGATTAATGAAATAAATCGGGATTCCGGCCAAGAAGACTCCTGCAAAGACTCCCGTAAGAACACCAATAGACCATTTATATCCATGAACAGTAACCATGTAGTTCAGAGCATAAGAAATCGCAAACGAAATGATATTCTTTGTGCCTACAACAAGAACCAAAGCCGGTCCCGGGTTCTGAGGCCAGCATTCAGCGGCAAAAGCCGTCGAGGTGATGAGTGTGCAGACGAATGCGAACTGGTAGATAGCCCAACCTGTAAGGGATTAGTTAGTGAGGACTGAATTCGTAGAACGGGATCTAGAAATAAGATGATACTTACCAAGAACAGGCCCAGCCCAGCTACCGTTGTGCGAATGATTATCAGCAGTGAAAGCATACAGTAGCATGCCGCCAACACCAGTCACCAATGGTATGATAAGTGGAATAAGGCGATGCTCGGGAATAGCCACGCCACCATTTCTACGTGCGGCCAAGAGGGTGATGCGATCACCCCCATAACCCGCCGCAGCCATTGCCAGGAAGGCAGCAGGCATAGGCGCAACGTTGATCAGACCAATACTTTTAGCTGGCCAACCGTAGTGATTCTGGAGCACGTCGTTGTAAGTTAGAGAAATGGCGACTGCACTGCCAATTGCAATTGACGGGACGAGGATTGCGTAGATCATGCCGGGCGATGTCAAGGACTGCAGCATTGTTCGGAAAGCTTGGGTGATGATGATTCCGGCTCGTGGTGACTTGCCTGGCCAAACACCTAGTCGTTGCATGTAGGATTGTTCTGGCTTTCGTGTGGCATACTGGTCGTCGTCTTCACATGACATATGTGATGCTAGATAAGCACGTCCCTCGTTCTCATCAAGAATACGGGTTACGCCAAACTCATCAGTCACAATGACTTGCCCATTGATAGATGTGGCTGGTCGCGAAAACCTTGTTTCGAAGGAGAAGAAGATACCAAGAAATAGTCCGATTCCTGAGGCAATGGTGAAAACTACATAATACCAACGCCATGATAGTGCAGCTGTCTCATATGAACTCCCAAGATTTAGTGCACTTGAGAATGCGGTTTGAAAACTCCAGTACAGACCAAAAACGAAAGCTCGTTGATGCATAAATGTTATCTCGGTTAACATAAGGGGTAGTAACTGTCTTTGTTAGTCATGCTGGGCAATAAAGCCTAGATATGAATACATACCGATTCTGTAGCTCCAGTGGTCAATCCTTGAAATACTCTACCAGTCAAGTGCCCGGCGAAGTTGGTTGATGCCGCGCAACCTGCTGTTGAGATTACTAGACAGAGTGCTGCTATCAAAAATGCTGGGCGACGGCCATATGCAAGTGCAAATGGCAACACGATATAGTTACCTAGAAAATTAGGACGGGTTATTCAGAAACTTAGGTTCAGCACTTACCAACTCCAACCATGAGTGATGGCAGTGTTGAAAGTAGCAGTATGGTATTGGAGTTGTAGCCTTGAGCCCCATATATCTTCATAAAAGTCTCGAGAATTGCACCAAGGCCCCCAATGATGGCGAGGGACATGACAGCGAACCAGCAGCTGCTAACTACAATTCCTGCCTTCATCCATAACGGGAAATTGAGAGGATCATTCGGGTCTGAGGACGGAATTGGCAGTCGGCGGATGCCTCCATCAGCATTAAGTAGGAGCGCATTCCCGTCAATGTGATTTTTTACTACCTCTTTTCCATCCACCTCTTCTACGTTGCCGACCTGCGCCTTGAGGTCCATATCGTGTAGAATATATTAAAGGCAAGATGGCCGGACTGCATGAAGTGTAGGACCAATTTACGAATGTGACGAAGTTAGCTGTCCCTTGAAGACTGCACGATGCCCCATGTTAGGGGAATGCGTCTATATATGTTCGGGGAAATACTGGACCGCCGGCTTGTGGGGGGTGGGGACAACCGTGCTTCATAATATGGCAAGCTACTCTCCCCTCCCAAGAACAAATGTTATTTGGTGGATTTTTGCTACTGAAGTGACCAGGATGAAAACAGAGGGTTTTAACCACTCAAAATGATCCTTTTTACATCGAAGATACCTCGGATACAAAACCTTCAATTTTGAGTGGTTAACCTCCCCTATTTATACCCTCTGTGGCAAAACCCACCAAATAACATTTGTTCTTGGGAGGGGAGAGTACTATGGATTGATTGTGTTTGCAATGCAAAAATTGCCATTCGAGACGTCGTATTCTACTGCGGGGAAGTGGAGCCCCCCCGCCACACTCCACATTGTCGCAAAAGTGGTGAACTTGGATGGCTGGGTAAATCTCTATGTCAACCGAACCGAAGCAGCCGAACCGAACAGTCTGGCAAAGCAAAAAGCCGCTCTAACTTGATCTGCGAGGTGTAATTTTATTCCTAGACCCTCTAACCTAAGGTATTTTTGTTTGAAGCCCAGAGCGACAACACTGCATGGCGCTTTGAGGCAATCTGGGTTTGATCATAGCTCTGCGGTCAGATCTTGTATTTCCGAATCCTCTCCCTCAGTAGTAAGCCATCTCCAAGGATCTTCCAGAATGTTTAAACTCCAAAATGATTCTTGTGCTACCTCGCCTATCCAGTGGTCTGTATGGATAGCATCAACATAACCAATGCGTGTGTCGCTTGCTGTCGAATATTGTGGCTCGGTAGTATTGGTGCCAGTGAACGAGGAAGTACGCTCGGCTGACTCACTCGAGTGTTTACCCAGGACTTTGGAAGACATTCGGTTACGTAGATCAACAATCCCTAGATCAATCTAGCTATCCATTTACTGTTAGAGTGGGTGACTGTCTTACCGTTGATGAATCCAGGATGCATTCCTGCACTGGTGTACGCGTCCTCGGCATATTTGGAAGATGACTTGAGAAGCTGGAAAGATATGAGCAATGAGCTACCTTGAGGAGGTATTTGAATACGTGCCTCTAGATCTGAGTATACTCTTCTCTCACTTGGATGTTTAATAATGTTAAGGCTTAGAATCAACACTACAAACAAGGACTGTGAAGCAGTAAAGAGCCTTGACTCTAGATGCTTATCGGAAAGATCTAGTTGCAGGTTCGCCATTCTTCGAGCTGAGTTGATGAGAATCTTTTCACTGCCCGAGAGCCTCGCATATAGTGGACTTTCTCGACAGTGGTCATCGACAGTGGCTTGGTAGGTATGTGTGTCTAGCATGAAAGCCGCTTGGTGTAGGGTTATCATCCTACACGTGATCAGCAAGCACCCAAGATTCTTCCGTAAATATGATAACTTACGTCTGATAATAATTTGTGGCAAGAAAGGTTGCAAGGTGAAGACTTTGAGGTGGACACAGAAGATCGAGACTAGGCCTTTGGGCTTTCAGCTACATGCTCAATTGTATGTCAGAATGAGGTTCCTACCTGATCTCGTCTGGTTTTATGGAACTTTCCCATTCACATAGAAGTTGATCTATTCGTCCAATATCTTCGAGCAAACTCTTCGCATTCCGCGTCCTTGGCGAACGATGATAAATAACTTCTATGAGCAAATTCTGAATTCTAGCCAGGCCAATCCATAGTTTTAGGAAATCCTTTCCATTATCACATACAGACAGAATTGGTAATGGCTGGTCGCAATCACTGTTTCGTATTGAGAGAGGTCGTCCGACCTCCAAGCCCATCGTCATCTCAAGACAATAACAGACCCACCATATCCGTGCGTTTAACCGTTCACCATGAGATTCTGCCATTCCATCATTTAGATGCTGGCGATGTAAGCCCACAGATTGTGCTATTCTGATTGCTTGCCCGAGCACTTGCCAAGCTGCGCCTTCCTTATGACGTCCCCTCAGAGCAAAGGTGAGTAATATTAGAGCTTGCACAGAAGATCTGTAAGGCATTGACACAACATATCCATAGAGTCCATATGCCGCAGTCAGATACGTGGAACCTGGTGCGGTGATACTGGCGGCCTGTTCGTCAGAAGCCATTGCAAACACCGAGTATATTAGCATTAAGACAGGTATCTCCGCTGGAGAAAGCTGCCGAAGGTCGCGGCGTGAAAAATTGTGAACATCTTGATTGAAGATGGTACTGTCAAAAACAGGACACAGAGGATAAATTCTCTCCAAAAAGACTGATATCCATTGGTCGGTATCGGTAGAACTAGGAAAGTCTGGAATTATAGGGGCACTACCAAGCGTGCTCAGGAGGCCTTCCTCCGCTTGTTCCATTCCCATCACAAATCCTCGTTGAAGGCTTCCATGGGCACTCCCTTCCAAGCAGTGGTCAACATATCGTGCAAGACTCTGTAACGTATTGCCGCCTACAAGCTTGCGTTTGTGAGTGGTCGCATCAACATTGGTGATCATATCAGAGTTGTATGGACTTGAAGTTATGGCTGGTCGACGTGCTCCTGTAACCGATCCTCTTCTCTGGCTGGTAATAGTATGAGATATTGGATATGTGGTGTTCGACGATATGGAACCATTTGTGGATAGCCGGGAAGGACTTCCAACTACACGTGAACTCGTTGTTGTAGGAGAATACGCCAAATCAGGACATGCGCCCTGGTCGGGGGACTCATTGAAATCCTCGGTCCTTGAAGAAACAATCGTTGTGCTAGTAGCGCTTTCCGACAACTCAATGGAATTCTTAGCTCGGCGACGAGCAGCCTCAAAGCCAGGGTTACGTGGATGTACGGTGACACATTCATCGCCTCGTGAGGTACAGTTACCGCAACGTGGTTGCCCTTCGTCACATCTTACTTTGCGTTTCCGACACTGTGTGCAGGCTAGAGAAAGGCGTTGTCTTTTCGCTCCTCGAGGTATGCCGGCGTTTGCGTTTGCGTTCATGTTCAGGGGAATGGCCGCTAGGGGGTATGTATGGATGTGATCTTACGATTATAGCAGATTGGGAGTGGTAAGTTACATGAATAGATAACAATTTTGGAGGTATCAATGATTAACGTATGCGATCAGCAAGCAAAATGATGTAACAGTAGGGGGCCTTACTGTAACCCGGGGGTCCTTCCTGTAACTCGGGGGTCTCGGCTGCCATGCGGGGCTCCAGATCGCAGCGCGCCTGATACCACATAAATGATTTCAAAACAACGTCAGTAGGGACCTGCGGCCTGCGACCTCCGACTTTTTGGATATTTAGGAGATTCTATTATGGCCTATCAATATCACCATCATTTGCAGCAAATTTGATCTTCAATATCCTTCGTCATTCAAACATCACCCAGCAATACTTGGGATACTAAGACTTCCACTCTTCAACTTCTGCTGCCAATCTTTCACCCCTTTATAATTACAATTGAAGTTCATAAACTCATCCGTCTTGAAACTGATGTTATTTTGTCCCTTTTCTCCTTGAGGTCTTGCAGTGAAACGACTGAAAGCTTGAATTGCAGATGTTCTTGGTTTACGCAACGCTTCGATTTCTTGTAGCCGTGACGACACCTGGGCTGCTGAGGGCTTGAAGTCTATGTCCGCAAAGAAAGCCCCTAATGCCTCCGCATCCTCAATACTTTGACTTGCCCCTTGACCTTGGGTGGGAAGCATTGCATGGCTTGCATCTCCAATGAGGATCACTTTATCTTTAACCCAGGCATCTAATGGATCCAAATCGCGCAGTTGCCACAGTCCGATATCTTTGGAATGAGAGAACACTCGTTTGCACCAATCTGGGAAGTCATGAAAGCTCTCAAGAAGACTCTTAATGTCTCCTTTGGTTGTCCAAGAGCTTGTGGAGGAATCTTCGTTCATCTTCTGGTCTGGAACCATCGCCACAATGCTGTAGACATCGCCGTTCCGAGCTGGACCCATAATTAATCGTCTATCGTGTCCAACTACCATTGTAGTTACTGGCTCTCGTGGGTTCATGAAAGATACAATGTCCGGCTCAGCTTCTAGAAGAGCAGTTTCTATCATCATTCGATATGCTGATATACCTGTGGCCTTGGGCTGAACTCTTTTGTTCAGAACACTATCTCGCAATTGGCTGTGAATCCCATCCGCAGCAATAATCAGATCGAACCCTCCAAGAACCTCCGAGTTCTCGAGCTCAACGGACCCCTCCTGGCAGTTAACTGATATCACCCTACTGCTTACACGAATGGTCGCGGGCTCTCCGTCTCCATCGGCTGTAGTTGCGGCCATTTTTAGAGCACTATGTAGGTCTTGTCTGTGGTATACAACACGATCCTAGTCTTGTCAGTCATTACCCAAGATAATTGTTGTATGAAACACATCATACTCCATCAAATTGTTTCGCTGTCAGATCAACTTTAGATCTCTGGATTCCATCCGTTGAATAAATTTGAAACTGAGATTATAAGTTAGCTCCAGAAAGTCGGAAACCACTGATGTGTAAATACTGACCCCTTCATCTATCATAGATCCCCTATTATATGTGTTAGACAATTTCGCACGAGCATAGGTACGGCAGGAAACTCACTTAGAAGCCAAAACATCTCGAAGTCCCCACTGTTTTTCAACAATCCTATCTCATTTAGTCGGTATGATTTCCGCATGCAATTGTCAACATACCTGGAGGCATTTGGCTGTAGCGATATAGTTGCTCCAATCTCTCGATTCAGACTTGACTGCTCAAGAATAACAATCGATCGGCCAGCAGCACGGAGGGCGATTGCCTTGAAACTTCAGCCAACATTCCTGGTCTGTTTGGAATATACTAACAGCTGCCAGCCCAGCAATTCCCCCTCCAACAATGAGTATACGAAAGTTCTCTGATTGGGGTTGATTCATTTCGAAGATGGTTACCTGTAGGAAAATTCCGATGCAGCCTTTGAGCAGGAATCAACTACTTCTATGTTTATGAGTCTCAAAGATACTGGGAGCCCCACGATCTGAATCTACCAAGTTGGTCATCGCGCGCATCAAACGGATCACTTCCCCGCCCCTCCCCATATCGATATTGAGCTTCATGTGCCGGAGACTAAGTGGAGACTATCCGAGTGGGGGTAGGCCACTACAGTATCTTGGTTGTCGAGCATTGTCTTTACAAAATCCCCGAACCGAATACTGTAAGCCGAACCGAAACGAACCGAAATCGAGGGGTAGAAGTTGTGGGGTTGGTAACGACCACAGGGGACCTGTTAGTACCATGGCAGTTAGTAATTGATGGAAGAACGCAAGTATGGTAGTGTCATTGAGGTCGGGGTTGGCAATATAAGAAGGATCGGTGTGATCTTCATAACTGATGAATTGCTCACTAAACAAGATTCAAGAGTACCAGAACCTTACTTTTCATAATGGCAGCCACAACAGCCGCAGCAACAGCTACAGCTCACACCGGTGAATCTGAGAAACAAGCTACCTTACATCTGAAAGGGTCTACCAATTTTGGGGACTTTAGAGATGACTTGGCGAGAGATGGATACGCTCTCATCAAAGGTGCTGTTCCACGAGACCGCGCTGAAAAATACGGAAACGATTTCTATGAATATTTAGAGAACTTGTAAGAGAACCCACAAGCAATAACCTAGAAGTATACTAATGTTTACATAGCAATCTCGGCTACAACCGCAACGATCCTTCAACAATCAAGCGCAGCAAACTTCCTGTCATTAATGAGAAAGGCATGATCTTGCATTATGCAGTTACCCACGAGAACTGGGTTTGGCAAGTCCGCTCCGAACCTGGAGTCATTGATGTTTTCGAGAAGGTGTACAACACGTCTGACCTCATCGTTTCTTTTGACGCCGTCAACATCGGCTTCCACGACCGCTCAGATTTCCCGCCCAACAAGCCGTGGCCACATCAAGATCAAGATCCGCTCCTCCCAGGCTTTCGATGTCTTCAGGGTCTGGTAAATTTACAGCCCTGTGGCCCTAATGACGGGGGATTAATTGTTTGCAAAGGAGCCCATCGTCTCAGCGAGCAGTTCCACGAGGAAATGGCTGACGAGGAAAAGATTCCCGCTTGGACAAATGAATGGTATGGGTTTACCGAGCGCGGCATGAAGTGGCTTGAGGATCACGGCTGTCCATGGGTCAAGGTATGCGCTGACCCTGGAGACTTGATTGTTTGGGACTCGAGAGCTCCACATTACAATGTGCCGTCGACATCCAAGCAGGATCGCATGGCGATTTACACTTGTTATATGCCTGTTGCACATGCCACTCAAGAGGATCTGTTGAGGAAGAAGGCTGCGTTTGAGCAGTTTAAGGGAACTACACATTGGCCTAATGCTCGGCATACAGGCTCGAATGAGTCGACGAGGGACGGGGAAGCTGATCCTGTGCGCAGGCTGGAACCTGTGCAGAAACCGGAGCTTAGCGAGAGAGCTTTTAAGCTGACTGGTATCCCTTATATACAAGCAGAAGCTTGAAGTGCACTATCTATTGATTAGTTGAATATAACTCCTTCGCTTTTTTGTTATCTAGCATATTTGTAACTTAAAATGAGATCATTTAAAGCACACCCTTCACCCGTAAGATCACAATGTTGGTATCGAGGTGCAGCGAACTTATATTTCAGCCATCCGATTCATCGTGCAAGGTTTGTTTCGACCGTGTATCATTTTCCATAGCCCCAAACTGATCAAAGAAGTTGGAGGCGAAGGATACCAAGTAACTACTAAGCACAATGTTATGAAGCCTCAACTCTGCTGACCAGTCGATATGAGTTAAGCTACCATAGCAATCATTGTCAATTGGCACTAGGAAAGCAAATTGAAAACAGTAACTGTATATATAATTCTCTAGAACCACCTGTGTCTATTACTTGACCCAACAAATACACAAAAATCGAGAAATGTAACCCGGGATATCAAGCAAAAAAAGAGAACAACTAATCGAACTAGAAAAACACAAACAAATAATCAAAATCGATAAATGATCACAAAGACATAAACATAAAAGCATAAACATTAACACATCAAACCAAAATTGTACAACGACCGACACGACAATCAAATCAAACATCCTTCTTCTCTTTCTGCTTCGCAAACCTCACCTTCCTCGTCTTCTTCGACCTCTCCCCAACCCTGATCCTTGCAGCTGAAAGCTTCCCAAAGAATTCTACAAACAGAGTCGAGATACGAAGAAGAATCTCGTCGATCAGATCGCGAACCTGAGCAATGTAATATCGACGACGAGAGTTCAACTTGCTGAAGAAGTTCGAGCGTCCCTTCTCCGAATCGAATTTGTCTTTTCCATCATCATCATGATCATTATCATTATCCCGTCCTTGTTTCTTAGACTTGAGTTTCGCGAGAAGAAGTTTGGTTTTGAGAGCCAGGAGATTTTTCTTCTCTGCCATGGTCATCTTGCCTTTTTTGTTCTTCACAGCCGTCTTCTCGTTTCCAACTGCATCTACAGAGCTAGTAGCAGGAGAACTCTCCCTCACCGCATTTCCACCAGTCATCGCTGCTTCACTTCCCACATCACCGCCCCTCATATTCCCCATCACGCCGGAATACCGCGATTTTAGGCCGTTGCTCCATTTCCAACCACGATTTGCGGCACTAGGCCCTCCTTCGGCATCGTGGAGGTTTGTGTCGCTAAGGGGACCACTGGAGCCGGGGCTGCCTCCTGGACTGCCTCCGGAGCTGGGGCTAGTTGGGTTGATGTCGGGGATTGGGATGTGGCTGGTGCTGGCGTTGCCGTTGGCGCTGGAGGTGCTGTTTCCTTGTCCTCGGACAGGCCAGCTTCTTCTCTCTTGGCTTGTTCTTCTTCCTCCTTCCTCGTTTTGGCTAGGGCTTCCTGCTCCTGGATTTTCTAATTGTGTGAATTTCGGGTTAGTTCTGTATAATTCTAATTTGACATGTGGAGAATGGGATGGAATTATTAGGGAAGGGAAAAGAAGATGTCATCCCACCTCTGGGTGTTGGAGCAGTCAACTTCTCTTCATTCTCTTCGTTGAAGTGCGAAGTATAACAAAGAATTCTCTGTCTCACCTGATCCAAAGTCTGTTTCTTCTTCTCCGTGCCCGTTGCTGCTGTCGCGATGCCGGCTTCCTTCTTTTTCCTCTCCTTTCGCTCCTTCTTGGCTCTCTTCTCTTCTTCGGTTTTTTCCTTCTTTACCTTCTTTTCCTTTGGTAACCCAGTGGCGGCCGCAGCGGCCGCAGCAGCAGCTGCTGCTGCTGCGACAGCATGCTCATTCTCGGCAGCCTCGCTGTTCTCGACAGCGATCTTCTCTTTCTTGTTCTCCTTTCTCTTCTTGGTCAAGCCATCCTTGGCTACCATACCCCGCTCCTTGATCAATACCGGTCCGGCCTTAATGACTCTACTGAGGCATTTTCCACCCTCCTTAACCTCATGCGCGGCATTGGTGAAATGCTCCTTGCAGTCATACCAATCCTTTCTAGCGCCCATGCACTTCTTCTTGTCATGATAGGCCTTCTCAGCTTTCTGCGCGGCCTTGAGTTGGGCAGCGGCGCTCTTTGTCTGAGCGTGTAAATCGAATGCTGTGGCAGAGGCATCGGGTCTATTTGCAGCAGTATTAGGAGTATCTGGGAGAGGATTAATTGTGTTGGTTGGCGCCATTGGGGGAACGGTGACGGTGGTGGTGGTGGTGGTAGACATCTTTGCGGCTTGAAGTGAAGATGCTATATGTGGACGCTGACGTGGGCGTGAGTGAAAGATAGTGAATAGATATTCTACTCTGGCAGGGCAATTGAAATTATGTGATTATTCGAAAGTAATAAATGGTTGACGTAATGAAAGTAGGCTATAGAGAAGTCTAAGGCTGGGTATCTCAGAGGTGTAGTATCTGGGTATATGGGTATCGAAAGTAAACCTCTTTCTCTGCAGAAAACAATAACTCTGAACCAGAAGAAAAGTGCGAATTTGTCTACTCATAAACACGAAGAAGTATTTCGTCATTACTCAACTCCCTTCAACTTATATTCCATGTCTACACTATTACAAGTAGTTCTTCCTGCGTCAAGTATCGAGAATCCGTATCTTCGAGATTAATCCTCATGCTGAATTGGTGTCCATCTTAGCTCTCATACCAGCCGATCCTCAAGTGACACATGTAAAGCTGGGGCTTGCTGGTCTTCATCCTTCGTCAATTGATGCGATTTCCTATTTGGGTAATTGTGCATGAATCCCCAAGTCTGCTCACCCATGTTCATCCACGCATTGACAAATTTCACATTCAGTAACAGCGTAGAATAAACGCCGAAGGTTTCCTAAATAATGCAATCCCAGACAGAAAAGATTTTTAGTAGATAAGGCCAGCGATCAGATGTGTACATGACTAGTAGGTCATGACAGGCGAGTCGCGTCCCTTGCAAAAGTGGAAGGGAAAAGGAGAGGACGAGGAAGGTCTTGCGCGTTCGCTAAGAAAAGGGTAAAAGTTCTACATCCGTTTTCGCCTCAGATGGGCCATTTTCGACTCAGATGGGCCATTTTCGACTCAGATGGGCCATTCATGAGGAGCCACTACGCCTGGCTTCCCAAAACGCACACGGTATCACAAATGGCCTCATGAGAGACCGGGCAGGTAAGGCACTGTACTCCTCCTCGCTCTGCAATTCTACGCCCTTGATTGTGTGGTATCCGAACTTCCACGTGCACGTTTCTTCCTGCTACCCCATAACCTTTGCGCCGTTTTACAGGAACAGCTTTTCTCCTTCTTTGGGCATGCTAACTGACACTCTTCAGCACGGGCGTGTGAAAACACTAGTTTCACTTGGTGTGCTAGTCTCGTCTCCTGTTAGGCGATCGAATTTGCTGGACATAAGAGTGACTTTCGACAATAAGTAGAAGTTTTCCATTGGAACGATTAATCTGATCTCGGACATTGTTGCGAAATGCACAGAAGACAACTTGTACTAGATTCCTGCATAATGGTCGGACTGTGTGGTCGGGTCGGGCTCAAGGTTCAGTAATCTCAGATCAAAAAAATCAAAACACGTGTTGATGCGTGTTAGAAGTTCATCCTTTGGATCCAAGGAAATCCTTGCCCAAATCCGAGCGGCGTTTAAGAATGCTTCGGTGCTGCATTTGTATCCCTGCATGTGCGAATATGCATTTGCGGATTTCTCTAAGATAAAATTAAGAAAAGTTCTTGGTGGTAGTGTAACCACCACGACTGACTGATGAATATCGCCAGTTAGCCTTTCACAATATTCGGCCTTTCTTTCACGTTTCTGATCATCCACTTCGTCATATCCCGCTCGATACCACCCCCATGACCATGTATCATTTGCCATGTGCTCTGTTGATTATCCGAGAATCATTTCCCCAGAGTTCTCACCCTCGAATCCAAGTTCTGCTAGCTTCTTCAATCTATTCTTGTCCTTCTTTGCATCGCGGGCCTTCTTCTCCTTTGCCAGTTTATGCACAAGATCAACCTCGGCCTTTTCATATCCTGGTGGTGGATCGTCGTCTTTGTCTAGGTCTATTTCCCCCAGTAACAATACATTCTCACCACGTACTAAAAAGACACCGCGGGGTATATCTGCGTAGAGACCCGGTTGTGGTATGGCATCAGGAGTTGGCGGAGTTGGTGGAGCGACAAATATGCGTTCGATGGTTGATTGTAAAACTATGTTTGCTATGGTCGAGGTTTAGAACATTTGTTGGCTGCACGAGAGTGTGAGTTTTTGTGGATAGAAAACGAGTATGCATACCGAATTGATCCCAGCTTCGAAGAACCCCAATAAGTTTCCTACCATCCCGAAGGGATATCATGAGTTTTTCTACATAAGGAAACAGTAATCAGCACGTATCCGGACTGAAGTAAATCGAGTATCTTTCCCAGATTCGTATCCGACAGGAGTGCGCTTGCTACTCGCAAATGACAACAACCCACCCCCGACAGGCAGAGCTCACAATTGAGACGGTAGAATCTTACTATCAGTCAAGTCAAGTAGCTGCGCGGCAGTAGTAAACATTTGCGCTGGGAGCTGCTGAGTCTGTTGTGGTGGTATTCCGGCTCCAAGAGCTTGCATCATTACCCCTCCTGGGCCCTGAGGCGCATCGTCCAGTGCAAGAGCCTCCATCTGGAAAATCGTTTGAGAATGAAATATGGCTATCGTATAGAGGAAGCACTCCGCCAGTCCATTCCGCAGGGTCTGCGACGTAAGTTCGGAGGTTCGAGGTTCGTGGGTAGTTGGGAAATTCTAACGGTTGATCTGTGTGAAGGTGTGATAGAATATTGGGAAGATAGCGGAACCACACCAGTTGATAGTCCCACGACTGATCTTCCAATCAGTAACTTTTTGTTTTTGGGAGTGATTTACCGGAAAATGAAGGTGGAAAACCAGCCGTAATTTTACTACCACTTTTTTCATGTAAATATCAATTTGTGTCTATCCAAAGAAGAAGTTTACAGGTTCTCAAGACAATATAATATTACAGTCTCTCGTCGAGGTGAGAGCGTTAGTGTTACATAAAATGCGTTAAAGCAAACATTTTCTCCTCAGCGATCGTGTTGCAAGGAAACCTCCCTACACCATTGCTCAGTGCGCAGTCAGTATTGGTATTCCTTCTTCAATTTCGGTTCCCTTCTGGTATTGCAATACCAGTCACCCAATTATTGTATAATACTTTTGATATAGCAAATAGATTTCTGATGAGTATCGCACGGCAAGAGGCGCTTTTGGCAGGCAGTGCATGAAGCTGTCAAGATCCGGTTCAAGGAAGTAACCCAAAAAGCATGTGAGAGCACTGCATAGATCCGACTTTGATTGCCATCTAGTGCAGACGAAGAAAAACAAAGCAGCAATTTTTCTTGAGGAAAACAACCAACCCAAACCCGGTAATAAAACTCCTCAAAATCAAATTTTCGTGTTTCTCTTCGGAACCCGGTATCCATAACTTTGAATCACTGACTGCCGATGTACCATCTCGCATGGAGTTTTGTTCGAATTCGGGTTCGACTAGATGGTTGGAAAGTCTTATTGGTGGCGCCAGACGATATGTGAAGCAGAACGCCGGGCCCCCAAGGCTACCGCTGAATGGTACTACGTTCCAGGGCTTGTAACAACTCTGGACGAGCTGCGAGCGCCTGCTTCGCCTCCGCATATGTAGCCCATCTACGATTCCTTTTGTGCTTCTCGGGCCAGTCGACCTCTTCCATGGTGACGGTGACTTGGTAGAACTGGTAGAGGGCTTCGGGTGCGTTCTTTAAGATTTGCTTTTCCGTCCTGGTTTCGGTAATTTGGCCGAGGTCGTAATCGACGGTGCAGACTATTCCTGCCTCTTCCCATGCCTCGCGTTGTGCTGCTTCGGTGCATTCTTCATCAGTTTCCCATCCGCCCTTGGGTAAGACCCATCCGGTTCTGCGTGTAGACTCGATGAGGAGTACGTGGGTTTTTGCTTCGTTCAGAGGGACCACTCCGGCAACAAGTCGTTCTCCGCCTTGTCCATATCCTATCACGAGAAATGAGAATGTAAGTAAAAGCTAAAATGGGGTTGATCACTTTGCTTTGGGGGGGTTGAATGGGCAAACGAGCTGTGGTGCGTATAGCATAATATAGAATTGAAGACGTACGTTGCTTAGCTCTGCCCGTCCTCGACTCCATAGAACGGCCGGTTTCCATGATGAAGCCGGTGCTTCACCTGTATCTGGTGCAGATACGGTGCTTTTTGAGAGCACAATGCTAGAAATGTTGTTGTGAATTAAGTCAAAGAAGTTTCGTTGAGGCAAAGCTCGGCTGCAAAAAGTAGGCTACTTTTTTTTTTCTTTGAAGGTCGAGAAGCCTAATCGTGCATACGTCCGCTAGACAGCAGAGATAGATGGTAGGTATCGACCACGCTGAACTACAACTGCCTACACGAGAGTTTTGCACGGTACTTTTGGATTTTGATGAAAACGGTATCGAATTGGGCAGGTAGCTCATTGAAAGAAAGAGACAAAGGTAATTGGGTTTTAGATGTACAGTGTAATAAGTAATTAGACCATTCGAACTTTTTGGAAAGGGCAGGTGCTGACCAGCTAGATGACTCGGACGAGTTTCTGTCGTAAGTATCTACAGAGATACCTAGAGTGACTTGGATCAGGTACGGAAATGGCTTGCACGGCTTGCCACAAAGAACGACTTGGAGAAATTAGGCGTTTCCTGCGAGCTTGGACTTGTGACTGAAGGTCCAAGTAAAAAAGGGGGCTTTTCTCTCCAATACTGCCCCCTCCCCTTTTGTCTCGTGCTCTTTTCCATTAACCGTCCTGACATCGATATACGGAGCAGTACATATTACATGGCAGAGCAGTCAAGCTTACATTTCTGTTAACCCTGAAGAGTCAACCGGCCAAAGCCACAATCTGGAACCTGCTGTGAAGGCCAGTGTAGGTGTGAATTTAAGGGCTTATGACGGCGGTCTTGCATGTAGTAGGTATTATGGGTGATCCGGCTGGTCAGCGGCTCTGTGGTCGCCTGTGCTACAGACATGCCTTTTTACTCCGAGTTAGTCGGGGATTGAAGGGAAGGCATTTTTATCAATAGCTATACATCATCGCTGTTCAAAAGAAGCAACAATGCAGGTTATCGCCCTAGCACTGCGACTATTCCTAGGCACAATGCAACCATAACTAGAGTAGGGCTAGTGACAATGACTCTGCGGCCTGCAGCATAAGTTGAAGAGCCGTGAGAGCACAGTAAAACAAGATCGTCGTCTTTGACATTTGCATCACTTGGTTCCCCTTTGATTTTCATCTGATTTGCACTGGCAACTGCTATGTGCTAAGCAGAAGCGGATTTGCCAGCAATCGCAGGACTATCGATGCTGCTCGTACAACATACACTATCGAAGGCCAAACCTTCAGTACAATCTTGGTACAGCGCAACCTCAAGTCGGTCGGTCGATTACGGCTACCAACCACGCAACCACGCAAGCATATTTTATAACGGGAGCCGCAACAGCCGCCCCAGCACAGAGTTGTGTTTCGATTCTGTGTTCGCATCTCTAATTGGAACGACTAGAGACTCACTCATCATTGACTTGGAACTAGATCCTCAAGGCTCAAGAGTCAGCAGCAGTTCCCCCACCAGCCACCCACTCTTTAGAAGCGCCCCCACGGTTCGCAGCACCTAGATGATACCTCCCTCTATATTACACTGTGCTGACTGTACGAGAAACCCCTCCGATTGCATCTCCTGCCTACCTACAGTCTCGGCGCCCGAATTTGTCACTGGTGTGTGTGAAGACGTTCAACGTTCACCGTTCCCACGTCATGCAGACCCCAGTCTCGCTTCTTCAACCCCTAGGTGAGCTCAACGTTTGTTGGAATTGGGAAGAGTTCTTCCTGCTTATCATTTTTATCGTTCTGGCTTTCTCCATTGACCAATCGATCCACCTCGTGGGCAAATGTATCGATGCCATTCACCAGAGTTTTTGATTTGGAGGAACCAATCCAATATTTCAACCTTCGCTCCCTTTCAGCGAAAAACCAAAAAACTTGTTGAAAAACAGCCCGGATTTCTTGACTGGCTGCATAAAATCATGTGGTTGGACAAAGTCCATGTCCCAGGAATACGGATGGACTAGAACCCAGAATTTATAGTCATACAAGTGTTGCACTTTCATTTTGCTCGGTGATCAATTCAATGCGACATCAAGCTTTCCCAGCCCCGCATTGAAGTTTCTATAAAATTCACACCATCCGATTCTCTTTGCAGCACCAAATTTATCTGGCACTGCAGATTTCTATACCTTGTCCACCGGAAAATGATGAAAATGAGCACGTCGACTAACTTGACAAACGTCGATGGCTAGGTTACAGGAATACTAGGTGCGGCTACTGTGGTAACAAGTCTGGAAGTCAGTAATATCCTATTCCAAACATTTAGCAGAACCCACCGGATGGACGTGTTTTTTCTCTCCGTCCGTTACCTGATAACTCTTTTCCCGTCATCTCCAGTCGTCTCGGCTGCCTGCTACATGATGTCGTGGCTAAATTGGGATCCTCATTTCCCGCGGCGTCGTCCAGCACTAGACTGACATTATTTTATAGGCTTCTCGTATTACGCTTCGACCAAATCTCTACAGCCAGAATTTTATCAAGATCTTCTACTTCGAGGATGGAGGCGTTCGGGTACTACGCTCTACAAGCCCGACCTCCGGGAGTCTTGCTGTCCACACTACACAATTCGTCTGGACTCTCATTTATTCAAGGCCAGCAAAAGCCAGCGTCAAGTCATAAATCGCTTTAACAAGCACATTTTGGGTGATGATTACACGAAAGAAGCTGCCAGATTAAACCCCAAATCACGGGAGCAAGCCAAAAAACGTGACACCGAGTTCGACCTTTTAGAAAGGGTTCATGAATCTGAAACGGAGCAGATCAAAACACCGCCCAAACCAGCACATGCCTTCACTATCACACTGGAGCCTGATGAGTTTACCGAGGAAAAATACGTCCTATTTGAAAATTATCAACGTGTGGTCCACCATGAACCACCGAGCAAGATCAGCAGGAGAGGTTTCCAAAATTTCCTCTGTTCATCACCAATACCTCAAAGTGTCAAGATAATAGATGGCAAAATGCGACAACTAGGGTCGTATCATCAGTGCTATAGAATCGATGGGAAACTCGTCGCCATTGGAGTCTTGGATCTTTTACCACAATGCGTGAGTGCAGTATATCTCATGTATCATGAAGATGTGCATTCGCATGAGTTCGGAAAGCTGAGTGCATTGAGGGAAATTGCTTTAGCCAAGGAAGATGGCTATCGATATTGGTATGCCGGCTTTTACATTCATAGCTGTGTAAAGATGAAGTATAAGAGAGATTACAGCCCGCAATATGTTCTGGACCCGGAACTGTACACATGGATTCTGTTCGATGACAATTTGCTAAAGAAGATGGACGAGCGGAAGTATGTTAGCCAGAATCAAGAGGACACACCAACCACAACAGCGCTTCAGCAACCCCAAGGTCAACACACACAGAATGCGGATTCTGATGATGACGCCGAGGTTCCCAATCCTAGCCTACCAGTCTGGGAGCGCTCTATGCCAGGGCTTCTGACCAGAGAAGAATTATTAACACAAGTTGATCTCGACCACATCAAACTTCGACTAAGAGACATAGAAGCTGAGGCATGCCAGCTGGTTCGATGGGACACTGGCAGTATTGATGACATATATTCACTTAAGGGGATGATCGCAGAACTAGTATCTGCGGTTGGTGTTGAGCTGGCGAGGGAAATGGTTTGGTTCCTTGGTTGACGAAAAGGAGGGATATACTTGCGACAGCTGTAGGTGGCTATGAGGATGAAATAAAATATTACCTGCAACTGGATGTGGTTGAGAATGAATTATGAAAAGAGTCGATGGAAGATCCTACTTGAGCACCACTAAGACTAAACCTTCCTATTTTCTGCAATGCAGCAAAGCTCACCAAAAATAATATCAATGCAGATAACCAGAGTGATGTTTGTCTCTACTCAGAGGGGATGCATTACATTGTTTGCTAATTCGTAGTGGTACATAGAACATCCTTTCGTTCTTTCATTTCCGTTTTCGTTCATCCCAAACATCGTAATCATCTCAAACCGAGCAGAAACTTTCCACCGCCCTCCTTGCCATTCTCACCACCTCCAGGTAAGTAAGTGACATTAGGATTGCTTGCTAATGTCTGCGCAATCTCCCTACTAGCTTCGATTCTTCTAATCATAATCAAACCATCCCCAGCCTTCGCCACAGCCCTGCTAATGGTTTCAGCACTCTCGGCTTCTCCCTCTGCACGGATGACATTTGCCTGCCTCTCCTGCTCAGCCTTCTCGACAATGAATCTTGCACGCTCGGCATCTTGCTGCGCAATCTGCTTCTGTTCAACGGCACGAGTGAACTCTTTACCGAAGGTCATATGTGTGATTGAGACGTCCTCTAGAGCAATGTTGAATTCCTGCGCACGCTTCAATAGGTCGGATCGGATGCGGTTGCTAACTGCTTCACGCTGGGTGATTAGCTCGGCGGCATCGAATTGCGCGACGATAGACTTGAGGACTTCATTTCCGATAGACGGAAGGACTCTCTCGTCGTAATCTTGGCCCAAGTTCTATTTTGTATTCAGTGATCCTTTTCAGAACAAGACCCTAAAGCAGGCAGGTAAATATATAACAAATATGTATAACGAACCTGGTAAATTTTGGGCAATTGCTGAACTTCCGGCCTGTGCAGAACCCTCAAGGTCAAGCTGACCATTTGCAAATCTTTACTTCCAGTTGTAGTCGAAATATTTCTCGGCTTCGTCCTTACATCGTAGATGATACTTCTTTGCAACCAAGGAATGAGAAAATGTGTGCCCTCGTTGACGACAGTTTCCTTGACTCCCGACAATCGATCGAAGATGACTGCTCGAGTGCCACCCTTCACATCATATATCGATGACTGAACCGCTGCGACACCAACCGCAAGAGGAATGGCCGCCCTGTAAATAGCACCTAGCGCTTGTGCCATCGTGAAAATATGATTGTAGGAAGATGAGAAACTGCGGATATTCTTCGAAGGCGGGGAATTTGCTGGAGCTTGGTTATGTGAGGTTCGTGACATTTTGGGAAGAATTTCGCGCTAGTGGGGTTATTACAGGGTATCCCAAAATGTGCTTGGCGAAAGATGATCCGACGTCCGACTTCAACCGTCACTTGAAAGTTGTATTTCTTTACCACGACCACGAATTGAATTCTTAGAAGGAACTTCGTACAGTTTTCAAGATGAAGCCTACTCAGTTCTTACGATCCGGGGATGACAGGCCTATGGGAAAGTACAACAAGTGAGTGAACACCAGGGTGGGCATAGTTGGAGTGAAAGGAAGATTCTGCAATAGTGGCTAGGACACTTTTGCAATTATTGTTTGGTTCTTGACCATGGCGCGCCAGCTGACATTTGTTCTTATAGGTACTTAGGAACATGGGGTCATCTTGGTGAGTCTTGACAGCTTTCTCTGAATACGATCCGGACCTCCGCATATAGACAATTTGGTTTCTTATGACCTCTACGAGGATGCAATTGGGCGACTTGGTTTGACCGAGGAGATGGAAGTAGCTGCGATGGCTGCGCACATAAAAACATAGCAGGTTTGTTGGAATCAGGACTGATTTTGGTATCCCCAGGTTCTCCACCACAAAAGGGCATTGCTTCATACGCCATCAGTGCTAACCGTCAACGCCCACTTGCCGGTGCTATGAACGCAGCCATCTTCAACACCTGGAGACGATTCCGAAACCAAGTGCTCTATGTCGCACCCCCATTTGTCGTCGCATATCTTACAATGGAATGGGCTATCCAAAGGTTTGCTGTTACAAGGAGTGTTGCTTTAGGTCCGTGCTAATGAAATGATGCAGGAACGAATACTTGAACTCTAAGCCAGGAAGATTGGAATTTGGTGCTGGTGAGGAATAAGTGATTGAAATGAACGAAGTACAGTCACATGCTAGGCAGTGATTGTGCCGCGCTTGAATCTCTCTCTGGTCAACCTTATTGGGGGCTATTGGGATACTGGATGGGCGAGCTGAAGGAAAATGCAGTGTATAGTAGTAGACTGGTCTTGGGAATGCATTCTGGTTCTCGAATCTACAATGCTTGAATTGTGTGTTATAGATGCAAAACAAATCAAAAAAGTACAGAGCGCACTATTCCCAGCCCCAGGACAGTCTCAACAGAAGATCGAATTTGCGCGTCTCTAGCTTTCTGCAATAGCCCACACTCTTAAATCTTACAGTCGAATGATTTGTCTTCATCCAAAACATGTGTTTGCATGCAGCATCAGCATTTGCATTTTGATGCACTACGTTTGTCGAAATTTGATAAGAGCTCCACATCAGGACTAGTGCCAATTAACCCGCCGAACATTTTGAAAAAAAGTTCTGAACCCTCAAAACTTCGAGTATCACCGGGAATCAACCAACCATCAAAACCGCCAATTCCTCCCTCCACCAATTTAATTATTAGTACCTGACATCTTTTTGCCAATAATATATCTCAATTTCCACAATGGCTAAAGATAAGGCCGAAAAACGCGACAAGAAGGAGAAGAAGGAGAAGAGAAGTGATAGTGATGGTGTCAAGAAATCAAAGAAGGAGAAGAAGTCTAAGCTCAGCGAAAACAATGTTGCGGCTGCTGTCGCTGAAGTCATTGTAAACCCAGATGTCGAGATGGAGGTTGTTGTTCAAGAGGGTTCTGCGGAGGTAGAGGCCAAACCCGTAGGAGCTTTGGTTCCTTTCGCGAACCCATTGGCGGATGAGAAAGTTACTAAGAAGGTGCTAAAGAGTGTTAAGAAAGGTATGTTTTCCCCGCAATTTGATTGTGTTCTTTGTGATGCAATGCTAATCCAGTCTTCAAATAGCTGCCAAAAACAAGACTTTGAAACGCGGTGTTAAAGAGGTCGTGAAAGCGCTTCGAAAATCTCCACAGGGCGCAGGAAACACACAATTTCCCGGCGTTGTTATCCTCGCCGCGGACATTTCGCCGATGGACGTTATCTCTCATATCCCAGTTCTCTGCGAAGACCACAACGTGCCATATATCTTTGTAACCAGCAGAGCAGAGCTCGGAGCAGCGGGTAACACAAAGAGACCAACGAGTGTGGTGATGGTATCTGAGGCAAGGACAGGCGCTAAGAAGGCGGAGAAGATCGAGGGAGAGGAAGAGTTCAAGGAGGCTTATAAAGATTTAGTCAAGGTTGTGGAGAAAGAGTCGAGGAATGTCAGAGTATAAGGTGAAGCAAAAATATGATGAGGGGAAATTTTTGCGTGGATTGGCTAAGGATGCGCTTCTCAGTTGTATCATATTGAGTGCATGGCTACTGCGCTTAGACATTCATCGGCGTTCATGAGTATGGGTATTGGTTCGAATAAAGAAAAAATTGTCTTTTCTGGATCTATCAGTTTGCACTGCGCGATCATATGGTTAATATCGGTTTATCATTTTACTATCTTACGTGGAACTGGTGGAATTCTTTTATACTTAACCAGGAAACTTGTACCACATTCCTGCTCTGGAGACTTCTCGAATTTCTTCGATTCTCAAGTTCGGTACAAGAGTTTCGAGGTCTCCCATTTCAGGATCGTTTATGGACTCATTTCCTTCGCCATTCTGCGCATCGGGTGCGCTCTAGAGCTTTTCCACACTTGGAATGATCAGCAATATCTGCTCCGCCTCAGCGCATGTAGTCAGTTCTACATGAAGCTATCCAGCCTTCCTAGCACGGCTTTGGCCTCAACAAGAAACTTAGCCGTCAAACACCTTCGTCGCAAAGATCCTCACAAAACTCTTCACAGTCGTGCAGATTGTCCTCGAGTTCTCTAGCTATCATAAGCATGTCCAACCGGCCTTGTCGAGGCAAGGAATGAAGTTTTGTCTTGCTTCGTCTAGTAGGTATTCCCAATGGCTGTCATCAACTGCAACTACGGCTGTCCTGTGCCTGTAACTTTCTTAATCTGATACATATATCTACCATCCTGAGCCTATCTGCCCATGTCTCCAAATTTGTGGCATCTTCTCTCGCTGGTTTCGCACTCCTCCTCAAGCCAACTAGACATCTCGTATAGGTATCAATGGCCAGACCTACCATAGAGATGACCCACCTCAGAATCCGAATTCGAGTCTAGTGGCTATGCGCGAAGATTTGCAGCTCGATCCCTTTTCCTATCCTAGCACCCTAGAACTGCTGAGTTCCGCATCCAAGGTAGCAATGGCTTGGAGTCTTTGCTGACCAAAGTGCGTCGCATGCGTCCTCGCGTGCATTCAACGTTCAATTCTTATCTGCCTTTCGCCTTTTCATACTTGCTAGTCTCTCATTGACCTTGTACTTCAATCTGCGGTGCCTTTCCTCAACGTTCATTTTGGCAAGCCAAATCGAATAGAGTAATTCTCCTGGCTCTATTCTCCTATGGAGTTCGAGGCGAGAGAGCCCAACTTTCAATACTGCGTTCAGTCTCTCTTCGAAACAAAGCCGCTCATACACTACCTACAAAAGATACGCTAGCTCTTCTCCTGCATCTCTGGGGTACTTTATCTGTCTTTTCAAACACTCGTTGCTGTTTTACGAGCATTTTAGATGGGCGAATTACAGGAAAATTGAGTTGGCAGGAGGGCTTTTCTTAGAATGTCATGCCCCCCATGTGAAGGACTGCCTGAAGGCAAATAACAAGGATCGCCACATATTTGGTGGATTCAAGTGGATAGGTAGAATCAGGTTCATCGGGTGCCTGTCGTGTAAGCCAAGCAAAGAATAGATATCTGTATACATGCCTAGATATATGAAGTCATGCTGGAAGCCGATTTCGACGTTTCACCTGAAGTAAAGCAGGCTGAGGTACTGCTGAACCTCGCGGATCAGGACAGCATCGCTTCCTACAGCAGCCATGTGAGTTACTTTGGTTTCAAGGCCTCCAGCAGATTGTACTTCTGAAGCAAAAGCCTCCAACCCGTAGTCAATCATGACCGGTTTACTTGGTGGGAGTATATTCTTACCAGAATTGGAAAGTTCGTAGTTGTTTCCTTTATTTTCTCTTGAGGTCGCTGGAGTAGCCTAGTAGATTATTAAGGGCTAACCTCTGCGTTTCATGAATATATTCTAGAAAGTACATATGTTGATAACTGAGGAACTGCACGCCATGGGTAGAAAGAACAGACAGCCATTTGTATGAAGATTGAAGTTGCGGGACTGATTCCCTCACCCGCCCTTTCTTTTATTTATTTACATTCTTCGAGAACTTCTATGCGCAGTCATCCGTGGTCATATCTCATACAAATAGTCACATACATAATGTGAAGCTTGGGGATGTGTGTAAACCCTTCACATGATAGCTGACTGTGAATACACATTCCTCTAGTGGAAATAGACTTCCGCTATGGTAATTCGAACAGTGATTGCAATTTGTGAAACAATCAATTAACAATCGCTGAACATACAAAGCACTACTTAACTTCCTAAATAATTACAGTCGACTGTGACCATATTAGCAGCATCTTTGCGGCTCCACTTCTGCTTTTAAAGCTACTATCGACCAGGATAGCATTGGTGTTTGAAGTCTTCGATGTGAAAATACTCGAGCTGATTAGAGTTGAGGAAGCCGTATCATTTTACTTATTAAAGCCCGCTTCCGTTAGGTCCAAGACATCTGGAATATAGGTTTTCTGAGAGGCGAAACATGGAGAAAGTAACCAGATTGTGCTTTCGGACCCGCCCTCAAGCTGAGATCCTGGTACTGATGCTCTTAGGGTGATCTCATTATTGGAGTGCTACGAAGGCCTATGAAGCCGAAGTTTTTGTATGCTTCAAGTTATCAGATGTAATATCACGAGCGCCGTTTATCTCCCTTGGCCCATCTGACCTACGACTTGACTATTTGGAGAATACCCCCACTTGATATATTGGGTTATCAGAAGGCTGCTGCTGTCAGACTCTCGATTATGAACCAGTATCGCGGTCCAGCTAAGATACATTCAGGGTTTATGAGGATATTTGAACTATATTTTGATGTATGACGGACAAATAGAATGTCAAAGAATTCCGGAATACCAGGCAGATGACGGAGAGCTCGACTTTGATTTCCTTGCCAATATCAATACTATCTCACTCGGATAGTTGAGGAAGGAAGAATAGAATGATGCTCCATACCATTTTTAGTACGGAAGGCATGAATGAATTGGGGCTTAAGCCGATCCACGAAGGTGGATAGTAGATAGGCATAACAGAGACTCTTTATACCAATGAGAAAATTTTGCAGTAGTCGGCATACGGGTTACAGCTTCTAGTTTCTGAACGACGACACAAGACTGTCCGCAAAGCAACCATGATGTAATAGGTTTAATAATTTTGAACATCCGGTACAGCCAGAAGTTAAGGTGAGCTGATGTCTCAAAATATGATGGTGTATGGCTCGAGGAATAAGATGGCTGTATGCAAAATTAAATTCACACAGATTGCCGCGCCGATTTCTTCATTTGCTTCTTAGCACCCTTCATACTCTTTCGCGGTCGTCCTTTCGTTGCAGAGGATTTTGGAGCGCAATGTATCCAAGCGTTCATGGGTCTCCTAGCAGCAACGAATTTTCCCTCTGGCGTGAACACCTCCACAGACGGCCAAGAAGGGTCTTCATCCTCTTGCGCTAGCTGAAAACCAACACCCTTTATCTTCGTATCCTCGCCCAAGCTCCTCTTGCTGACTTGTGCGACAAGCTCAACCCATCCGCATCCTTCAATTAGAATGTCTGTAGATAGAACCTTGTATGGTAGTTCGTCTACTTTTACCCCAGTCCTTGATATGAGGGATCCCGTCCTTTGTTTTGTGACATCCCATTTCAAAGGGAACACACCAGCCGAGGCGATCTTATACTCCGTACCAGGAATGCTGATATTTTCCACAGTAGACTCTCTGGTTCTAGTTTGGATACCAATTGCCTTTTCGTTTGAAGTCAGATGCGGCTTCAGCGGCGCAAAAGCGTATCCTAGCACGATTACATCTGGGCTGGTTGGTGTGAAACGGAGAAACCCACCAAGAAGTAGTGATTGACCAGGCTTGATGACTTGCTGTTCTGGTGTCACCCGAGAACGCATTACAAGTGAGGACCGATGCTCGGCCTGCACATGAAGTTCGAGATCACTCCTCGCCAATCCTGGTAGATCAATCAATTCCCCTCGTCCTTTGCCGAAGGGAACCCTTATAGGGGAAGCGGTTGTGCCGGGAAGTGGAGAAACAAGTGGCATCACTGGGTAGGCTACTTCTTTTTGGGCTGGAGGAAGAAGCGAGAATTCGTCCGTAGTTTCTACCATTTCTGTGGGCATTTCTTTTTCTGGCAGTAAAGGCTCTCCGGCAACCGGGCTTACACCCTTTCCTTTAGGAAAAACACTCTGAAACAGTTGGCTCTTTCCTACGTTGAACTTCCCCACCAACCAATTCCCACCACCTCTAGTATATATACTCTTTTTCACAAACGGAGTCCACCAGCCTCGGACAGCGCTAACGCATGTGACGTCGCCCAGGCGTACATTTCGCCCCGAGGATCCCAACGCGTCCCGAAGAACTTCCCTTAGGTAAGGCATCAAAGAGTCAACTTGCTCTTTCAAGGGCGCCAGGAGGTCTCCACGTGTAATTACAAAGCTAATCGCTGTGCTCTTTCCCGCATAATATCTACTCAACCTCGAACGCCTATTTTGGGATCTTAGCGGCGCCAATTGTAGCGCATTAGTCAAACCTGGAATGAAGGACATAGGGAAATCCGCAGCGTCGATGACATGGTATACGTAGTTGTACTTGTAGGGGGAGGCATCGATCGTCTGCTTTATAGCCTCCATAGAAGGGTGGTGTATCGGGGCCCCTGTTTCATGATGCCTGAGATTGTGGCATCGGTCACATACAGGCGGTTCTTGGGATGTTGACGTGGAGGCATGCTGTTCTATTCCTAGGGTGTCAAGAATCGAGCTATCCGCATTTTCTAGGGCTTTTCGCACAATTTTATCTTCCGAGTTATCCAACGTTGAAGGCTTTGCCCCAAGATAATGCTTCACAGATCTCCTCGTCATCGTGTAATACCCCGCTTCATCTTTGACGTCTGTCTGCACAAACGCGCCGCAGCCTGGGCAGTGTGAGGGTAGTTGTGATGAATCTAGCAAGTGCAGAGTATGGTCTGCCTCCCTTTTCCCCTGAGTATGTGTTTGGATATATCTTCGCTGAGTTCGTGGATATTTCTGCGGCGGAGGGAACGTTGATTTTGCTTGTTGCAGGTGTCGAGCGAGCTGGGGTAAAAGAAAGATGGGAATCTCAGAAACTGAATGTCCAGCTTGTTTCACCGCCAGCTTTAGTGCGAGTCTGCCTGATGTAGAGAGTGACATGTTCGAGTTATGCCGCTATACATTTCCTCTTCGATTTGTCGCAAGTTGTCAAGCTTCCAAAAGTACAAAATTTAAAAATTATGTCGGAGATCGGAGGTTAGCGGGCCTGGGGGGGGGTTCAAAGTCTACCGAACCTCAAAATAATTCTCAAGTCGAGCACCGGCAAGCTTCAATCCCACGATTCTAAGAACTAAGACGGGTTTGACTTCATACTTGTCCGCATACTCAAAGATGGTGAGCATAGTAAAGCGTATGACAAAGCTAAGAGCAGTAAGTATTCATTAATATGATCTCCACTGGGCGTAAAAGCTAATAGAATTTGCTGTATTTCTAGCAGGTAATACGACGACGTCTCGAATTTCCTTCTGCGAGAATTGCGAATTGACTTCTTCCATAGCTGCTCAACGTACGATTAGGTCCTGGAGCGGCGATTCTGCCGCCTGAAGTTACGCGGATTCATATGCATTTTGCATTTAAGATGAACGATGGACACTTTGGGCCACGGTATGCCGTCACCCTCGCTGTGGCAGGCCTGCGCTTGTTCCTGTAATGCGGAAGCTAATAAGATTTTCTGCAGAAAGTTCTGGCGCAATTGTCTTCCCCGTCTCAAATATCACAATCCTGCGATCCCTATGACCGTGAGCCGCGTTACCGATCAAACGGGCCCTGCCCTCATGACAATCCATTTCACCGACCCCTCCTCCACCAGCGAACCTTCCGCCCCGATTTCGTCTACCACACAGCCATCAACATCTACAGCGCCTACTACTCCTTCCTCCTCTGGAAGTCCAACGACGCGCACGAAGGAGATTAACATGAAGCATCGCACTGACAGCGAGATTCTTTCTGAACTTATTTCACTCACAAACGCAAAACTCATTAAGGCGACGCCGGAAGAACAACGTCAGTTAAAGGAATTGGCTGAGCAGAAGGCCAGAAGTGAGAAAGATTCAGCTCTAAGCGCGCAGCTCAATGAACAGAGGAGGAAGGAACAGGCTATATTGACACAAGCGCGGGGTGAAGTAGCAGCTTCTGCTGAGACGTAAGTGCGCATTGTCTCAAGAACGAAGGAGGAAATGTGTGAATCGGTCCAGGATGTAGAGTAGAGAAGGAACCCGTGTATCTATTATACCAGGCGTTGAGGGCTTGCTGGAAAATGTCAAATGTACATCAGCTAACGAAAGATCGTCAAACATCTGCAAGAATAAAAATGGACACAAATCATAAATCATAAATCAAGGTCAATCTTATACTCAATTTCCTCTCGCCGAATGACAGTTTCTATTTAAAAGGTATACAATATGCCAATGCTTCATTCCAAGTCCTCCATGCACCTCCTGAAATTCTTCCTGTGAGATATTGAACATTGACCGGATACCAATACCAACACCAAGACACCATTTTCACGCAATACAAAATAGAAACCCTACACTACCATTCCATCGACGTCTCAATGTCTTTCAGTCAACTTTCAGTCAACTTTCAGTCCATCACTTCAATCCAAACCCTTCGCTCTCATGTACTGCTCTCCATAGCCGATCCTCGAGCTTCTCTCTTGTCGCATAGCGCCATAAGGATAGCATATTAAAACAAGTTCTGGCGACAGGGAACCTCGGACTGTCGTCGCCTAAACATGAGAGCTTGATAACCAAACTCGTCGCACCCATGGCAGGAATGCAAGAACTGCCGGTGATAAAACTCAAAAGTTTTCGCTGATCTTTCGGATCCGCCTTTTGAAAAGTATCCCAAAACCATTGAATGACTGGCTCGCGATCTGCTGCATTTGGTATCTCCCAATTTTCACAGACAGACACAGCTCGGAGTGACGCAATATCGAGTGGCTCGTCCGAGCCTCTAATCAAGAGTTCAATCTCTTCAGGACGGAACAATGACAATGCATTGCCCCCGCAAACGGTGAAAAATCCACGCTTGAAAGGCTCGAATTGCCGAGCTACAGCATGGTCTAAAAGATACCTTACGTACAAATCCACGAACTCTCGTCTGTTTGAATTTGTTACTGCTTTCTGGTCACCGTCGGGACAGAGCGGCACTTGCACCTGCTGCCCATAGCGATCAACATCGGCCACAAAATCCCGACAAAACGTTGATTCAACATCTCCATCAAACTCAAGGAGTTGTCTAAGACCGTGAGCTAGTGATGGCCGATATTCTGCTAAATCCTCTAGAGAATATGTCATAGTGGGCTTCACATGCGATGTAGCGCCAGGTGCAGCTGCGGGAGCAGCTGCCAGTAACTTTCGGAACGCGAACGGTGGAAGTGCTACATCTAGTATAGTAGAATTGTAGATAGCCAGTCCAAGAACAACTCCAACCAGGAAGAACTGATCAGTTGTCTCGAAACTGTAGGGATTGAAATAACAAAAGTGAGAATCCTCGTCGTACGAAAACATTCCTGTACGTTATCAATATATGAACAAAGCAGTGTAAAATTGGACCTACCATGATCAGGATTAAAAACATCTCTGACGAGTAGGAGAAACCACTCTTTCCTCAATCCGCCAGCATCAATGCCCTCTTCACCTTTGAATTCAATCCGAAGTCCCTTTTTAATCTCTTCTCCACCTGTGCCAACAACCTCACTAACGCCTTTCAAACTGTCCTCGACAAGACAATCTCTCCTTATCTTCAGGATAAGATATTGGTTCACTGTTTTACGTGTCATGATACTGTCGAAGAAGGCTTCTCTTGCCTTGACCTCCATCTGACGGCGAGCGTCATGCTCCATGATCTGGATCTTTGCCCAAATGCTCAAGAAGAATGGATACTGACAGAACGCAAACTTGCTGCGTTTGCTCTCCCATGCTTCAAAATCTGCAATCAAGTCGTAGTAGTCGAGCAGAGTATTATAGAAATGGCTAGTTGGAAGCATCTGACCGTGTGCGGCAAGAGTCCTAATGGGAGTGCCCATGACCGGTTCCACGTATTTAGAGGGATGAAGATTACTTGATAACTGAGAATCTGGTAGTCTGCCCTTTCTATACAGCCCACTGTTGTTGGCCGAGAACAGAAGAGCCATAACTCTAGCAGCAGCTTTAATTTGCCAATCATCACTATACACAACAGTTTTTGGTTTCGTGTCCGCCTTCTTTGGATTTTGACCCAGGGCAGCATGCAGTGCTGCAGAATGATTTGTTCCGGTGGCACTCAGCTGAGGTATCAGGCCAGCCGTGAGATCTGGAGTAGCTTCACGCTTCTTTCCATGTTGCCTAGTAAGACGGTAGGTAACGAAACTACCAACCAGTTCTGTAGTGCGTTGGAAGTGGCCTTCAGGATACCTGGCGAACCATGAAACTAAATGATGATGGCACTCATTTGGAGAATTTGACAATAAACCAACAATACGCTTTATGATGCCTGAATGTTGACCAGAGCTTCCCTTTGGGAGGTGTGGTGACGGTTTGGAAGGCGAATGGCCTCTTGACCTGGGGTTATTGATGTTTCCTGGGGCCAGTTTCTGATCATCCATCAAGGGTAGAGGTGCAAGTTTCCTAGGCGGGCTGTTGCTTGAAGGATATAATAAGGGATTGGCGAGGATAATCAGTATGAACCGGAGATTGTCTGGTTCAGTGAGAGGACGACCGGGACGTTTCAGTAGGCTCTCCGTTACCTTCAGCAATACCCTTTGAAGACATGATTGGGCTTCAATGATTGTATCTTCGATTTCCATTAAATCCGCATCGGATGGCGACAGTACTGGTGAAACCGGACGACGAGACATCAGTTCATCCAGCTTGCGGCGCCAAGCCCTCCCGGGACTTAAGATAATACGATACCATTCATTCAACTCTGGCCAGTCTATACGAGGTGATTTGACCGTTGTCAGATCGCAATAAGGATTCATAGGTGCTGGATCCCCTAACCTCTGAGTGCGATTCTTTTCGGCACTGCGGATATCTGTTCTATTTCCGGTCCACCAAGAACCATTCTCGGCAAAATCACCAAGTAATAGCATTCGAGGATCCAGTTCTTCAAAAGGTGTCTCCACTTGCGTGTCATTCTCAGCCTGAGAAATCGCAGCCGATATCCTGTCATTCTCACTAGCCCTTCGAGCAATTGGAGTCGATCGCAATGTGCTGAATGAGCTGTTGATACAGTCGAAGTGACTAAACGATGCTATTAGGTATTCCTCCAAGGGTCTAAACACATTTCTAGCAACAGTATCCTGTCGTCTTTGCATTGTATCATCTAATTTACTTTGTGTATTAGAAGGACTAGTGCTTGGCTGCGATTGGTTAAACGGTTCTAAACAAGGATCAGTAACCATACGATCACGCTTCTCCATCTGTGCACCAAAGAAGCTGCCAGGGGAAGAGGTTGAGTATGGCGTTGACCTTGGATATTTTGGCGGACCCGTGATATCTAATCCTAAACGGTCCTCAGAATTGCTGCCGCGTCCATTAGCGGGAGGACGCATTGGAAGTGCTTGGGGCCTTGAATTATCAAGCGATCGGGCAGATGAGTCGTATCCTCCAGACGACTCAACCAAGCCGAAAGTAGGTGAAGGCGACACGGGGTTTGGTGTGCTAGTATCTTCATGTTTTAATCGATGCAGAAGGTATGAGACGATACACCGCTCCACAAGCCGGCGAGTTTTCTCCACTGAAAGCGGTGCAACTACAGAAGAAGTCAGAATGTGGGCCCTCAGAGACTAAATATATGCACAGCATACCTCTCAACTGTGGTGCTCTATTTGAGTTGGGACCAGCTGTAGGTTTCTCGCCGCCGACTAATTTTTGTCCATCGTCTGCTTTGGTAATTGGGGTAAAGGGCACAAGATCATTGACTGTCAAGCAGACCGTACATTTGAAAACTTGAAGAGCCTTTGGCCACCTCACGCTTGAATTGCAGGTCATGCACTTTCCCGTCGTCAAATCTTTGTCGGGCACTTTAGGGTACTTGGTTCCTCCCATATTCTTGTCTGGTGAAGAATTATCATCTTTAACTGGATCGCCGCCAGCTCCACCTGTTGCTGTCCCGCTTCCTTTCTTCTTGCCATTGAACAACGAAGGAAAGGGGTGACTCATGGAACGCCCATGGCTCGCTGCACCGTTTGGCTTCGTAGAACTGGAACCGGAGGGACCTGCGCGACCATGTTGAGGAGTAGGTAATGTTGGAATGCCGTATGCATTGTCCAAGATATCAGCTTCAGTCAATCTAGCCCGTCCGCGTCCAGTTGGTGACTCGGGCCCTGGGGGAACAATATTCGAAGCTGTCTCGATACGCGGGTTCGAACTAAGCAAACGACCAGACCAAGGTGCCATAGTATTATAACTGCGAGCAATCTGCGGCGTGTGTACTTTGTAGTTTAACCATCGAGTTCTCCAAAAATAACCGCGATTCCTCAAAGTATTGTCTGCCCAAGTGTTGTTGTTCTAAGAAGCAATCCGTACTTGAACTCTGGGAAATGGTCGCGGGCTCTTTCCGTTAGGACGGACACGCTCGAAAGTTAATGACTAGCTTTGAATGATGTTAGATAGGTAACGTCTGGCGGTACGGAGTGCTCTCTAACTATTTGAAAGATAACTTATTGGGAGATTTATAGCTGTAGTTCATTCCACTAACTAGTGGATTTGGGCTGCTAAGTTATGCATAATTTGGAACCATTTGAATGTTTCCCTTCGTGCATGAGACGGTTGAATATCCAGCAAGCATGAGTGGCACCTCCACAGGTAGTCCATTTATGGGGTGCCGAAGCGGAAATCCTTGTCAAGAATGTATAAAGGGGCTGAGATCTACCATTCTTTGCCTAGGTAGTTCGTGAGAAGAAGGCGGAAGACAATCGGAGTTTACCAATACGAGAAAACTGCAAGATACGACAACTTTTATGAAGATGGTTAGGAAGATGGGGCTTAAAATTCTGAGATTATTCCGCATATGCAGTATTCAAATATATTCTGTCTTGGCACTGAGAGATCAATTCGCATGGGGTCAAGGGTCAAGGGTTTTTGTTACAGAAATCAACAAGATCACCGCCTCACTTCGCAAGTTTGAGCACATTTGTATGATGAAAGATTTGGGACTTGATTGTGTCCAATTTATCAATTCATAAAAGTTTTTGATGTGATGACGAAGTCTGCCACACGCATATTTGCATCGCTATCATTGAACTACCATAGGGCCATGAAACAATCCGTTTAACCCACTGCAGCAATAAAAAACGTACTCCAGCACCCACATTACGCTTATCTGTATCTTTGCAGGTTGAGGGTGTTGTGTCTCTTCCATGTCTTTCTGCGACCAGCAGTGGTCTTGTTGAATCCGTGACCCTTTCCAAGACCACGGGACTTCTTTCCGGTAGCAGTCAACCCTCTGGACTCGCGGTGCTTGTGAACTGGGTTGACGATCCAGTTGATGCGTGGATCGCGGCGGATAGCCTTGTGTTGGGGGTCGACAAGAATGACTTCGTAGTACTTGTAGGTTGAGTCCTGGTTGATCCAATAGGAGTTCAAGACTCTCAAGTTGGCGCAGCGACGACCGACACGTTCCTCGGCGGTGGACTTGAGGGATCGTTGGTACTTGAGTTGGTTAACACCCTGGTTGGTAGGCTTGCCTGCAGGGAGAGTAATAGATCAGTAGCTGTCCGACATCACAGAACAATCATATCGATCGACCAAAATGGAGGTGTATTTTCACATACCATAGGTAGCACCCTTTGGAACTGGGCGCTTGCGGCCACCACGACGGACACGGACACGGTAGATAACATATCCTTGCTTGGCCTTGTAACCAAGACGGCGCGCTTTGTCTGGACGAGATGGGCGAGAAGCACGGTGGACGACGTTCAATTGTCGAAGCTATATTATGCACTCTCAGCTAAGTTCAACGAGTGTATAGCAGAGACACCAATGATGTCCACAATATTCCAATTTGCTTGTCCGAGGACCGAAATTCGAAGTATTGAAGTCGATCGAGATCGTCTCAAAGAGTCGAGTTTTATCTTACCTCCCAGCATCGTACACGGAGAAGGAATCGAAGCACATCAGACTGCTTCTTCTTCTGGATTTCCTCGAGATATTTAAGAGCACCCATCTGCACGGTATAAGTCAGCCATGGAGTCGTGAGAGGAAAATTGTTTGATGAGATTGCAACTGTGACAATTCTTGATGGTACGCTCGTGGAATTGTGATAACGATAGAACCAATCGAATATGTAAAAATACAATGTCACTCACCTTGATTGTCTATTGGGTTGTCGATGGCTCGGATTGTCGTTTGTCGTTGGAGAAATAAGTTCGAGGTTTTCGATTTTGGATTTTCATTTTCTAAAAGTGCGTTGAAATCTAAATATGGCCTAGCTTTCAAGTTAGCGTAGCTATACTCGGCTAATGGACACTTTTGATTTTGTAACCATATTTTCAAGGCATTATCAGTAACATTATTTTCGTTCCTTGCGACTTCTACTGAGTAGAGCATATTTAAACTGCTCAAAATCACAGATTTTCATATGGGCCTGCGAGTAGCTTTCTGCAGCTTGCACACTAAGGTTCTCCGTGATAGGTATTTGAAAACTAGCTAGATACCATCAATAGCTACAGACCGGGCCGAAGACCTGACAAAATCCTTCACAATGAGTATAGAGTAATGTTTGTTATGTCCTCCACGACCTTCCTTATCTTGTCCATTCTATGCACATCAAGGCATCTTGAATGCTTTCTTATTCGCTTTCATTTGTCTCTTTGCCTGCTTGCCCCAACCGATAGTATCCGCGTCGTCTGGTGCTGGGAATAGCGTCTCGGAGACAGCAATCGTATCATCATCCATGACAACCGGTTTCGAAGCTTTCATAATGCTCTCGAATTTGTCCTTACCCACCACTTTTCCTATTTCGAGTAGGTGCTTTGTATGTTCATCCTGCGCGACCCAGTCGTTCTCAAACAAAGTTGGAATGTCATCAACGGCACTTTTGCCCACGACTTCCTCAAATTTAGAAGCTACCCGTTGGGCTAACGCAATGATACCATGGCATTTTATTTCCATTGACGGGAGATCGAACACGCCTGCATTCTTTGCTGAGTTGATAGGAGCGGTCAACGAGAAAGAGTGCTTGAATGCCTTCAGGAATTCCTGGTCTTTCAAAGACCTAAGATTACAGTCAGTAGAAGTCTAGGCACCACGCTGAAATACATTACGCTGTTAGGTCAAGCTCCTTGCTCCGTTTTCTTAACGCCTCTTCATCGCGTTTCACGGATGCTAGGAATTTCTCCTGGTACTCTGCCGCTTCTCTGATAGCTCTTTCTTTCTTTTTCTTCTCGAAGTTGGCCAAGTGGAAGAATCGCCTGTATGTGTGCGAGAGAAAGTTAGAGACATTCACTGTTTCTTCGACGACAAGGACCATTCTGCTCACTTACTTGCTCTCTTCACGATCAGAATCATTCTCAATGCCGTCATCCTCGTCATCATTGTCATCGTCTCTTAAGTTGCTCCGTATGGGCTCGGATTTCCGGGACCTTCCATGCTTATTCATGTACTTGGGTACGGTGCCTTGCTCATCAAAGCTGGAATCTGCTACTTGTTCTGGCGATAAATGCGCATCTTTGCACTTCAACAAAGCCCCAGTTTTGTGGGCTTTCGACCTGGGATTGGGCAAAGTACCTGTCATCATGAGAATGAACCCTCCACGACATATGTGGTGCCAGGGTTGAGGTAATCGAGGTGACTTACCCTCGGATTTGCGTTTCGCCGATCTCATCGTGGTTGTCGTGTCTCTGAAGGTTCTTTGTGAAGTAGATGAGTTCAGCATAGCGATGTGCCTCATAAGTAAATTAAGGATCCTGTCACCAACTAACCAAAGGTGAAGCTGGAGGGCAACAAACTGAAAAATATTCGGTTCGAAGTTTGCTAAACATAGAAGTAGCAAACAAGTACTCCGGACCCTAACATCAATCACTTTCCCCGAGTCCACTTAATCATTTCATTGAATTTTTAATCTCAAGTCTTGCAAAGAACAATGTGTAAATTGAATTTGTTACTACCGAATTCCCTCTGTCCCCGCTGCTGTACGCAAATGCATGTAAATCGCAAAAAAATACTTCCGAGAAACCAGAAAGAAAATGCCATTAACCTTGCAAATTTACCCAATTTCTTTTTCCCCAGACACCGCCAGTTTTTGGAAAAATGTCTATCTATGAAACTCTTTAGGTTGTTTTTCATGAAGTCGTGACCAGTGCCATACTGGCGCCATGGAAAAGAAAACGAAATATCTCCCAAGCAGAAAATATTGACGAATATAGTTATGTCCAGTATGTGTAAGCATTCCAAGCATATTCTTCGATCATGTGGCAGATCTAGAAGAGTGTATAAACACACAGAGATCTATCTCCAGTGTCTGCTATGATCAAAATATGAAAGCTAAATGTATGTTCGAGGTTCCCATTCTTCGCACTAGTGAGCGACCCCCGGAGCCTACCGATGCGAACCAATGCTCACTCGCTTGCTGCTCAAACAGATGTTTGATGAGAACATGCTAGTCACCAAAAAGTGACCTGTAATAATTAAAAAGACAGTGGGAGGTATGTTACAAAAGGTCTGAAGGGATATGCCGTTGTTTTTGCAAGATTATCGCATGGATGATGAATCGCTTGTCGACTGATCAACACGCTCACACCAGGTTGGCAGTAAAAGGATGATGTGAGCAAATGAAATATGCTGGTGCTCGACAGGAAGCGCGACCGGTAGCGCGACCGGTATCAAGTGATATGCAAGGTGACAGATATTAGGTTTTAACGGGTGCCCATGGACAGCCCTTGAAAAGCGCCAATCCAAGCATCGGACGAGCCAACAAGTCCACCTCCTTGGCGTCCATACTCGCTGCTATCATGGGTCGGCGTAGTGCCGTGAGGTGAAGGGAATCGACCTGATGCTTGATAATCTGCAGAGTTGGCGAAGCCAGTATACGGATCGATCATTGACGGGACATAGCCACCTGCAGTAGCAGTGACATTGCGTGAAGGTGCAAATGGCGAATAGCCGTAAGCATAGCCTGTGGGCTGATAACTAGGAGCCGCTGCTGCTCCTCTCTCCAATGTCGATGGATATGGTTGAGCAAAGAGCCCTTGGTATCCACGGCCTGATTGTTGTGATTCGGGCTGCTGTGATCGTCGCTCGCTTGGCGTAGTTCTATTGACACCGACTGCCCCAGGTCCAATGCCGCTAGGTGCTTGAAGTCCAAGAGACGGGCTCGCAAAGGAAGCAGGGTTGATGGCAGACATCCAAATTCTTGTCTTGTATACCTTGAATAGATCGGTGACCAATGAATTAAAATTAATATAAGCGTCAGCAAAGTAATAAAAGGTCAGTTTCTTCCAATCCCTATGCAAGGTGAGCGTTCGTCAACATGTCAAAAGTAGATATTGATTGACTTACATTTGGAATTCGGCGTCCAAGATTTCCATGTGAAGTCCATGTTCTTTCACCTTCTGCATACAGACACGTTTTGCCTTGGCCTCATTTCCTTCTTTATCTCTTAGAGCCTGGATCTCATGGTTTTGAGCAAGACGCTTGATAATTTTCGGCTTGATCTCTCCTGGATTTGGCTCCTGCATAGCATGCTGGCTCGGAGGGCCCATTCCACCCACGGCGCTTCCTTGCATTCCATTGGCAGCGGCCATCAAGCCAGCGCCAGTGCCGTCGGTAGTACCTGCAGCGCCCTGAGAATACATCATAAGCCACTTATAGTGTTCCTCAGCGTAGTGCTCCTTCAACTCCTTCGCCGTAGCCCAGTCTACATTATCTCTGGCCACGGTACCAAGATCAGTCCCTCGGTCAGCTTCGACAATGACAAGATCTCCCGGCTTTACCGACAGACCAGTGCCTTCTTGGACATAAAAGACGTCTGCTCGAGAGCACTTAAACAGAACAATGTAAAGCAACTGATTGTGACGAGGCTGAGGTACGCCATACACGCTTCGGTGAGGCGATGCCGGTCTAGCTCCTGTGTATTGGTTGATGTTGCCATAAGAATATGCAGAGGGCTGGAAGGCTGTAGAAGAAAATGGATCTGGGTTGCGAGCACCAGGTCCAACGCCGCCAAAGTATGAACTTGCTGCATTTCAAATAGGTCAGCCTTTGATGTATTCACAGAATTGTAACCAGTATCCATTGGGGGGGGGGGGGGGGGGAAGTTGATGTGGCATCATCGCTTACCGTGATCATTGATGGAATATCCAACCCCATCAGGATAGCGGCCTTGATAGTCCTTCGGCGACAAATTCTCTTGTGCGCTGCTTTCCAGTGTCGATAGTGGGTCGCCAATCGAGCTTACGGAGCCCTGTCGAGCCGGGATGTCGGCGAAGGAATGGCGTCTGCTTTGGGATATGTCACCCAGGCCCCCAAAGCCGAGGGAGCTCTGCCAATAGGCTTTCTTGACATTTTCTAATTTTCGATTCTCAAGAGAAAACGGCACCCTTTGCCCACCCCCGATTCCAAATTCACTCATTCTCCGACCTAACATACCCTTCGAGGGGTCATGTAGATCGTTTAGCTCATCAAGTTCATCGATGGCATAATCTGATTCCTCAGGCAAAGGCTCCTCTTGTAGACCATAACCATTGCCAAGGGCAAAAGGATTAGATGTTGATGAACGAGGTCGAAGGCGCAGGTTATGGTATTGCTGCTGCCGCAGCATGGCATTTTCCCTAGCCAGTATCTCGATAGTTTTCGCTTCGTTCGACTGAAGTTGCGCCCCATGAGTTGAACTATTAGTGCTTTCATCATCGTCATCATCAACTTCTTTGACCTTCCCGAGGCCTTCGCTCATCTCACTCAGCATACTAGGTCGGGATGGTCTGTGTTGCAGTCCGGAGTGCTGGAGCGGTCTTCCACGACCTGACAGTGCCGGCACACCCGCGGGAGTTGGGCCCGCACTCGAATCGGGGTCAAGCTGTCCTACCGAGTATGACTGCGACCGATACGTTTTTGGCGTTGGGTGAAGAGGAATTGGAAAAGGAATGGTAGGATTAGCGGAAGGGTCCCGCTGATTGTTCATATCAGTGTTGAAATATCCATTTCCTGATGAACCAGGTGGGTGAATGGAAGTAGGCGAAGGTAAAACTTCAGTCAGTCTAGAGGGAGGCTCTTTGCGGGATTCATTATTCCATATGCCACTGCCCCACGGGAACGAACTTGAGCTGGTATGACCGCGACTCGCAATGCCTGAAGTCGCCTGGCTATGAGGACCCCACGTGGATGATTCTGCAGATGGAGTGCTGGGATGAGAGGTAGTAGGGGACATTGAGCTGCTTGCGAATGAGCCCTTTCGAGGCTGTGTTCCGGACTGCGTGGTGTCATTTAACCAAGAAGCTCGACGAGTGGGTTTGGGTGGAGGAATTGCTGGCTGATGAGCCTCCTGCCGATCACCTTCATCGTCAGAACTTGCCAGGGCTTCTGAATCAGGTGTTGAACGTCGACCATTGAACTTATCTAGTAGGAGAGAAGAGTTACTCGAGGTGATTGGTGTGGGATTTGACTGGTTGGCTTTAATGCCAGTGACTCCAGCCTTGCTGTTACTGGAGCTCATGGTGACCAATTAACGTCTATCAAAAATAGAGGACAACGAGCAATTCGACAAAAAAAGTATTGAATTCAACCCAAATGGTTGATCCAACTTAGGCTTGTTAGGATGATGATATCTCAATCTAACAGAATTCCCAATTAGCATAAAATTGGTGTAGGAGGTTGCATCAAGGGAAGGGTGTGGGTGATCGATATTTTGGTCAAGGCGACTAGAGGTAAAAATGCAGTGCAGTGAGGTAACGTGCCCACAAGAAGAATGGGAAGGAACAAATATAGTCGAACATACCTACGAGATTGTCGTATACCTCCCAGACTATGTAACAGCCACAGCAACTAACGCCTTCACAGATACAAGATATATTGGTCGATCCAATGACGGAAGGAATTGGCCTATATTATAATAAGCTAACTTGTGAATAGAAGAAGGCTATTGACCTACCACAGGCGGAAGTGGCTCTACAAAGTTGCGCAAGAATCAACTCAGAATATTGTAGGTTAAATAAATGAATGCCAAGATTTTCGCAGAATGGATAAGGGGCTCGAGGTCTGAAGGCTCAGTTTAACAGATGAAAGTCCAAGTCTGTGAAAATGCAGGTCAGTAAACATGATCAACTGACTCAAAATTGAAATATCCAAGAGGCAATATGATGCTAAAATGAATGGTTTTGTGATCCCAAAAAGAGTTGTGAGTATCCCTTTAGCATTAGTAGGCGCATGTAGCATGACACGGTTATGACTATTATTGCAGGTGAATCCAGAACCTGCAGAGTCAAGTTGCGTCCATGAACTGCAATTTCACATGATATAATCGAGTTTCTCTTTGAAAACAGATCCATTCGTTTGAGAGAGAGACTGTGGCGGTGGAAGCTCAATGTAAAGGAATAACTCCAAGCATGGATCGACCGACTCCGCAGAAGATACCTCTTTCAGAAAAATAATCTGCCTCACGATAGCTAGATCATTGTTGTCGAAGACAATTCGAGGGCTGCTAAAGCCACTGGGGACATGCGTTACAGAAACAAACGTAGACTCACCCAAATGTGAGAATATCCGTCTGGGGACGAAATTCGAGTGCACACCTACTCTCCTTTCTTCTAGAAGGTTACAAGTCAGCTTTGGTAAATGTTCTTGTCGTGCTCTTCCCCCTAGTCCTAAAAGCTCCAAAGTACTCTTACAATGCTTCGTGGTAACTCACCTATTATCGCGATTGTTGACTAAAACCATGAAACTCTTCTACCACCAGTTCTTTTTCGTTTATGGGCCAAATCCAATACTGGATATGTCGAATTTGATTTTCAATATTCGCCCAACACCCAGTCCTGAGATGAAACCGAAGGTCGTGGTTTTCTGCGCATACGTATGATGGAGAAAGGCTTTGTGTCGCCTGGACTATGCGTAGCCCATTGTCGGAAGTAGAATAAAGGCTGAGGGCCTGGCTCCTTCTTAGAGCTGCGAATTGAAGGCAGAGATGAAGGATAGATGAGATGAATGTTATCTTGGAGTGCAGATTTGCCTTCGCCTTTGAACCGAATTTTTATTTTATTTTGGTTGTAAAGCTCGAATGGACTCGAGGGGAAAGAAGCTTGAGCGAACAAGTTCAAGGAGTTCCTTTTGGCGGCGGGAATTTCGAGGTTTTGAGGATCGAGGATCGAGGATGGGGCGAGGCGAGACAAGGCGCAACCTTTGGATGCGGGGAAAGCTGGTGCTGGCGAACACGCGAGACTCAAAGAACACGAAAAAAGATGAGTAGCTAGGACCGGCTCTCTCTCACGCACTCACTCTACGGGAGTATACTCTCTGTTTTCAGTGAGAGTGAATACAATACAGTATGCAGCACGAACAAGTAAAGCTCCAATGAAAATAGATTGCTGGTTCGATTTTTCCCAAATAAGCCAAAAGAAAACGTTTATTTCTTTCTGCCTTTCTGCCTTTCTGCCTTTCTTTCTTTCTTTCTTTCGTTCGTTCTTTCTTTCTTTCTTATTTTCCCTTTCTTTATGTTGGTGAGAGGTTGATTGATGTGTTTATTTTTCAAAGTTGTGGCAAAATATGATGATTGATGACGATGAAGGCTTTTGAGAGACAGAGAAAGTATTAACAATAAAGATGAACAGGAATGTTGAGAAGTGAGGATGTGAGGGAGTGAATGAGGATGTTGAGAGTGCGACAGTACAAGGTAAAAGTTGCGCGGATGGGTGGAGAGGGTGGAGGTGGAGGGTGGTCTTAGCGCTACTGTTAGAATCTTGCCTATACCTGCAGATATAGTCTCGCAAAGTTCAAGTGCAAGGAATTGCATTACCTTCTGTAGCCGGAAGGTCGATGGATTTCATCGAAATGGCCGACGTTGATTGGGGAATTGTACTCTCGTTCTGAGAAAGAGCTTACGAACATGTGTCAAAGGGTGCTGATGGGTGCCGATGGGGATGGGTGCCGATGGATGGTGGTGGTGGTGGGTAGATACATACATACATAGGAGTAAAGAATACTTCGTAGAGTACGGCGCGCATGATGGAGGAATCGAATGTCCGTGATCCATGTCCTGCTTCACCTTGTTCGTGCACAGAACGAGGGGAAGCAAATCCCCTCGTTTGGGGGATATATGCGCAATCCGAAAGGAAAAGAGGGGAGATCTCCGAGACTAGGGCAGCATTGGACTTTGGTTGTTTACGGCCAAGCTTCTTCTGTCCAATGCTGCAGCTAGGAAGCAGACGAGGCAGCCATCATACCACATTTCCCTTGCCTATATGAGGGGACGACAAGACGAAAGAAATGAGGGGACGACAAGACGAAAGAAATTGAAGCTGTTGGGAAGCGTCCAGAAAACATAGTCCGCATGTCACTACGCAACCAGCAATCAGCAATCAGCAATCAGCATAGTGATATTAAAATGGGCTTGTCAAGGCTTTCATACGATGCATACAGTACTCAACCCACTTGGACGCGGAATGAGTGAGTACAGTGGCTTGGATTGACTCGGGGATAACGAGAGTGGAGTTGCAGAGGCAGAAGTGCCGGCATTGCAGACATATAAAATGTCGTACTTTGGAATGATGCTTGCCTCCCTCCCGGCTAAGGACTTTTTTTGGAGGCGGTGGTGGGTATAGACCTTTTCCATTTGGCCATCATCCCAATGGCGACGTCACTGTCGGCTGATTCGACGAGTATATTGAGTAATCGCATACCATTCATTACCTTTATTCATGGGGAGGGATAGTACAAGTGAGCTACCCCGGATTTTCTGCCTTAGCCTAAGCGTGAAGGTCAAACCTTGATTCCGTCAGCCCATAAGGAAAAAAGTGGGCATAGAAATCGAAGTTGCGATGTACTTTACGAAGGATAGTACAAAGTCCACCATTTTCATACAAAGTCCACCATTTGACAAAGAATGGTACAAAGTCTGTTATCGGTTATCGGTTATCGGTTAACTTATCCTACAAAGAAAAGATTGGTCTTGGTAGACTCGATCTTACAATCGTGAAACATCTAGGACATGGGACAGCAGGACATGGGACAGCAGGACATGGGACAGCAGGACAATGAATGTGTGCTCATAGAAGAGCTTTCAGACGGGATAGTCCCTTCTTCCCCGTCCGTCGCAAAAGCGGCGTCCCCTTTCCGCACTTTCCTGCCTTTCGAAATCGCTAAGACTTCCCACGTCCATGAAACATCTAGACCGTCGTGACCGTCAATCGCGGGGAAACTGAGTTTGTGCGACCATGGCCGAACCGAGAAGCAGAATTTAACATCCTACTGAGCCTACTTCCTGTACGATGTGCCTTGGACTCAGCAGCAACGGCAGCAACGGCAGCAACGGCAGCAACGGCAGCCATCAGCACGGCCAGCCAACCACTCGGCATTGCTCACGATACAATTCTTTTTATAAGGACGTACTCCCGTACTGTACGCAACATTATCCCAGCCACATTGCTTGCTTGGGGGGTTAGTAAAATAGTCGGCATACAGCTGCATCCATAAGTCGCCAAGGAATCCTGCGCAGCGATGCATTCATTTCTATTCGTACGAATTTACACTATCCACAATCCTCACTATTGAGGAGAGAACCCCACAATATCAACCAATTATGGATAATTATAATGTGCGCCTTAATTGCTTTCGCAGCATCCATCAAGTACCAAGGGGGTCCGCCAAAAAGCCAGCATCTGCCGATAGCAAGTTGGAGGAACAAACGCCATGATGCACAAGAGTTCATATGGATATTTTTCAGCGCCGTGAAACAACGTTTTGGTGCGCGATGGAGTCACTGCATCGCTACCATCACGCCAGTTGTGCTACTGGACCACGATTAGAGAAGCTCTACGAGCTATCAGAAGTGCAGACCCTTAACCAGGCACCGTGTCTAAGCTACCCTTCCCTACTGTGGATGCAGTTGCATCAGGACCTTTCTGTTGCCTCAGTTTCTCCTCAAATTTCGCAAACTCCCGCATGGATACCTCCTCTTCTTCATCCATAACTTGTACAACACCTTTTACTTCTTCAATCTGCATTACTAGTTAGCTTCCTGTTGCGCAGCTGGATAGCCATTTGTTTTTTTTTTGGGGGGGGGGGAGACTTACATAATGCATAAGCATTCCCTCAATACCGTTTTTCAACGTGACTGTGCTTGAATCACAAGTTCGGCATGCTCCTCGGAGTTTCATTAAAACCATGCCGTCCTCAAACCCCCGATAATCAATATCTCCGCCATCCTCCTGGATGGCCGGCCTTATCCGTGTTTCTAGTAATTCTTTTATCATCCCTACAACCTCACTATCATTTTCGTTATAGCTCAAGCTATCTTCTTCCTCTTCGCCATGTGCTCCAGAGCTTTCCACGGTGGTGACAATTTCTGCACCAGAAGTCACAGCTTCGGTTATGAGACTAAAAACCTCTGGCTTAATGTGTGCCCAGTTGGCATCCTCCGCCTTTGTGACAGTGATGAAATCTGCGCCATAAAAGACAGATTTGATGCCATCAATGTTCATGAGTTGCGCTGCTAAAGGTGATGGGTAAGGTGGCGCAAGTGTAGACCTAGGGTTGAGATATTCGATGAATGGCGAAGATAAGTTAGGTGGTAGTATCGGATGATTGGGGAGAAACTTGAGGGCGTCAGGATTCGGCGTGTCCTCTGTTTGGATGAAAATACTACGACTGCCACCAATCGACGCAGGTTTGAGCATGTTGGATGGTTGATGGAGGGGTTGGAGGGTCGGTCTCGTTCTTGAATTTGACGCTGCCATTGCGGGCAAACGAGTACTTTGATGCACGCATCTCACTGAAGCGCTGGGTTTCCAAACGAATGATGCTCTTCCAGGTCGGCTTCGAGGTAAAAGAGACTTTGCTTCTTGCGCGATCTTTCTCGACGCCATCGCGATTTTCAAGCAGTTCAAACCTTCAAAGGTAGGAAACAAATCTACCTCTTGCAACAACAGTCCACAGCACTTAGCAGACTCACCATATAAATGATGGGATAGCTCCAAAAACTCTGGTGAAAACAGACTCAGTCTTTCGTGGTTGCTTTGTACGTGTTTTTCTTTAGTAGAACTGGTGTTGAGTCTTCATTGCTAATTAGATGACTTACAAAGATTTTATTATTAATCATCAATGACGCATTCTCTGGAACTTAATTGGATAACATTGGCCGATTATCTCCCCTGCTAGAATCTGCGATAAGTGAATTCTGCCGAAAAGATTTTTGAAGATTAGGAAAATCCCGTCATGCACGAAAGAATAACAGCCATGGCATTCATGATACAAGTCCGATTTCACTTGACTGTTCACCGTCACATTTGTTATATATTCTGGTCATCAATTGAAGCCGCTGCTGTAGATAATACTCGCATACGGTAACGATTACAGTATTTCTTCTCTTACCGCGCGTTCCTTTTAAACGTATAGGCGCTATATTCTTGCTTCACTTCCAAGCTCTGTTTCTCTCTCTGTGTGCCAGGTAACAGCCTTCATAAAAAGCTCTGTCCTGGGACAACATGGGCATCGTTCAAATTGTGGAGGGCGAGACGGAGTCCGATAAGGTGATGGGAGCTGAGGTTACGAACTCGACACATTCTACATCCACGAAAGCAAAAGAATCAAAGGCCAAACTATGTGAGGTCTGCAAGGAGCAACCTGCCAAATATAAATGTACTCGCTGCTATCTTCCATAGTAAGTGGCTGTCTTATGGGACACCTAGGGGACTGACGTTTGTTAACTTCTTGATTCAGCTGTTCTGTTAGCTGCTCAACCGTACACAAAGCTACACATCCAGCCGTTGAAGCGGAATCAAGCTCAGCAGTATCCCCAATCAATGAAGTAACACCCTTGCGTGCGCAGACCTCAGCGTTTATACCTCTAGCAGGGACAGTTGCCAGGTCCGCCTCCAAGGGACCATTTGCAGCTCTAGAAAATTCAAGGGAATTGGAAAGTTTATTCGAATTATATCCTAGTCTCCATGCACAGTTAGAGGAGATCAATGCTGCAATGCATCGCCCCCTCGACAACCAAAATACAAACAACCGACAGACATACGGGTTCCGTAAGCCCAAAGGGATAGAACAATGGGATCAAGATCGAGGAATGGAGAATGGAATGAAGGCCTTGCAGCGGGCAAGATCAGTGTACGGGAAAGAGGGAGAAGCTGTCCGAGAATATTCAAAGCTCGTTCTGCGGATTCTTTCTGGTGAGGAGGGGGGTGGTGCGTCAGAAATAGTACAGCGAGAAGTGGATGAAGAAAACGCAAGGGTAATTCAACAACTTCTGCAAATTGAGAAGCGGTAAAATGAAGCTCTACAATCTTCTATGGAAGAATTGGATTAGATAAAGATAGTTGGGCGGCGCATATGGAAATCAAAGTGGTAGGAATGTGAAATATAGGTGAGCCCTTATTACCTGTGTTCGTTCTGAAAAGTCTCTGAATATGGAATTCTGATCTATCGAAGCATAGTTTGACGGGGTATACTGGCCGCTGATGCCGGATGCCGTATACCTACTTAATTTACGGGGTGAGCCACGTGCACAATGAATAGGGCAAACGTCTCAGCGAAGAGAAAGACTATGGTCCTATGGAGTGTGGTGTGCATCGGTTACGATGGAGCTTGACGCTTGAATCGAGCTAAGAAACTCGCTCTTCTTACATTGTGTCCTTCTTCCGCAGCAACCAGACCTGTTGCCATACTGATCCCGTTGTCTTGCCCTTTACTCATTTTGGTTTTCAAAGCTAGCAGAGGAGTAACGAGATCCCTGATCTTCCGTCTTACGTTCACCTCATTTTCGTCACTCTGTGACCAGTCTTGGCGATCATTTCGATCTCGTTTTCTTTCTTCGCAGTTTTCTTCTCCCCTTTCCCAAAGCATATCCCCTAGGCTCATAGGGCGTGGCATTTGCCGGGTTCGATGCACAAAAGGACCAATATCGGTTTCAAATGTTCGCTGTGGAAAACGATAAATGCCCCTTTCATTGTCTAACTCTGCAGCACGCTCTATAGCAGTAGTCCACTGATGTTGACGTCGATTTCTAAGATGATTCCTTTCTGCTGTTGCAAGGTCCATAGCCTTTGGTTTTTGAAGGATCGTGGCTGGCTTTCCGTGCACTCTTTCATTGAAACGAAGTACTTCGAGGTTTTTAAATGCAGGTTGTGCCAACTTGCGAAGCTGGCGCATTTTGTCTGGAGTTGTAGTCGATTCAAAATTTACCCCTACCACCTGCGGTACATGGTGGTATGGACCATGTTCTTCGGTCACTCTTGCTCGTGCGAGGCGACGCTGCTCACTCAGATGTAGTGCTAAACGACGGCTTAGGTCTTCGGGGTCTAAAGCTTGACGTTTCTTGCTTCGGCTCGGACAGCCATTTGCTTCCGACTCTCGAAACGGGTGCGTCATTGATCTTTGTGGATTGAGCTATCTCACGTTAGCAATCGATGATGCGGTAACTTTCGCCTGGGTGCCTTCACCTACGATAGGTCTCTCCGTACTGGAAGTCTTAACAGCTACTGAAGCCATCTCTGGGGCTTGTTCTGTCTTCTATATCTCAGGTCTCGCACAGACTAAGACACTCTACGATTCTGTTGGTCGCAAGCATCTCAGTGCATGACACGAGTCACAACAGAAGGTTTCAAAAGTGAGTAATGAGCGCAAGCAGTCTTTCCTATATAGAAGGAATCGCGGTGTACAAAAATTGCCGTGGAGAGTCGTGTAGTATGGTTGGTACGAATCGGGCGTTGCCGCGAGTCCAAATGCGGGTTGAGACGGATTCCTGTATGTACAGATTCGGCAAGCAATACTTGATTCAAAGGTGGGACAACCGTGTGACGGATTGCTTGCCAGGAGATGTACAAGGTATCACCTCAATTCCCAGTCACGGGAGGCTTAATTGACTTCAATGAGACCTCTTGTGGAGGTGGGCGGGATTCTGGGGCGCTTAATTGATGTTGCACTCTTTGCCCTCACAAGGTAAGTTGGTTTTTAACGGCTGGAAGGATTTTTGGATGCAACGAAACGCTGGTCAGCAAAGTTACCAAGAAACGCAGATAAAGCAAGTAGAAGCGAAGATGGCTGTTGTCATGAGAAACTGTACCTAGTATCTGAGCGCCTAGTAAATATTGACACACTACTTTCTATATCTTAATCTGTTCGTCGTAAGCAGTAGAAAAGCTGAAATTATGATGTAGTAGTAGATTAGTAGGGCCGACCAGCCGTTGAAAAGCATGACCTGCGTCCTACGCTGTACCTTGCATTTGTTCTTTCGCAATGATTTTAAGATATGAGGGGCTCAAAGCGGGTCACTTAGACATTTGGCATGAAAGCTTGGTTGATGGATCAGGCCGAGCGATGGCGGTCATCTACAGTAAGTTACTCGTATTGAATATTGAAGTAGATAATATAATGCAGGCCAAGAAGCCCTTGAAAAGCGCCGGATGACTGACAATACTACGTCAGGCATTACTATACTTCCTTGGTTAGACCTCGTCCCTCGTCCGACGGAGTAAATGTCTCGTAGATTGTGCAGACCCCGAGAAAAACAGCAGCGCCGATATCTTGGCACCGTGTGTGAGGTAGGACTGTTTATACAAAGGGCCATAAGGGGCATTTGATATATACTTCGTACCTTGAGGCTGATATAAATCTGCGAGGGGAAGGGAAAGGGGGAAAAAAGGCAAAGGCGAAAAGGCCGAGCTTGCGGGGAAACCTTGCTGTGGATCTAATAAAGGCATAATATAAGTACTTCGTAAGGGCCCGCCTCATAGCTCAGCACGAATCATATCAGAGTGGTCTCTAAAAGCGTCACTTGATGATACAAGTTTTGACAGGAGGCTGAAGTAACATTATAGTTTGATGCGTCTAGTTCTACTATGTGGGGAGGGAGGGTAGTTGTCTTGTTGTCTGCTATCTGGATATTGGCAATGTACCTCGTAACTAGTATCTCTGCCTTCATACAAAATGTGGACTGTGTGATGGCTGGCGTACAGAGCGAGATGCAACATACTTATCTTATAGACTCGTCGAGAACCCCCTAGTCTGGTTGCGCACTGCAACCAGGTAGCCCTCAGCCCTGCATGATATACATTCCTCCACCATGTTAGTTCCCCGTATTGAATTTCTGGGCTTGGAAAATCCGACTCTCCACTCCAAAACAGCTTCGCATGGTATTGGACATTGGAGCATTGGATGAGGTCATGCGACGTTTCCCACGTTCAGAGGACCCTTGCTGATGCACCCAATAATGCAGTTGGTGAGCAGCTGGAATGGTATGCGAGGAATGGGTCGGATTGACTGGGGAAAGATTATGAGCAGGTAGAGAAGGCAGGGAAGGCGGGGAAGGCAGGGAAAGCAGGGAAGGGCAAGAGGAGAGAGCAGTGAGGGGATGCTTGACCAGACGAACAAGCACGACACATTACTTCCATGTGGTCCAGTCTGGCCATGCAATTCGAGGTCGCTTCCGGGAAAGAAGCAATTACATCCAGATTACGATCCAGTAGAACTACTCCGAACGGAACGTTCTTCCGCACTTATATTTGCAATTTATCTTCTGTCAAAACCAACACTTACTTTCTCTCGTGTTCGTTGTCGCTAATGCATTTGTCGGCTCTACGGTTTCTGTCCTTCTAGGTGAAGAGAGTGGTGGGTATCGATGTGAAGATACGAGTAAATCAAACGAACAAGCATATCTCAGAGACTCCTATCGTGTCGCATCGCAGCTCGTCCCTTCTGTCACTCCGTCTGCCTCTGCTTGCGCGCTCTTGTTTCCTTCCCCTCTCCCTCTCCCTCTTCCTCACCACACACTGCCAGGTTCGTCAAACGATCTCGGCCATTGGCCAAACCCCTGGGTGGCATCTTGTTGGACAATCTCTTACAGCCGTACTCGACTCCATAATACCGGAAGCCCCAAACATGCTTCTACTCCTCTGATCTCCACAGCATGTTAGTTACAATCCGCAATCTACAGCCACTGTTCAATGTTCATACGGCTTAACCGATCAATCGTGACAGGGTAACCTTACCTCCACAAAAGATCTCAAGACCCTCTCCACACGAAGTTATCGATTGCGAATTGCGACAGGGTCACAATTTCACCAGGTTTCCAAGGATTAACGATTAAGGGTTAAGGATTAAGATTCTTCGGGTAGCGGTAGAAAACGTGCGACTCGACACGGCTACGGATGCTTGAAGGCATGGTACAGTTCCGATATTAAATGATATCCACAATCATGGATGAGGGTGGTGCTTTTCCAAAACGCACCAAATCTATAAATCCCTTGCGAACAGAGTCCCATCGAGCTCAGCGGAGTCCTCGAACCTTATCTGTTTCTCCTCCATCTATACCAACAACCACTGGTCCGCGCACACGTCCTGGGTTGGGTTCGCGGACATCCTCGGCTCCTCTCACTACCGGTGGCATTGTAGAGCCCAAAAATTCGACAACGAAAGAAGAGGATTCAGACGAGCGCAGCTATCGCGATTCAGTGGCATCCATAAAGGACGATCCCTTCTTCCGGAACTACCAGTCACCGCATTCTGTTTCATTGGCACGAGAATTGAAATCTGCGACGTACGAGGAACGTTCGCACAATGACGACGTGTTTAAGGATCCTCCACCACGATCCAACAAAAGGCCATCTGTAGACCACTCTGTTAACATACCTGTACGTCTTCCTCTCTTCTCCTCACTTGCCCAATCAACGAGAGCGCACAGTTTACTGACATCTACCTTTACAGCCTCAATCAAGAAGCGGGATGGCAGACATAAATATCGCGGTGATTGGAAGCAATGGCGTGGGAAAGAGCACTCTGATACAACGGGCACTGGGTTTGCGCGCTTTGCCAACATCCATCACTTCGAGTCTCCGCATGTCTGTGGAAAATGTGGCCTACACAGTCAGCTTGATTGAACTTGATTTGGAATCCTTCGACATCAATCCTGATCGCCAGATCCAATGGCCAAAGCAGATGAATGGGCACATTGTTCCGCGCATGGATGGGGCGCTGTTACTGTATGATGTTATGAATAGGGAGAGTATCGCGGAGCTGCCACAAACATTGAGTGAGTGATCTACATTGCATGAACTCTACTAGAATATAAATGCTGATAGTGCAAGACGCATTGGTAAACTCGTCTCTCCCCACTATCCTTGTCTCATGTAAATGCGACAACCCTGAAAACACTCGTCAATTGAACGTTGAGAGTCTCGAGGCAGCTTGCATGTCTTGTGTCGAGGCTGTCAAAACCGCATCGAATGTACCGGAAAGTGCAAGGCTTTGCCTGTATTCCATGCTTCGGGCTGTCATGGCAAGCAGAAATGGTAAGTTGGTGCTCGATTTCTGTAATCTTGTGTCTTAGCCGCGCCGTAAGTATCATCTGAATACGATTAGATGGTACACAACGTAATGTGGCAAGCTGGGCAGCATCTATTTGGTTAACGTCAAGTTACCATACTTCTTCGCTGTCCCGTTCCAGAACCGAGCTTACCAGGTATACTAGCTACTACGCCACCAATAGAAGTTCAAGGTCCCCGCCGTCGAGCTACCTCGTCTGCAAATATTGAGAAACTGGCTGAAGCTGCTATTCCGAGACCTCTAAGTCAACAATCAAAGCATAGTCGTGCAAGTTCCGAGTTCTCCCTGAGGCGCGATCTTCCTTCCCAACCAGTAGCCACTCGAGGCGGTCCTCCTCCATTGTCGCGGCCTAACGGCCGAACAAATCTGCACCATCAGATTATGATGCCGGATCCTCATGATGCTCCTCCTCTTTCTTCTCATCCAGCATTCCGTAGTGACTCCGTTCTAGATACCTCTGGTTCCTCGCTCAGGGTGCCGCTTGGCCAAAAGGTACATTCAGCCCTATCGTCTCCCGGTGCTGGAAGCTTTGACACTAACACTTTTCTCGACATTGAGGAATCGGATGCAGATTCTTCATATCGATATTCCGATGACATTCCTCTCCTCCAGCGCAGTGATGATACATTTTTTGATAAACCTGCCAAGGTTGCTGGTGTTACCTTCGATGAATTGGTTGATCGACTCCTTGCACAAAACATGTCGAGGGCCGACGCCAACTTTTCTGAAATCTTTCTGTGTTTGTATCGAAAATTTGCAGCCCCTGGCGAGCTCTTTGACGCTATCTTAGACCGCCTGCGCCGGTTAGCAGATGACAAGAACATACACTACCTCACGCGAACGACTACCCAGTTACGTATAATAACAGTTGTCGCTAGATGGGTATCGAATTATCCTGGAGATTTCGCCAGCCACTTAACGAGCCGTAAACTCGATATCTTCATCAACCAGTTAGCAGCTGATCCTGTGTTTGCTGCTGCTGCACAAGAAATGAGGACCCAATTGTCATCACGTGTGGTGGAAGATGATGATACTGGTTGGGCACGAACGGATGCTGATATGGAGAATGAGTTGGCGAAGAACCTTGAATCCGCTCCCTCATCGCCTATTGCTACTAGGACAGGCTCTAAAGGAGGTTATGAAACTGATATAACGGCTCCGATGCCGGATGACGAGGTTGGCGAAGAAATAGAGCCAAAGGATTCCCGAGGAGCTTCATCCGTTTCGGCACGTCCATCATCTCCATCTCATTCCGCAATTGCATCATTCCTTACTGTGGAGGACTACGAGCGAGAAGCGGCGAAGATGTTACCAACTTCCACTTACCAACCCACGAAAATGAGGTTCCACATATTTATGGACACAAGTGATGACGATATTGCAGATGAAATGACTAGGATTGACTGGATCATGTTCTCTTCTATACGGCTTAGAGACTTGGTTCGACACGTCAGTCTCTCCCTGAATCAAAAAGAGAAATGCAAAAGCCTTGCGAATGTCAATCGTATGATCGATCATTTCAACCATGTTGCAAAATGGGTCTCAATGATGATCCTAATACGAGACAAGGCTAAGCACAGAGCTCAAATGTTGGAAAAGTTCATGTCGATTGCCTTAAAATTACGACAACTTAACAACTATAATGGACTTGCAGCTGTTCTGGCCGGAATAAATGGTACCGCAATACACCGTCTTGCACAGACCCGGGCCCTGGTGCCGGCAGAGACACATAAACGCTTCGCTCGCCTCGTGTTGTTGATGAGCACGCAAAAAAGCCATTTTGCGTACCGCCTAGCTTGGGAGAATTCCCCTTTGCCGCGTATTCCTTTCATTCCTCTACATCGACGGGATCTCGTTTCGGCTGAGGAGGGTAGCAGGACCTTTGTTGGGGCTAATGGGGAAAGAATTAACTGGAAAAAGTTCGAGGTCTTGTCGGAAGTCATACTACCAATCATGAAGAGTCAAACTACACCTTATCCAAATCTCACTCAAAACACAGCTGCGAGGGAGCTTATTCTGGGGTGTTTACTGCCCTCCGACGACGAGGTTTGTCTTACAATCCCTCTCTGTATTGTGAGTGAAGCAGAAACTAACAGATACTTTTAGGATATATATCAACGTAGTTTGCAGGTTGAGAGCTCATCCGGAGCAGTAGATTCTGGGAAAAAGAAATTTCCTTGGTTTCAAAAAGATAAATAGCTTGAGAAAGAATTTAGTTTATCTTAATCTTCGACCTTCAAAATATCGAATATTCGGTATTTATATTTTACTTTTTTAAATATATTTTATTTATTTATTAAAATTAAGATAATATTAATTATATATATTTAAAAAAATATTTTTTATTTTTTATAATAATTTATTATATTAAAAAAATTTAATAATTAAATTATTATATAATCTTTTTAATTTATTATAAATATTTTTTTATTATTAATTTTATTAAAAATAATAATATTTAAAATTA
>JAJCXA010000072.1:0-164909 GCA_026770245.1 Clarireedia aff. paspali H2 | reverse complement strand
TCAACTTATCTATCCTGCCCCCACCCCCCCCCCCCCCCAAACACGGCATTGCACAGCACTCTACTATACTCCTCTCTCGATTTCTCACTTCCTCTTCCTCTATCCCACTCCATCCTTTCCCGTCCCCTTTCCCCTCCCTTCCCTATACATGCATCATGATCTCTCCCTTCCTCTCCCTCCCCTCCCTCCCCTAAAAACAAACCCACCCCACCTCACCCCGCCTCGAAGTGAAAAAAAAAAAAAAAAAAAGTACATACATACATACCCACCCACCTACCTCCATCCATCCATATCATATCATATCATATATTCCTCTCCCTATCAATCTATCAATCAATCAATTCATCTAAATATAAACATACACATACATACATACAATCAAGGAAAGGAGAGGTTAATGAAGAGAGAGAGAGAGAGAGAGAGAGAGAGAGATGGATAGTTCGATACGAATCAATCAATTCCTGCTTACTGAGTAAGTTAGTTACTTATTATAGTAATATATATCTATTTATTTATTCATTCATTCATTCATTCGATTATCTATCTACTCCAAGCAAGCAAGCAAGCTAGCTAGAAAAGAAATACAAAAGGGAAGAGGGGTGGTGTTTAATTTAATTTAATTTGTCTTGCCTATCATATCATATCCATATGCTGTTCCGACCAACCGACCAAGCTTCATACAAATACAATCAATACATGATATAGTTTGTTCCTTTCGCTCGCGAGTTTCAATTTCTATACTATGCTTATCCGTGTCATGTCATGTGCAACCAACTAACTAGGTGTAAATCAAATCAAACCAAATCAATATACCTCCAATTCATCATCCATCGTCCATCATCCATCGTGCTCCTAAAATCCCAGCCACACCATTCATCTACCCTACCCCTCCCTCCTATACCCCCCATTCCTCTTCTTCCTCCTATCATCCGTATAATCCGTGCCCGCCACCTCACTACTCAAACCCGGAATATAACAGGGATAACTCTTTGTCCCCGTATCCCCACTAACCTCACTTCCCATGCCGCTCCCACTCACCTCACTCCCACCTACACTGGAATCTGCATAGCTGCCCGGAACCAAATGTCTGTGTTCGGGATCTCGCTTCGTCGGACTCCTGCTCTGTCTCCTTGCCTCTCTCCTCGCGCGTCTCTCCTCCCTCTCCCTTCGATCCCGCTCCCTCTCCACCGCTGCATCCCGCGCCGTAATCAAACTCGTACTGCCCACAGCCGAATGGTCGTCGCCAACACGGAAACTGAAATCGCGCCGTTGTGCCGCGCGGCCCTTTTCCTGGAGTTTCTTGGCTTCCGCCTTGATGCGCTCGTCGTCGGTGGTGTCGGCGTCGCGTTGTGTTTTGCGGGTGCTCTTGTGCTTGTTGTTGTTGTTGTTGTTGTTGTCCCAGAAGCTGGAGCTGCTGGTGGTCGATGGCGCCGGGTTATAGACTGTGCCGATGACTTTGCGGATTTTGTATTGGTCCTTGGTGGGTTTCTTTGGTTGGACTGGGGACGAGGGCGGGGATCTTTCGCGGTTTTCCATCAACCCGTCCGAGACGGTTGAGCCTTCCTGGTTGGTGGATCCTTCCCAGATAGTGGAGTCGCTCTCCTTGTTCATTCCACCAACACGGGCTGGCTTTTCGTGACGATAAGCTCGGAGATCGGCAATGTCGTCTCCGTATTCGGATTCAGGAACATCACCAAGATCACCCCCACGAAGTCTGCTCTTCTTCCTACTCTTCTCTCGGACCTCGCTCATATCAGAATAGACTTCACTTCTAGTTCCAACAGTGCTTTCGTCCTCATCCAAATCCTTATACTTCTCCATCCCACTACCATTTTTCTTCGTCTTCTTGTTCTTCCTCCCCCATCGACTGCGTTTGCTTTGGCCATGCACAATACTTCCACCCCCAAGATCTGTGCTTTCCGAAGCACCAGAGAGAGTTGTGCCATTGGGGCCTTTTCGTCTCAGAACCGTAGACTTATAATCATCCCAGTCGTTATCGGAAAAGTAGAAACCGCCATTTTTGGCAATGAAGAAGAACCAGATGCCGGTGATGACGAAGCCAGCTCCGATGAGACCAATGACGATGAAGACGAACTTATTGGGGACGGTATCGAATGGAGTTACACCTTTGGAGGGGTCGACGGTGCCAGTCGAATCACGAGCTGTGAGAGCGCGCGTAAGAAGATTCACGGCGGCGGGAGGAGTAGCGGGGGGAACTTCGATGGGGGATGGCGCCGGATTAGCACTGCGGGCCAGGAGAGAAGAAATGTAGGAAAGAGGTGGCATGATTGATTAAATAAATGTTGTATGTGTCGCGGATTGGGGTTCTAGAATTCGAGAACTGAAGATGGAATTGTTGTTTACTTCAACATCCAACCCAAATTAGCCCTGTGCCATCAACGGATGGAAAAAGGGCGTTGAATTGGTGAACCTCTCAACAATGTCTGACGATTCAATTGAGAGAAAAGGAATCAATCGAAGGAATGTTTAGAAGGTTGAACGAAAGTTCGGTCAAGAAGACTTTTGGGTGCTGTGTGCCAACTCATGGTACTTGGAAAAACGCATGAGGCTGGGGAAAAAGTGGGAGGCTGGTGGGCGTTTGTTTACATGGCAACCAACTACCAATGAACGCTGCAAGGCCATCCATCACCACAATATATTTTTAGATGTGCCGGTGGATATCAAGATACAAGTAACGAGACTTTGAGTGTGTGCGTTCCTGGAAAATACTTCGTACAAGTACTTTGTAAAGTGGGAACGGGTCGTCATGAAGTACAGTAGTTGTAACTTTATGTTATTCTAGAACTTTTGAACTTTTGAGCTTGTACCACACACATCGAGACCAGATGCGATGTCTTACATATTGAGACTATTCAAGGGTATCATATTTTGAACTATCCTAAATGTTCATTCAGATCCTATTGATCAAAAATCATAAAAATACCCAATAACATAACCGATGTGTTCGAACATGCAGATTAAAACCTTTTGCCTGTGTAGAAGAGAAAATTCCCGTTTTGCCTTTTCCTTTCCCTCAGTTCCTGTACTGAATATACCTCATGTACCAGCCATGTTCCTCTGCTACAAAGTGTACAATACCCAAACTGAAGCTTCCGGAACCCGTCTCTTGCTATGCGCCAAGTAACCCCCATGCGACCAGAAAATCAATAACCAACCGCATAGAACTTCTTGATCTTACATCCACATCCTGCCATTGCTAGCCACCGGGCCATCCCCATTTCTTCCCGTCCCGTAAACCACCAAAAAATTGTTCGCCCAAAAGAAACTGAAACTGTAAGAAAAAAGTAGACAAGGTATCCTTCATAACCATCCATAACTCATACAAGTCATACATTCATATCGTAATCACCAAAATGAAAAATTGCAATACTGTGCTTTTGGGGTATTAACTTTTCCGCTTTTTGAAAAGAAGAAAAAGCAGTAACCACCGAACAAAATATGCGAAGAGAAGTGGGAAAAGGAAAAATAAGAATCATGGCCCGCTAAACTGCATAAGAAAATGAAACGCTCAAAAAAAGAGAGAGAGAAAGAAAAAGAAAATAGAAGGATGTGATAGGATTTAGAAGAATTTGCCCTCATAGGTCGCAGTGCGAGCTTCATAGGCCTCACGGGGTTCACGAGGCTCGCGAGGGCGAGGTGACACCCGAGTGTAGGAGTGAGTTGAGCTCATCCTCGATCGAGACGAAGTGTATTCGGTTCGGTCCATGCGGCTTCGGTGATCATCCAACATGAGCTTTTGTCCGTGTCCATAGTCTGAAAGAGTGGCTTGACTTCCTTCACGAAGCCTCTCGCGGTGGATCTGGATTTTTCCGTCTTCGCATTCAATCTCTGCGCCACCAACTCGGACTTTGGCCTGACCTGTCACTTCGATGGTAACGTTCTCATCATCCTCGCCACTTCGTGTAGTGCGAGTGGTTTGAGTTCCTCTGTAATCACTGTGATCACGGCTTTCACTGCTCTTGGTGCTTCTACTGCTTGCACCTTGCCTTCGTTGTTCTTCCCTCTTTAAAGCCTCGGCAGTGAGAGGGACGGAAGGACCGGTGACTTCTTGCTGATAACTGGCAGCTTGCTGCAGTTTCTTCTCGTAATCAGTTGACGCGGTGGAAGCTTGCGTAGAGCCAGAGTGACCCGACGACTGTGTGAAGGAAGATTGTTCGTAATAGCTTTGTCGACGCTTACCCTTGGCAGTTGACTCAATTCGGAATCTCTCTGCGTCCTTGGGACGGTCGCCATCATTGTAAGACACTGAGTGTCGGTGTATGCTTTGTCGGCGTGGGCGCGAGGCAGGACGAGGATCTTCGTGGTATTCCTTTCTAGTAGAACGGTACTCGTCGAGATGCAGATTATCATAAACAGGAAGCTCGATGGTTGGTCGTCGCATAGGAGCCGTTTGATTGGCTTTCACCAAAGGTAGAGAGGGTGGTGGCATAGCCTCAGAGTCCCTTCGAGCCTTGCTCTTTTTGCTATAACTAGGTTCTGGCTCGCTGTATTGACTTTCGCGACTGTAGTTGCTTTCAGCCTGGCTATCTCTTGAAGGAATGCGCGAAGGAACCCGGATGCTTTTCCTGATTGATTGTGGTTCTGCCGCAGAATCGTAACTGCTGTTGTCATCCTCATCACTGTAGGTATATCCCTCGCGCTCATAACCAGCAGTGATCATTCTTGGGTTCGGTACTGGCTCGTCTCGAATACCATATGCCGAAGTGGTTCTCTTATGCTCGAATCGTTGGGATAGAGATCTGGCTGGTGCTAGCGCTTGTGAATCTTGAGGAGCGAAGTAGCCACTTGCAGGTGGCGCTGGGGTTACGGCATAAGTGAATGCAGGAGATGGTGGTGGAGCTTGGAATGGAGTGGGCAGATAATATGGGACGTTAGCGTAGGCCGAATTGGACAAAGGAGGATAGTTGGTCGATGCCGAAGCAGCGTGATAGCTCTGGGGTCGAGATCCGGAGTAAGTGTGCGCGTGTGACAAAGCGCGAGGTCTCATTGGAATAGGCGTCTCAACTGGGTGCATGATGACAGGTGGAGGCCGTGAGGTGGAAGCAGGCTGAACGTCGTATCTTTCTGTTTTCATATCGGTGTGCACACTGAGAGGCCGACGATGTTTTCTAATCTCTGCATTATTGTATGTTTGAGGAGGCCGTGAGCTGGCCGAGACAGATGGTCGTCTTGCGCTCATTGATGATCTTCGTTCCTTGCGTTCCTTTGATTTTGTAACTACTTCAACTTCTGGTACCGCGTCTGCCGATGAAGTGTCGGAGCCGGTCACAACCGCACTAGTGGAGTAGCCGGAGTCGCTGTTTGTTTTGGAGGCTGATGTGCGTGTGCTGGACGTGTGAGTCGATGTGATTCGAGGACGCTCGGCAGGGGTTTTGCTCTTGGTTTTGGTGCTTGCGCTTCGTCTCGTTCCCTTGACAGGTCTGCCGGTTTCGTCGTCGCAATCTTCAGCGTACATAGGACGTGGGCTGCCCATTGTTTGGAGTCTGTGCAACGACAGTGCAAGTCGTCAACAACAAACGTTGTGTTGACCAATCCGCCGGGCTTGCGAATTAGATTTGAGTTGTGGTAGGGAGGCCTACTCGACCCTTCTACTTAAATAGGTAGAGGTTGATGTTGCACAATATGGTATCGTGTTTATGTTGTGTTGTGGAAGAATGATGAACGATGGCTGAAGGTGGGCGAGGTGAGGAGTATAAGGTGTGTGCGAGGAGAGAGCAAGGCGTGCTGAGACGTTCGGAGTAAAGAGGAAAAAAGAAAATAAAAATATGGGGGGGGGGGGGGGGGGAGTTTGCGCCTCTTTAGTATTTACCCGTTCCAGGAAAATGCGACGCACAAAAACAATGGCTATGCGCGCTATGGAATTCCTGGGTGATTACGAGGTGATACGGTGAGAGGGCTGAAGCGGCAGGAGGTGAATTTCTTTTTTTTCTCTCGCTCTTTTTTTTCTTTTCTTTGGTGTCTTTTTCTCTTCCTGGGGATATCGTGTTTTGCGCCAGGTTTGGGTTGGTGATGGAGATAAGGTGGGATGGGTTATCGATAGCGACCCGTGTGGGCGGCGACGGTAGCCTAGGATTAAAGCTCGATGCAATGCGAATATAGATCAGCGGAACCCGCAGCGAGCGAGCAAAGGGACCACAAGGAATTGGATGGGCGTCGGAGGAAGTGGATAGGTGTTTGTGTGTGTGGTGTGTGGTGTGTGTGGTTTGTGTGGTGTGTGGTGTGTGTGTTATGTGTGTGTGAGGGTTGTGGGTTGTGTGTGAGGGTTGTGGATTGTGTGTGGATTGTGGATTGTGTGGATTGTGGATCGTGGATAGGAAGATGAATGGGTAGTCCGACGGGGGGGGGAACTGTGATGTGATGGGGAATGGGACTATTTTTTTCTTGTCCGTTCTGTTTTGTATGGATCAACAATGAGGGAGGGATCCGCTGCTTAAACCTTCGCAACCTGTGCACCCTTGTGGGAAGGGTGCGAATATGTCCGAATGGAGAATAAAAAGATGACACACACGGGGTACGGATGTACGAGGTGTGCTCAATAACTCAGACCTGTAGCCCTGTCCTAATATGACCTGACCTGACCCGACCTGTTCCAAGGGCCGGCTGGTGATGGGTGTATTATAAGGAAATACACACGACACGACAGCCAGGCAACGGAATGGTACTGCAAGGGACTTTTCTCTGGCAGAGAAGAAAATAAGAAGAAAATGCTAATGCAACGCCGGGCTTGGTACAAAGGCAAAGTCCTGGGAGCAAAGTCCTGGGAGTGTCCTGGGAGTGCAAGGCCAAGTGCAAGGCCAAGTCCTGGCTGAAGGGAAAAACAGCAGCGGGAATGGGAAAAACTTGGGAAAAACTTGGGAAGAATGGGAAAATGCTAATCCTGTGGAATTAATTATCCTTGTCCGGGCTACGGCTTTCCAATCTGGCTTCCTCGGGTCCAATGGAATTCCAATAATGCTGGCTCCTTTCCTTAAAAGTGATACCGTGGTTATACAGTAGTATGGTAGTATTCCGTTGGGTGGGTGTGAGTGTGAGTGTGAGTGTGAGTGTGAGTGTGTGAGTGTGTGAGAGTGTATGTATGTGTGTGTGGAAAGGAAAAAGAATTGACTTTTTGGATTTCTTTTCCTGCCTTATTCCTGTGAATGTGGCTTGGCTGGTTGGGGTCCTTTTCTGGCGAGATGTCGAAACACGGTTGCACTGTTGCTTGGTCAATCAAAAGGTCTTTGTCGCGCAGCTTTTGTACTTTTCCAACGATTCTAAGAAACTCATGACATACGAGGGTCTTGCTGTTGTCCGTACGTTGATCCTTTCGCTGGCAGGGGGAAAATCAGGGAGGACCAGCAGGAGAAAAACTAAAAACGAAAGCTTTCTCCCAATCGTTCGTCGAGCGGTCGCGCCAATTTGTCCGGTTCGCCCGATTAATAATATTCGTGCCGAGCAAGTCGTTGATCAAGAGCGTCGGGGCCGCTGGAGCTTAGGTGTTGGGTATCAATCGCCAAAAAAAACCAGACAAAATTAGGTGACAAGTGGAGTTGGCGTTGGGATGTGAATGCAAGAGTTCTGTTGCATCGCTCTGACCTCTCCTTTTGAAATTTGGTGCGAAAGAGGGTGAAAGGGTGTGAAAGGGGGTGTGAAGGGGTGTGGAAGGGTGTGGAAGGGGGTGAAAGGGCAGGTACAAGTTGCAGTCTCCTTCGTACTGGGCCGAATGGAGAAAATCGGTGCAGCACCTGCTTCCAATTCAAGGTGAGAGGAGGAGCAAGACTGATGATGTGTTTGGGAGGTTCGAAAGAATGTTTCACACAGGAGCACCTTTCAGAATCATAAATGCTGTGAATGGCTCTGGATGAAGGGGGCGGAGGGGCGCGCGGGAGCACAGGCGAAGGGAAAGCAGTGGGATAACTCGGGTTGCGAAGAATCAAGGGCAAGGGCAGCAAGACCGAGTAGAAAAAAGGTTCGGCGGGATCCATGAACTTGGACGTTCATTGGGAAGCGCATAAAGACAACGGGATCGAGTGAGGAATAACTGTGGGGATCATTTCGAACATTCGAATTGGAAACTCTTCCTTTACGATTATGGCACGGAAGATTGATGCCAAGCAGCCCCATCCATCGTACATGCACATACCTCATCCTTCGTAAGCTGCTGCACTTCCCTACCGTGCGCTCCGTGCCTACGTGCCTACATACATACAAGTATCTGCTTTGGCTCATCGTACATGGTTAGGAGTCACACTGACGATGGCAGTGCGCGCGTGGTGATTCAATTGATGGTTCGGGTTGCTTTTTGATTCGGCAGCCTGGTTCACAAGCTGCCTACTTCTGCCTACCTTCATGTACAATTCATGCAGCTTCATGTCTAGCATCGATATACTTTTAGCCAGTAGCCAGCAGCCCGCAGCCAGCAGCCAGCAGCCAGTCGCCAGTCGCCGGTAATGAAAATGGAAAATGCAAAATGCAAAATGGAAAATATCCCCTTGGCTGCGCCCATTCTTAAGAAGCGACCTCCTACACAAAGGGAGGTGAAGGGCAAGGAAAAGGATGCACCATGTGCCGCACCTACGTGCTTCTGCTTCTGCTTCTGCTTCTGCTTCTGGGCCAAGTCCCACTCACATCGTTTTCTGCATCCATTCACATGCGCCGACCGAGAAGATATCTAAACCCAGTACTTCAGTACTTGACTTGTACTTACTTGTAGCTAGCTGTACATGCACAGTACATGCACAGTACATGCACAATACTTCCGTATCCATCACCGACCGGTTATTTCCTCACACACCGGGCCACCTGCATATATCGGTATTCGAATGGCAATCATGCATTTCGAGACAATGCCGCGCCAGTAGCCCTCGCTGTACTCGTGTAGAGCTTCAAGGTAAGGTACGGGGTCTAGTCGACGAAAGCGAAGAGCATGACCGACTGTACTGAAGAAGTCAACCCAAAGTCAATCCCGATTATCCCTGAAAACGTGGCCGGGCATGTCTTGCCATGACAAAGTCACCCATTGGCCGGTATAAAAGATGAATAAAGTGCCATCGCAACGAAGAAGCCAATCTAAACGCCATTTTAAGCCACTCGCAAGCCATCATTCATGCGTTGGAAAGACGTCGTCCCTACGACACCAAGAATCCGACCATCACCAACTTCCCATTCGTCGTCTGTCACCTGTTGTGTAAACTCCTTTTTCTTCTAGTAGACTCTACCAGCAGCTTGACCGGCTGCAGAGGACCAATCCCAGTGGCTTGATTCTCACATTCCTCTCATATCCCCAGCGACCAAACAAACCTGTGTGATGGATGCTATTTTCGACCGATAAACACGCGTTTCAAATCAAAAAAGAAACAATTTTGCTGATGCGACAACCGGGTTTTTTCAGAGTCATCGGATCTTCCTGTCGCCATTGGTAACCGACATCCCACGGGCAACGCATCGCATTTTGAGCTGCATCACACCTGCAAGTCATAAATACTCAACCAACAGTTTCTCATCAGCCAAAACGACCTCCAAACCTCTGGCTTGCACTACCTCTACCATCGTTGCCACGGTTATTACAAAGTCCGGTGGCGCGGTTGGCTTGGCTTGGCTTGGCTACTCTCTCTCGCTCTCTCTCTCTCTCTGCCTGTCTGTCTCTGCCTGTCTGTTTTCCACGCTGGCAAGATTATTTCCGATGCCTCCTTCTCCTTCTACCAAATTTTTATTTTTTGTTTAAAGGATTCTGGGTCGTTCAATTGAGAAACTGCATTCACCAATGAGGACCGAAGGCCTCGGTCGCACTATCATGCATTGCATGCAATGTTCGACCTTTTCTGCTAAGACTTTTCGGCACTATTATAGCTTTACTGCAAGAGAAAAATGACTTGTATCCATCCCTATCTCCACTTGCGCCGTCTCTTTTGGTGTCTTGGTCGGAGGAGACGACCGAGTGAAAGACCAGACATCACACAAGGCTATCTTGCTTTGTAGCAAGTAACTCATAACTCATGTACAAAGTACCCGCCCGAGAGAATTTGACAGGTAACACCCGCTGTCGTACTCAATGCCCATTTTGCCTCTCTCAGTATTTGAGTACTTGATCGACTCGAGGTAATGGCGACGATACGAAGTAGCAAGAAATGTTTTTTATATTTCGCTCTTCCACAAGGACGGAAGGGATACAAAGTACTGTATACAAGTATGGCCAAAGGATTGCGAATGCTACCTAGTGACGGCATATCGAACCCTTGCGCAGAAACCTTCTTATCACCCCTCCATCGCGACAAAGTAGAACTACTGTGCATATTGCCTATCGACCAGCTCGAACCTATCTGCGTTTTTCCTTTGCGCTACAAGGCTGAGACCTTGCTCGTCCGTCGCTCTTCTGCATCACCCAATTATCACCAGACCAAAGTTCCACACACACGAACCATTAAAAAAGCAGCACTTAGCCATCAGCTCCATATCTGCCTAGTTCTGCTTTTCACCCAAAGCTACATACAGTGCTGAGCACTGTTTACGTGAACTCCTTCTCCACGAAGGAATCAAATGAACATGCCAAAGGTCTCCAGCCCGGGCGGGTCGATGAATGATATTTTATTCCACTACACCCTCAGCTCATATGCCCTACTTCACCGCTGTTTGGAGAATGCGCTTTCCTTTGGCATCTCTATGATTGTTTGGTCGTGCGCCGCCATGTTTCTCTTCCTTTCGCTATTGTTGTTCTGAATCTGTCGCTCATTGAGATGGTTACAAAGTACTTAAAAGCGCCACATACACACATGGCACGCACCCTTAAGATCTTACTGCAGTCGTGTCGCCGAGTCATCAATGACTGCTTCGGGTTTGCCTGATTGGGAAATACATACATGTTCTTGAAAGTCCCCACAATTCTGACTCAAGATGTACAAAGTACTTCCCAGAAGCTTTTCGACGCTACACCGAGAGCTCACATCTTCTGACCAGCCCCCAACAAATTGACCAGAAGCTGGGCGGAAGAATCCAGAACTCGCAAGTACAACTCCTGTCGCATGCTCACGCACCTTGTGGAGTTCCAGATCCTTCTCTGCCTTTCCAGCTCGAACCATCACATCACTACAGTATCACCATCACCACAACCGGCAACACCCTTCGTACTGTGTCAATGAACCTTTTCTTTTCTGATCAATCATCTTCCCCGCGCAGCGCCTCATTCTCTCCCGATGCAAACAATTCGGATGCGTGTACCGAAAGCAGCCCTTTGCATTGTGGGGCACGCAATCTCTGCATTTAGCCTTTTAGAGCCCGGGAGGATCTACGCACACGTTGTATGCAGAAGCTGTGTGGAAAGTAATCTTTCACATGATGACGACTCATCTTTCACATGATGACGACTCTTTGTTGTTCAAGATGGCACGTGAAATCCACGTGCACAGACAGGCCTCGGGTGTTTTGTTTTGCAATAAGATTTTCTCACTTATTGTACAGTACAGTCCAATCCGGAAAACTTCCCTTCAAGGCCAACTTCCAACTTCTCGCCGACCATGTTCCAAAGTGTGGAAGCCTCATCATCAATCCTTCAGTCACAAGAGATCACAAGAGATGGCCAGTTTCCGAAAACTTCCTTTTTGTCGCAACCAATTTGAAAATTCGATTTCTCCGGCCACAAGACGCCGCGGTTCCCCTGCCCTCATATGGCCCTTTAATTTGTATCGGGCCATCCCTCCGCATTACCGGAACCACCTCCTCATATATTGCGACACCAAAACCTTGGACAGTCGCAATGCTTTTTCCCCATAAAAAAACTTTTTCCCATCACATCGCATCCCTTTCATACTGGCTCCCGGTCGGTTATTCGTGCCCAACGCCAATTGTTCACACGTGGTTCAGTCCGTGCAAAATGGTGTCTGCACTGCACATCCACATACGGGGAAATGTGCACATACGGGGAAATGGACAGAGAGCACCGAGCAACTCATGTTGCTTTTCCTTTTTCCTGGTCCCGTTTCCTTCCCACCTTTTGCCCCTCAGCCCCTCAGCCCCTCCTTTTTACCTCTTCGTCCTCCGTCATCGCACTCCAAGTGATGCATTTTTGCGCAGAATTGGTGGCCACACCCCTCTCCTTTCTTTCATTTTCCACGTTTTTTTCCCACATAAAGGAAATTCCCCGGATCGCTCGATCTCCAAGCTTTTTTTCCCTCACCTTTTTTTATCTTCCTGCAACAGTAAGTTATCAAGTACAGTAACACAATGGGGAAATGCGATCCAGCTCCACCCAAGCGCCCAATCTCCCCTGGTTCCGGCTTTTTGTCTTGTCTCGATGTTACCTGCAGTAAGTAATCTTTGAATAAGGCCAAGATGAAAGGCTTCAAGTGAAGTGCAATTAGAAAGTTCAATTAGAAAGTTCAATTAGAATCAAGCTACAAAGTAGTTGAGCCAAGTAACCTCACTCACCAAACTAAGCTTCAAGCCCTACCCGCACTACATCTTTTCATCCTCCCCATCCATCAACTCAGACATCAACTTAAACCCAATAACTTTAACTTACTATATCCCTCTAACCCAACTTTGACCCTCCCGTGTCTTGTCCCGCCTGTCAAAAAATATACCTCCGCCCGCACTTTTCCATACCGTAGTTAGGTTAGTCCTTCCCTTCCCTTCCCGCCAGCCCAGCCTAGTGTCGGGTCGGGTCTGGTCTGGGAGGGCGGATAGTCATCATAACTTACCCGTCGCTAGTGTGTAAATTTTTATTTGTTCATTACTCTTGCGGCCACGTTTTTTCTTTTCCCTGCTCTCCATGCTTTTTTTCTTTTTTTTTTTTTTTTTTTTTTTTCTTTTTTGATGCGAACGGCGCGTGCGTGCGTGCGTGAGGTAGGTGTATGTATGTACGAAGTTATGCATCAGATGATCCTGCGTACAGTACTGCTGCAAGTGCTAGTGCTAGGGAACCTTTGCGGTAGGGGGGATTTTAGAGTTCGCTTTTTATATGCATGCATGCATGAATATATAGGTGCGCTTTCGGGGGGTGGGGGGGAGGGGAGGGTAGTTTGGCTTTAGTTTGGGTAGGGTTATGGGTGGGTGAGAATGGAGGGAGAGAAGGAGGAACTCAGATATAAGATTACAACTGCAAAGGGGTTTGTTTGCGCTTTCCACTTCCCCGAGTGGAGGGATCATTTGCGTTATCATGGTTGTGGTGATGGTTTGATGGTGTGTGTGGTGATGTAGTTGAGTTGAGTTGGAATGGAGTATAATGGACGAGGAAATATCAAAAAGGAAGGGAGAGGGAGGGAGGGAGAGGGAGGGAGGGAGAGGGAGAGGGATACTTAAGTCATGCTACTTCTTTACTTATTATACTTTCCTTCTATGAAAGAAGTCAGAGGGAAGGGAAGGGATGAGATAAGAAAGGAAAGGATTCAAAACTTCCTATCACATGCTACGTGCATGTTTTTCACACTGGATAGATGGATGCAGTGTGGTAGTGGTATAGTTCTATCTATATTTCTTAGCCGCTCGCTGTTTAAATACTCTAGTATAGTCTAGTATAGTATAGTATAGCATAGTATACCGCACTCTCCTCTCCTCGTACCATTCATTCTACTAACTTACTACATTTCCACCCCCCCCCCTTCCCCCCTCAACTCAACATACTCTCACACTTATACTTTCCTTCCCTTACTTACTCATCCTAAGCCCATCCATCCATCCATCCATCCATACTCACAATCAATTCATAACCACCACCACCAACCCACACCCCCCTCTCATCTCTCGCCTAACAACCTCCCACAGAAACCTAACTATCTAACTAACTAACCAACTAACTATCCACATCATCTTACCTTACCTTGCCTAACTTTTTCACTCTTCCTATCCTATCCCGATTTCTTCCGCTTGTATATATGTATGTGTATGTGTATGTGTATGTATGTAGGGAGTTTAGGTTTACGTCTAGGTTTATGTTTATGTTTATTTAGTTAGCTTGCTCGCTTTAAGTTTGCTTGCTTATTTAAATAAACTCTGTTCTTTTCTGTTCTTCGCTGGGAACTTGTAGTATATTGGAGGTGGAGTTGGAGTTGGAGTGAGAGTAGTTGTGTATCTGTCTATTTCTGTGTATGTGTGTGTGTGTATGGGGAGAGAAGGGGGGGAAGAGGGGAGGGGGGGAAAATACTATATATGATATGATATGATGTTATATGCCAAGTTAGTGTCGGTTGGGGCCGCCAGCAGAGTAGTCATATGGCGCGGCTTGGCTGGGTTTTTGTGTGTGTGTGACTCGAGTTGGGTTGGAGTTGGAGTGCTGGTTTTTTGTTTGGCGCGGCTTGGCTGGATTGTGTGACTCGAGGTGAGTTGGGTTGGAGTTGGAGTTGGAGTGCTGGTCTTTTTTTTGGTTTGGTGTATGTTGAGATGAGGTGAGGTGAGGCGGGTTGGTTTGGTTTGAGTCGGGTTTGGGTTGGTTTGTGTTGAGTTGGTTTTGTCTGAGTCGTGTTGGAGCTTGGGTTTGGCTGAGTCGTGACGGCGGGAAGGCGGCGGCGGGGGGGGGCGGGGGGTGAGGTTGCTGGGCCCGGTGAGGTGGTGTTGATGGGCTCGGGCTTGGTGGAGTGAAGATTTACTGTTGGTATCGGTGTAGGTGTACGTGTAGGTGCGGATGATGGCGTGGTATGACGGGGGGATATGAAAAGAGGTTTGGGGGGTTGTGGGAGCGGGATGGATAGGTGGTGTAGAGGGGGGTGAGAGAAGGCGCAATGCTATTTGATTGCTCTTGTTTGCTCTAACTTTTTATTTTATTTTTTTATTCCTTTTTTTTAGTTCTTTTTCATTTCTACTTTACTCTACTCGAGATTTATCTATGTTGTACTGCACTATTCCGTAGAATGAGGATGTGGATGGGATGTGAAGCCAACGTCGGGACTCGGGATAAGATAGGATGAGGATGAGATGAGATGAGATGAGATGGACTGACTCGGTTAGTTCCATTTAGTTCCTCCGTGCTACGCTGATGATTTATCTTACTTTCTTTTACTCTTTCTTATCTTGACACTTTCTATCCCGCTTGTTAGTTCGAGTCTGACATGTATTGATGTCTCAGTTGCTTTCCTTCCACTAGTAGGGATTGAGGAATGGGCACAACGTGGATAGTCTGTTGGTTTTCATGATTTATCTCTGGAGGTAGTGGTTTTCATGATTCATCTCTAGAGGTAGTTTGGATTTCTGCTTTCGAACGGTTGTAAATGCAGGGATATGTATATGGGAGGGCGGGGTTTGTCGAGACTGGGCTAGATGAGTTGGTTGCTGCTTTGACTCAAAGCCTTTGAGTCTCTGTCCTACTTAATTACCCTTGTTTCATTTAATATTTCTATTATATTTAATACTCTAAATTTGATGTATGTTGATTTGCATCTTAGCCATTTAGTATCTTCTGCTCCTGGAGGGGCGGCGGCCCATGGGTGTATAGATTTTCCTGTCACTAGACCTGGGACGGGAAGGGGGAGGGGAGGGTTAATTCCTGATCTCGACACTCGAGAGTGCGCCTTTCCTCTGGGTTCATGAATTTTATATGGTCATGTAAATCGAGGTTGTGATACTATATAGGATAGGTTTGATCCTTCTTCTCTTCCTCTTTCAGTGGCTGATTTGATCTGATCCGATTTGATAGCTGAGCATGTATTAGTCGGCTTGGTTGTGTATATGCTGTATCTGACTCATTGCATCGAAGAAGTATTCTTGATGTATATATACTAAGTCTTTCTATTTAACTTAGTCTTTCTAATGTTGATACAGATCATCGGTTCATGCAGCTATCTTCCAAAAAATGGGACTGTTTGGTGTTCGAGGCTCTAATGGAGCATTCTAGAGCATCTCATAGTATAAGTGAGTAAAATAGTTATATTCGTGGCACCCTTTTATTTGTCCTATTTTTGAAATCTTGCGATTTCGAGACCCCAAATCATGTCGAGCAAGATTCAGCATCAGTTCCTGCTTCTCTTGATGTTGAAAGTGGTTTATATCTCGTGATGAACGCTATTTGATACACTCTCTATACTTGGCCAGCATACTTTATATATATTGTATAATCTAACCGGAAAAGCCTGTGGGATGTTCACATATCTTGTAAATGTTAGGGATGTGATGGGAATGAAATATTCAAAAACGAGTATGTTGTTGCCTACATGTCTCTGGCGTCATGGTCGTGAACTCACTTCATTGATGCGCTTTCATGACTACTTGTACCAGAATCATAACACAGTAGATGAAATTGCGAGAACCAAATTTCCTATGGATGATTATGGATGACTTCAATGATTGGAGATATATCTCAAAAATAATAGTAACCGATAGCTTCAATATTGTCGCAAGAGGTTTCTAGGTCCCCCTTCGTGATAGATCAACAGCGTGTAACAGCGATAGATCTGCGGTATATGAGAAACTTGTATAATCAGAAGATTCATTTCCCTCGATATTTTTGAATGCGGAAAGATTCTAGGACGGAGGTCTGTAGCGTAGAATTCGAGGGTTCAAGTTGCTCCATGCTCGAATTTTCCGGAAATGTCACGTAGGTAGGTGACTTGTTTGAGGATTGGGATTTAGCTCCCTAGGTTTAATGCGCAATTTTGAGTGCATATACTTTGGAGATATTTTGACATAGCGTAAGACGAGTCGCCGGCGCTCAAATTACTTCTCATCTGCGATCTCCAGGAACCGAATTCTATTGTGTGATTCCAGAAGTGCAATAGAGATTGTCAGTGTGTATCAGTGTGGAATGCGGTGCACATCACTTGCAGAATACCAACACAAGAACAGGTTGTGTGCGACTTCAGAATGCTAGTGTGAAAGGTTCTCATCACAGCCATGTTAATACTTAATCCCCAACTTCAGAGCCTCCCTCCTCACCTCAGGCACCTCCTCCGCCCTCCTCTGCCATTTATCACCTTCTTCTGCCCTCCCCTCTGCTCTACATATCGTAATAAGATTCAACATACTTAAACCAAACCCTCCTTCTGCCGCAACCTGAAACCATTCCCTCGCCAATCCATAATCTTTCATTTCCCTTCTGCCCCTCTCCCCAATACTTTTCCTCTCCTCGATCTCCCTCTCTATCTTCTCTAATTCTATCACACCGAGATTGTGACATGCCTCCGTAACCCCCGACGCTGCAGCTTTCTCCAGAAACATTATTTTCTCTTCCGTCCCGTCAGCCTGCAGATTTGAGAGGTAGAAGTACGAGAATGCATTGTCGTATTCTAGAGCGCCTTTCCGAAGTACTTTCTCGGCTTCCTCCCGCGCACCTTTGCGGATTAGAATTTTGCCAAAAAGTGCACATGCTTCGCCCATCGCATCGGCGTTGTCGATCTTTTCTATTGGGGTTGAAACAGCATCTCTCAAGGGACCCAGCGCCTCCTTTTCGCGTCCCTGTGAAATTAATATCTCACTGAGTAGCGACGTAGCCTGGAGATGTTTCTCCTTCTTGGCCAACAGACTCAGCTGTTGTAGAATTGGTTTATTAGAAGAAGCATCTAGGCTCCCGGTAAGAAAAGCATGACGAGCCATCGTAAGGACGGCTTGTTTCTCGCCGAGGTTTGCCGCGCTAATCATCAAGTGTCGAGCAAGGGACTTTTGCTCAGATGAAGAACAGCTTCCGATGATCATGGAAAGTTTGGTCAAATGTACGGGAGACATTTGATATCCTATAGGCAGTCAGGCGTTTATTCTGAATGGTCATGTAAATTTGGAATGGATAACTGACTTTTACAAAGGCCATGCTCCCATCCTGCGGTCGCTTGATGAGAGAGGAGTTGATATTGTTTAAGGAAGTCTAATACGGCGCTGGGCTTGACATCAAGATGCCCGCTTTGGTAGTTCTCCTCGAGAACTGATAGTGGGGGGAGAGCCTTTGGGGTGTTGATTGGGACAATCCGCGTTTGTTTTTGTTTGGCTCCTCTCTGGAATCCAGAGCCGGCGTATGCTCGTGGTGTTGTGTGCAGAGGTCTTTGAGCCACGGATCTCACCCCATTTTGAAGAATGAAAAAACTCTTGGATGATCTCATAATGTTTATATATCCATCGAGAGTATTTAATCTAGACCTTCATAAAACCGAATCTATTTCATGGTCTGTTCACCAGCCACACCCACACCTCAAACGTGGCTGTGCGATAACCCAGCTCCCGGCACCCGGCACTCCAGTAAAACCGAGCTGCCAATATTTTTTTTCCCAGTGAATGCACACAGCCCCACAGAAATTTTTCCCTTCGAACGTCCGTCCAATTGCGCACTGCGTCCAAATCAAGTTGATTTCCACCGCAAAAGGAAAGTATAATGTGTAATGTTGTCTAAACTAGTCACATCAGTAAATGATTCTTTCCAGATCGACGACCCGCAGACTCCAGGCCAGCAATTGAGACGAGAAATGGTTACTACGCGGGGCAGAGCGGCGGCGATGGAAGAGGAGGTGAGGAATAGTCCGATAGGTAGCCGTACTGGTACGCCGAGAGCAGGTGGTATGAATGGGGTTGATGATGCGACGCCGTTGGCGAGGAAGGGGAGGAATCTGAATGGAGGTGGGAGTGAGAGGAGAAGTACGAGGAGTAGTGGTGCGGTGGGGGATTTTGAAGTGCAGATTACACCTATGATGAAGGGAAAGAACGTACCGGAGAAGGAGAAGGATGAAGATGAGGAAACGGAGGTAGAGAAGGTAGATGGGGATCAACAAGAGGTGTTAGGAGACACGCAGATTGTAGAGGCGGAGGAGGTGGTCAAGGTTGTGGAGAAGGAAGGGGAGACACCGCAGAAATCTGTAAAACGGTCTGTGAATACGACGACGCCAATTGTTTCGAAGCACAAACGATTTGGTAGTGAGGAACCGGTCACGGAAGTTGAAAAGAAGATTGAGGCCACGGTGGAGGAAACAGCAGAAGCGGTTGATGGCGAAGAGGACGAAAGCAGTGATGATGATGCGCCAGAAGAAGTCAACACGAATGATGCTGTCAAAGTAGCCAAGCAAAAAGCGCGCGAGGTTGCAAAAGCTGCTGAAGAGTATGTCAATTCCCAATTCCTCTCATTTTCCTGGTATTCAGCCCGTTAACTAACCAATTCATCTCATCAGACAAGCCGCCCTCATCAAAAAGAAGCGCCAAGAGAAAGACGCCGTTCTAAAACGTCAAGCCGTCGCCTCTAAAAAGCGCAAGCTCGAGACCGATCCCCTAGAAACAATGTTACCACCAGCCCAGAAAGCCAAAGTTGACTCCAACCCTTCCGAACAAGCACCAGAAACAGAAACAGAAACAGAGCCGGCGGACGATGTAGAAATTGAATCTAACACGCTTGATGGCGACGGCACCGCTGATGGCCGTCTTGACTATGATTCCGAAAATGATATTGAGGAAATCCGTCGCACGTTTGCCCCACCGCTCAGTCGACGTCCGTTGCCGGATTTGTTACCCGAAGAGCTGCTTGAGGATGATGATGAGGATATGAGTGACCAGGGGGTGCTGGTAAACGGGGAAAAGAAACCAAAGTTTACAAAAAAGAAAGATATACTAGGCGCATTGGGGGAGAAGAAGATTAAGGATAAGCGGGTAGGGAACACGACGTTTAGAGTTGTGGAGAAAGGGAGTCAGTACTTGGCGCCAAAGGTTTCGCTTCACGCGAAGGTGCTGAAGGATGCGTGGCTACAAGGGAGAGGGAAGGGAGGCGTTGTGGGTGCGAATAGGAAGGTATTTAATAAGAGTTTTCTGGGTGGGAGGAAGTAAATAGTGGAAAAGAACCTATGCGTCAGGGATGGGCTGTAGGCTAGATGGATGGTTAAATCTGCCGGATTTTCGTGCAAGTACTATGGGATTGTTCTGAGTGTTGATTTCGGGCTACTTACAGAACATTATAGAAGACTCTCTTGCTCGATGGAAGCATGGATTTGTGTAATGAGAGTATGACATTTAGATTATAGGATCCGAATCAGGATATTTACAGCAGTTATCTGCAAAGTAAGATGACATGTTCTGTTAATGGTCTGGACTCCGTGTTAGGTTTGAGGTAGTTCATAAAAGGACTTGTTAGATTCATCAAGTAGTATTTTGAAGCCCTTGGTCGCTCTCTTTTGAGTGGAGTGTCGATACGTGGGAGGCTGTGTCCCTGGCGTTAATGTGTAGTTCTCTTCTATTTGTCGTTAGTCATCTACCATGGACTTCTAGCAAAAAGTAGACGGTGCAAGCGGCATGTGAATTCATTCACTCCTAATCACTATTTTGAGGAGCAATCGTGGGATGTCATTTTTCAGAGATCCAAGATCTAGTGAATCTTCTGTAACAAGATGAGATGTGACCTACAGTTCTTCAGAGCTTCTGCCTGGGTAAAGAGTAGTTCCTGAAAGTTAGTGGTGACTTACAAATTGAGAAGGCTCCGCTTAGGTGGTGGTGGAGAAACTTGGCCTTGGAGGATGTGGGATGGAATGCAGCTGCATCACATAGTCGCAAACTTCGCGGGTGGCAGAGATGAGCTCGCTTTGAACGATCAGGACATTTCTTCGAGATACCTCTATGATTCTAGATTGTAGACGATTGCACATTGTGGTCCTCATGGCAAACCCCACCTTCGTCCAACCAATGATGCTTATGAGGATTTTCTGCTCATATAACAGGCTAGAATGGTATGTCGTGCAGCTGCAATCTCCGCGAATGATTTGTAACAAGCCTGGGGGATCTACTTATTCCCCCATGTTCACTTATAATTCTCACCACAGGAGACTGTATAAGCTTGACTCAGGATGATGCTTTGCTTCTCAGATAAGTGAATTAAACGCGCGTTTCAACAGGTTCGTTGGGTGGTCGTCGACGGAGTGTGGGGCTCGGGTATTTCTATCAGATCTCACTCGAACTTTGGGGGCAACCGTGCACGATACAAGGCGACCTCGCGGCTAACTTCAACGTCGCCACCACGAAACTGTGGTATTGTCTGCATCAACTCGGCGACAGACTTGTCTTCGGCCAGTGAAGATCACATGGATACGAAGGATATGTTTTTTTTAGGCCCATGGGAGAATAAGTTCGAGTATGAGGTGAGAGGACATATACTGTCCAAATGCTTCCACAATACATCTAGGAACGCACCAATCGAGCCTTTTGTCTACCGTCGGCATCCATCACAACAGCAAACATACGACGCACTGCATAATTGATGCGAAATTGAATGCGAATGGAGGACGGGGCTCGATTCCACTGTTGCAAGAAGAAATGGTCCAAGCAACGACAATGTGAGACGGCTCCCATTCAACTATACGACGAAGTCCTGCGACTTGCGACGAACACAACCCTCATAGATCAAGAAGCGTTCACACTTGGGCTGGAAGGAACCTGGTGCAGAGGCTGAGTCTGCGAATAGATGAAAGGGGGAGGAGGAATGAAATTATCTCAGTCATAACTCAAAAGAACAACGGAATTGAGGAATAAAGAAGAGGAGCACTGGGCGCAGAATACCCGATAGATGGTTATAACTAGGAGATCGGACAACCAAGCGTTTCTTTAAGTGCCGAAAGGGTCCATGGTGGAATGAGACATAAAAGCGGCGAGGTTCACGGCAAGTGTGGATCTTGGAGAAATCCCGCCACAATATCTTCACCTGCGCAAAGATAATTCTGCGCATAACTGTATATTCCAAGGAATACGGGCTGCAATTATATGAACACCATGAAGTCATGGTGGTATTCTAGCGCAGTACTCCATGCAAAACTTCAACGTGTTCTGCAATCGGACCGTCATAGCCTTCGGGAAGCCGAAAATGGAGGCGGGAAAATGCATCGCTTTCGCTTTTGAATGTTAAGAAGTGTCTCACATTCATCAATTATCGTTCAATTTACACGACTAAGTGAAATTCTCTTGAATCGGAAAAGACGGCTCCATTTGGTTAAAGAAGCGGGGTTCTCAACACGCTGCCTAATAATCCTGGTCGATTTTCCCCTGTTCGGCGAAATCGGGGCGCGTAGATGACACGTAGTCATGTGAGCACTTAAAATTATGCCCGGAAATCTTTATGATTGGACAGTCAAGAAAATTATTGGAGAAAAGGAGCAACCCCTTCACTAGGATTCGCTCCTTTATACCAGGGTTACGTGTCTGACTTTGTAAAATAAATGTATCATGATGCGATGACTGTAGTAATGGTTGGGAAACAGTGCAGTACTGCTGATGCCCAGTCGCACTTCAAAATCGTGGATATACCCACTTAGCTATAGCTGAGACTTCTCAGCTGAAGAGGAAATAGTACGCTGCATTGTACTGAGGTCAAACCTCTTTCTACTCGCAGTCCATCTTTCTTTACTCTATTATCCTTCGATAGGACGGAGCCCTCTTATACTATATCGTATGTGGCCCGTTTTACCGGATATTAAGCCAAATGTATAGCAAGAGCATTGTTTGCCATCTTGCTGACTTCTTCTTGAGCTTAAACATCTTTTCTTGTATGGATACCCTCCATTCCTATTGCTTTAAACGTGCGAAACTTGACACATTATATCCTGGATTCCTGGATGCTTATCGACATAGCAAAGACATAATGCTCCTATTGCCGCATCATCGTCCCGCTAAATGACCATTTATTTATCTCTTCACTTGTCGAGCGTACTCAGCCATGATTATGCTATCCGTTTCTGATGGTGGTTCGCAGATCCATATGGCAGATCTATGGTGCCTTATTAAGACCAGTCGTATAGTAGGAAGCCATATTTTCTTCATCTCCCTTCTTCACTTCGCGCAGTCTATTAACGTATTTATCGTCATCACCGCAGAATTAACGTGAGCTTATCTTTGATCGCGACTTCGTCAAGCGTGGGTGTCGAGTCCTTTACCCCTATTCTATGTCGCACTTCATTCAACGAAGTCTCCTTTCGATATGTCCTTGATATCTCGTCGATTGTTATGCCTGTCGAAGCTTTGAATATCATTATAAGCGAAACTTGGGAATATTCATTAGCAGATGATGAATACATCACAGCTGCCAGCCACCAAAGATGGACCGCAAATACATCAAGTTATAGCAGATTGTCGGAATAGCATGAGTTGAACACACGATGAAACAAAGCTTCATACCTGAGATCCATATGTATCTTGCTCTTCCATTGTATTCTCTATATCCTCGCAGGCTGAGAGATTCTGTGGCTCAGCAACGGGATTGGGGCGTATGTTTCGTTTAACTTCCCTAAACCGTCATTATTCGACCTAATACATCGAGCGAATCACACCGCATCCTTAGGACTGATATCCTAGGACTGATGCATAACCTCATCGTCTCATACTTCTTGCTATCTCAGAGAAGTTCGTCTTATAATCATCACCCAAAATACAACGCTGCGCAAAGAGATGCACAGTGGGTGCAACAACTTGCACTTGGTTAGACTGCTGCATCATCTTATTGTTAGTTATTGGTAGGACTTATCTGTCGCAGCGATTACACAGCACCTAGAACTTACAATCCTTTTACCCGAAATTTCCATTCGTACCCAACATCCATCTGATTCCGCGCTGATCCGAAAGCCTGATGATGCATCGCGTCTCCTATGAGAACACTTATCTGCGAGCGGTCTGTATGGATTGGCAGCTTCGTTGTTATCAATCAGGTTCAATTCTCATCAGCTTTTTAGGTTCGTTCGCGTGTTGTGCCCACCAGGGAACGCGCAATACACGAACTGAGACACTAATGATTGTCCTATGTAGCTGCATTCGCAATAATGGCTCGCTTCCGACGTGGCCTGACATCTATCCGCACATTGCGGGGATCCTTTCCGACCCAGCACGTTCTTAGCCTGCCACCCCCTCCCGAAACACGAAGCAAAACCACAAATGAGATTACATACTGGTATCCGATTCTCAAGAGCGCTTCAAAAGCTATATACCACCAACCATACACATGAAGTGTTGCCGATGAAGAGAGATTCTCATTTGCAATCAGGGACGCTTAGGTTACTGGATGGAATACACAAAGCCTTTCCATACCGTCACATTCGCATTCAGACACACAAATCACCAGTAATTCACGGCGAGGAATTATATTTTACAATAGCAAATTCTCACAACGCCTTCATATCAGAAACCAGGAAGCTGCCGGCGGCTAACCTGGTTAATAACACATTGCAGGTCGAATCTACCACACCGAGCGAAACAATGTGAACTATCTTTGCCGCATAATTCTTACCGAATACTACCTAGGAACCTTTCAATCTAGTCTTTACTCCATTGAGTATTACGCTGATGATTATTCCAGCAGCTCATATTCGTAAAATTTAATCATAACAGTTTCAACGAACTTTACCGCTGCGCATCTTTAACACATAGAATTCCGGGGTATGGTCATCTACGATTGTCTACCCCTGAAGACTAGGATCATCTCATCTTTTTTATACTCAAATCCGCAAGACGCGGATACAAAGCCAGCCAACCGAGTTCGCCTTCCACACCACCAATCTACCTCCACAGGTCCAGCCAACTTTCCATTGGAAGCTAAGACCCTTGTTCTTATGTCTCATTCGATTGCTATTCCTCTTCCTATCACATTCTGTTTACTTTTTTTATGAGTCCCTGTTCCAACGCCCGAGTCGAAAGGCTTTTCGATAGATTTGGTCAAGCAAGCAGAGTTTTCTGCAAACAGACTTTCAAATCGCATGTAAACAACACTTTTCATGCTTCTGATTGCTTCTGTCATGGTTGTTTGTCATCCGGTAAGTTGCAGTCTCTCTGGGATGGCACTTAGTTCTCGTCCAGGCCGAAGCTCAAATCATAACACCAGCAATAACATGACAAAAATATGCACTTCGACGATTGGGTACTTTCTACTCTCTTGTTTTTACGTCTATGTCCTTCAATCTACTGAAAATATTCTATAAGGATAGTATGCCTTTTACTCTGGGAAAGTATTCGCGACTCAGCTGCTTTGATCCCGTCAACTAAATGATGCTCTACTTACTTCGTCGCCTTTTGAGATAATCAACTCACGATGGCTAAACAGACTCTATTCCAGTGTAGTGTACCAGGCTGCGGAAGGGTGCTAGCTACTAAAGCTGGCATTAAACATCATGAGAAGCTTACTCATAAAGAGGAGCTCTCAATATGTCCATACTGTGCGAAGAAGCTTAAACTAATCGGACAGCATGTGAATCGGGTACATCAAATAAACAGACGTGGTAATAATACTTTTCTTTTCTTTTTCTCATCTATGCTCGCATCATATATGGGAATTCCTAGCTAATACGTGCACGGCTCGTCTCTTAGTTCCCTCACGTCGCTGTCGCAGAAAAAACGCATATCCGCTCCCGACGATTATACAGGCCCTTCCCTCTCCTCTTCACCTTGCAGAAACTACGAGCCCATCGTCTTCTAGAAATCCGTCACCAGCTGTCGATGAGACAGAATATGGCGTCGCAGACTTCGATACTATTTCTACATCTACGAACATCACATCAATACCACCATCACCAATAATAGAGCATTCACAAGGCCTCGATCAGACTCTGAGTCTGCCTTACTTTGACTTGTACTTGGACTTGGAGACACAACATTATCTTAAGGTTAAGATCGAGCCCGGCATTGGATATATAGAAGACGACGCGTTCTGCACATACAACACAACACCTCCGCCTTATAATTTTCACCTCATCGATCGATCACTTCCCGACTACAACCCACTTATCTCCAACTACACTTCCTTCATCGATACTCCCTTTACGTCCTCCTATTCCACCCCAAATGACTGCGACGAACCCCTGCCAAGCATCGAACCTCCTTCACCAACGTGGACCTACAACTCACCGTCCCTCTCCCCAACCCCGAGCTCATCCAGATCACCAAGTCCCTCCGTCAGTCCCCAAAACTACAACAGCATGACCGAAAACTCTCCCAGCCCCTCCATGGAGCTCGACGATCTACTTCCCAGCGACAATGACGATGACGAAGATATTCAGTACACGCTGGCTTGCATCGAGTACAAAGATGTATACGATATATGCGGGAGTTCTGTATGGCTTTAGTTTAGAGTCCTATTAAACGCGTTCAAGAAGGACATAAGTTAGGAATACAAACTGTCTGATGGACTTGTTCAGGAGAGTCGGAATAACGCGGTTATTAGAGTCCTTTTGGTAGTGTTTTTTGGGGGGAGTTTCCCGGCTCGTTTAAACTTAGTGAGTCCTTACGAGGAATCCGGTATGGAATGGAAAATGGGTTGGCAAAAATATTTGTTTATGATGACGAAATAAATGCTTGTATTTATTATACCAAAATATCTTCTTATAGCTATTTTATGAGTGGGCGGACGAGGCGTTAGGTCAGCGATTTCGGCTAGCGCTGTGTATCTGATATCCGAGTATACGGTCGTGGTGAGTTTGGCGTAGCGTGTGTGTTTGGTTCTAAAAAATGTATTCATAATGGTATTTTATATTTTCTGCATTTGGCCATTATATATACAAACTGCAGTCAAACGTAAATTTCAATATCGAGAGGATCGCTGATACCCTACTGAACATAGTTCTACACATATAACCTCATCCCGGACCCGAGCCGCACAATTTTACAAATGAACGCAAGACTCGAAAGCCGGAGATGCAGTACTACATCTCACAAGATCATATACTATGCAGTGTAATCATCGACTCAAAAAGTTGCCAGCCTTACTGTTACTTAGCGAATCCTGGTTCCTGGCAGGGGAATTGTTTGAATTGTGACAGTGTATCCGAGAGAAATTATATTGGCAGATTAATTGTATACCGACTGCAGGAAAGGAGTGCAATATGTATATATATATATTTTCTTTTTGTGTACTTGATATAGATAACACGGTATTAAATCAAAGAACTTTATATTGCCATATTTGGCTTCTAGATCTCTGCTCTAAACACACCTATCTACCTATCATGAAGTAGACCAGTTATTTACATCACAACAAAGTAACCGCTGCAAATTTTACGGAAATCCGTATCCCCATCTTCGATATCCAAGCTGCATATAGCTAGATCCAAAATCTTACTATACTAGTAACCTAAGTAAAAGTGACTTCAACAACCACACTTCCTCCACTAAGATCGACACTCCACCCCCCTCTTGCCGCCTGCAAACCCACAGCCTTCGCACTTCCCACAGAATCTACCTGCGCCGTTTTAACTACTCTCAAAATCGTCGAATTAGCCTTCGCCATAGTAGGTACACTCGCCACACTTGGCGCAACCGTAACTTCTAGCTTTACCCCATCATAAACCACTTTCTCAATCGCTCCAGCATCCGCTTCCACTTTGACTCCCATCTGTGCAATATAAACCCTCCTCCTTACTGGATCCCTTGGCTCTACTGTCCAACCAGGGCTACCTAACGTTAAATGCCCGCCAAAAGCAACTAAGCCCAAGCTGAATTCCTTATCATCGAGAACCCACGTCCCGGAGCCTAAGGCTAAGCCTAGGAAGTTTGGCCCGTAGTCCCCGCTATACGGATCCCAGATAAGTGTATCGGGCCATGTGTGAAAGGAGGCGGATGCGAACCCACCTTGATCGATATTTGATAAGGGTCCGCTGATACCGCCGAAGCCGACGCGAAGGAGGTGAGTGAGGTTGGGGTGGGATTCAAAGTGCGAGAGGAGGGGAAGGGCATTAAGTCCTGATCCGTAATGATGTCCTTGGCGTTCGTAGCGTTGTATCTTGCCACCGTAGCTGTGAGGAAGGAGAAGTAAGTGGATGTAGCTGGGGAGTTAGGGGAATGGTTGCTGAGGGAGTAGGGACTATAGGACACGTGTTGGATTGGATGAAGGGGAGATACGCACATATTGTCCCAGTATCTTCTAGCGTTTCCATTCCAGCACCAGTGGCTCACTGTGGGCATGTAACCCAATATCGTGTTGAGAGTTTTCGATGTTGTTGTTGTTAAGTTGAAATATCTAAAAGTGATCATAATGAGCACAGTTACTATGCAGCAGATAAGAAAGAGATCTTACTTAGACCAGTAATAGACTCCTTCCTGACCAGTTGAGTCCCACGCCATTTCACTTCCAAATGGTACAGCCTGTGTATCCCACAGCAATGCTCGTTTCTTCATTGCAGCTTCGAGTGTTGTAGCTTGTGATGTAAGGCCTTCATTCTTCAAGTCGTCCAGAAGTCTACCGAAGACAGTCTCACCCATCATTCCGACGTCAACGTAAGGCACATTCTTACTTGTCACATATATAACAGTATTGTAAGCCTGGTTCAAATACCACTGCCAAGTCTGCTTTTTGACAATATTTGGATAATACCTAGCAACACGATAAAGTGACCAATATGCCCCGGTAACATGAACATAGTCATAAGCCCGATCTGTTGCGTATGCATTGGCCTTGTTCCAGCTCCACCAATTAGTCCAATCAATCGAAGAGTCGTACTGGTAGGAAATAGCACCAGGCTCGTAGAAAAAGACACTCTTTCGAACACTGAAATCTGTATTCTGGACGTTGCCCCACAGAGTGTTTGTAACAAAGTCCTCTAACTTAGTGACTTCATCTGCATTTGGCGAGGCTGCTTGTTTCATCGTTGCAGCAAGGTACGATCCAGCTCCAGCTTCATCGCTTAGTCCCGGGATCCAGGCTCGGGGATCTTGTAGAACTAATTGGTTGACCGAGCGATCATAAGATAGGACGGAAGGAGCGCGGTCGAATGGATCACTTGTATTAGAGAACCATTGGTTGGTGGTAAGAAATTGTCCTAGGTCATGCACAGTTTCAGGTGCTGATTTGGTTATGTAGTAATGAATGGTTTGATTGACATTGTTTGCATAACGAATCGTAACCCTTACTCGACCCCAAACAGCTGAGCTAGGGGTCAGACTATACGTGTTGGAAGCTATTTCGGAGAATGCAATCGCGCCAGCGGGAGATGTTTCAATCGTTGAGACTGTAGAGTTGTGCCGAAGAATGAGTTGAGCTATCAAATCCTGTGGTATGATATATCCTGGCACACCAACAGCAAGGGGTGTACCAGTTGCCTCGACTGTAGATTCAATACTAGGAATATCAGTCGCGACTGAGAATCTGAGACCGTGACTAATTGATTTACCAGGCGCAAGAATAAGTGAAGTGGGTGGATTCCAAGGGACGGTGGATTTCCATTCGTTCTGGGCATACGCCAATGTATAGACTTCCCATGAATAGAACCCTTCAAATGTTTGACTCTGATAATACAATGGGGTTTGCACATTCTCTTGCAAAAATCTCCACCCCTCAAAAGGTGTTTGCCCCAAAGGTGTGACAACCAGAGCAGGTCCAGTTCCACTCAGTGGCGTAACACGCAAATACCCGCCACCAAGACCGATATTTGGGTCAACAAAAGAACATGTCTGTTGAGTTGCCAACGCTGTTCTATCTGTGAAAATGCTATTGAACTCAATTGGAAACCCAAGGGACCCAATCTCAATGCTTTTATTGCCAGTGTTTGTAATTGAGAAATTGAGTGTTACATCCGCACCAGTTGTAGACCAGGTACGTGTGATATTGAGTGGAAGGCCCGAGGGCAGAGTCGGTGAGAGGTTGGAGGCTGAACTACCTGTGGATATCACGGGCTTGCGAGCTGCAGCTGAATCGACATTTGTCCAGAGAGCGGCTCCAACCTGACGATACCGGATTGTGATATCCCCCAAGTGGTAATTGCCATTGGCAGATCTTTGTGATAAGACATCAAACGGAGAGAAATCAAATGAGGGAAGTGCTCGTGGCTGTAATGATGCCAAAGTTTGACTAGAAGCATTTAGCTTCACGTTCAAACTTGTAGAGCTGAATGATATATATTGGGCAGCTATCAAAACAGCGAATATGTTGACCAGAATAGCAACTCGTGCGATGGTACACATCTTTTGTTTGCGTGCCCGGGTTCAACAAGCGCCTCTGAGTTGTGCTGAGAATTTAACTTGGACAGGAATTTTGCTGGTGTGAGAAGAAATTGGAACGTCGTTCCAAATCAAGATACTTATCCTTAGCGATGGCCAAGATCTGAAGCATCGTGTTGTCTACCATGTTGTGGGCTTAGGCGATCAACCTCCTTGAGATGTGGTTGGAGCGCAAGTGAAGGACTGAAAGTACAGTATCTAGCAAGTGGAATTACCTCAGTTGTGGACTTAATGCTCCTTAGTGAGTTCACAAACGGAAAATAGCATCTGAACTTCGGTAGTAATACAGCGCTTGTATCTGCGGGGTAAAATGATCTGCACCAACTTAACGGCAGTGGCATGCAGGAATTGGATGGTTCTGCCACCCGAGATGCATGTACGCCATTAGAAGCTCTCAAAGGAGAAACTATCAACTTATACTGCACCGAGTCAAACGTAACGGATGAATCAATTCCGTCTGCAAGCTGAGAAGCGAAGTTTATGGAATCATGGAAGTACCCCTCGATAGGTCAGTAGATCAATGCCACCTCCAACGACAGAAAGGAGTAACCGTAGTACAATGGCTCGAATGATGAGAGCGAGTCAATGGGATATCGGGAAGAACAAAGATCGCAAGCTGATGGATGAGCCGAGCTATACACAAGAAATAATGTTAGCAGAACGTTCGAAGACGAAGATGCTACTTCGACACTGGGGACCATTTCGTGTGGCGCAAATATGTGGCTGGATTTAATTGTCATGTGAGAGTCTTATCGGCATGGTCCGGGCTCTGATAAGTTGCAAAAAATAATTTCTCAGATCAGCTCCGACGAAGAGTAGACCTCCAACATCATAACAACGCCATCACATACCTTCACTAATTCCTAACAATGAAGCGCAAATTAGACGCCAATGATGTTCCTGTGCCTACTCAGGAGGCTGAAACGACAAAAGATGCCAACACTTTCGCAGATTTAGGACTCGATGCGCGTTTGCTGCAAGGGATCGCAAAGCAAAACTTCCAAACACCAACGCTTGTACAAAGTAAAGCAATCCCACTCACCTTGGAAGGACGAGATGTATTGGCTAGGGCGAAGACCGGATCAGGAAAGACAGCTGCGTATCTGCTACCCATTTTGCACTCGATATTAAAGCAAAAAGAGGTTTGTGCAACGCATTGAAATAGGAAAAGCTCAGGCTAACTGGTGGTTCCAGGCTTCCCCTACCCAATGCATATCCGCTTTAATTCTAGTACCTACTCGTGAACTTGCAGAGCAAGTTTATAAGAGCGTCGACGCATTCGCGGCATTTTGCACCAAAGATGTTCGTGCCATCAATCTCACACAACGAGTGTCTGATGCTGTGCAACGATCGCTGCTCGCAGATTCTCCAGATATTGTCATAGCTACACCCGCGAGAGCTTCATTAAACATCAATACTTCTGCGCTATCCCTCCAAAGCCTTACACATTTGGTAATCGATGAAGCGGATTTGGTTCTATCATATGGTTATGACGAGGACTTACAAAATGTTGCGAAGAGCATGCCTAAGGGTGTTCAGACGGTGCTGATGAGCGCCACTCTTACAAGCGAAGTCGAGACTCTCAAAGGACTGTTTTGCCGGAACCCTGCGGTTTTGAAGTTGGAGGAGGCTGAAGAAGAGGGGGAAGGCGTTAGTCAATATGTTGTGAAGTACGTATCCCTGCCATTGCCCGTCTTTATCAGTGCTGACTTATTTTAGATGCGCCGAAGATGAGAAATTCCTTCTAGTTTATGTCATATTCAAGCTCAAACTCATCAAGGGTAAATGCATTATATTTGTCGGAGATATTGACAGATGCTATCGATTGAAGTTGTTTTTGGAGCAATTCGGCACGAAGAGCTGTATTCTGAACTCACAATTACCGGTCAATTCGCGTATTCACGTCGTTGAAGAGTTCAATAAAAACGTTTATGACATCATAATCGCTTCCGACGAGCATGAAGTATTAGGTGATGAAGATGAACCTAAGTCGGAAGAGGCTGTAGGAGAGGAAAATGATGCTGAGCACGGAGAAGATAGAGAGGAGAACAAGAGCGCCGAAAAGAAAAACAAGGAGCCTTCAAAGAAGAAACAAAAGACGGGCAAGAAGGATAAAGAGTATGGTGTCTCGAGAGGTATCGATTTCAAAAATGTCGCCTGCGTCCTAAATTTCGATCTTCCCACATCGTCGAAATCGTACACCCATCGGATTGGTCGGACTGCCCGGGCAGGTCAAACCGGCATGGCATTGTCATTCGTTATACCGGCGGATCAATACAGGAAGCACAAACCTACGAGTATCGAGTCAACGAAAAATGACGAAAAAGTACTGGCGAAAATCGTCAAGCACCAGGCAAAGAAAGGAAAAGAGGTCAAGCCATATCACTTCGATATGAAGCAAGTAGATGCATTCCGGTATCGAATGAACGATGCCCTGCGCGCCGTTACTGGCATAGCCATCCAAGAAGCCAAGACTCGTGAGATCAGGCAGGAGCTGATGAAGAGTGAGAAGCTCAAGCGACATTTCGAGGAGAATCCAGGAGATCTGTATCACCTTCGACACGACGGCGAGTTGCGTCCTGCTAGGGTACAGGCGCATTTAAGACATGTTCCGGACTATCTGCTTCCTAAGAGCGGCAAGAAAGGAATCACTGGCGGGGATGTGGGGTTTGTGGGCATCAAGAAGACGACTGAGAATAGAATAAGGAAAGCTAGGATGGCGAAGAAGGGACGAGGAAATGGTCGGAAGTCCGATCCTTTGAAGACTTTCAAGGCGAAATCGAAGAAGTAAATAGTCAGCATTGAATAACATACCACTTAATGAGGTCGTAGGTGTGTAGAATTTACTACGTAGATTGGTGAAAAATCCTCGCTGTCATTAATGCAACGAAAGTCTACCCAGAAACTCGCTTTTCCATGGCTCACGATATGGTGACCATAATTTGAATGAAAGCTTTTGCCCTAGTGGGCCCAACTATATTCGAAATGAGGAGGAATTTCGCCGATGGTTGGCTGGCTTTTGCAACTTTTCTCATCAGTGTTAAGAAATATTGGATGCTAATACTTACTTCTAAATAATGCTATTCACCCATTTTCTTTTCAACCGCGGTAAGAGATGGTAGCCACTCGACGCGCGTTTAGGGAGAAGATGCTGCCACATATCCTCATCACATATCCTACAAACCCTTGGATGAGAGCTTGTGACTCACAAAACAACGACCGATTCAAGTAGTATCACGTGGCAATTCTCATATCTTTAGAGGAGCTGTTCATCTCATGGTATCCATATTGAGTTCACCTAAGCATGTGAAACCTTACTTTTGGAACAGTCACCACTCACCAGGTTCATCGAAACAGTACCGCGAAGTGTGAGTCACCTGACAGAGTGGTCTACTTTGTTCATTGAGAAAGGTTTGCATTGGCCAAAACAGGACAGGAAAGTGAGAATAACCTGACAAAGCAGCTTACAATGGCATTGAATAATATTTACATTCGCCAGAGCAGCACAGCAAAAGTGTGGATAACGTGACAAAGAGGAAAAAAAACTGATAAAGCAGTCCCAAGTTACAGCTGATTATCTTTCTCTCATCAACTTATCCAGCTTCCCAATATTTTCAGCTTCTTCAAATCAGACTTCAACATGCCTACTAAGCCTTCAAAGATTTGCTCTTCACCTGAAAACAAATGGTGGTGTGGCAGGTGTCAAATGTTTGTTGATTTGGGAATAGCAAAATGCGAGAGATGTAATTAAGAGTAGCGTGATCCATTGGACGAAAAGACCAAGGGAAAATGGAACTGCACGTCAAAAAATTGTAACTGCTTCTCGAACCCGATTAATGAGCAGAGTTGCCGCCATAACATGGAATTGCACACCCATGCTGATGAACTCGTACGTTACCATAAGGACGAGCCTGGCATTATTTGCTGCGGATTTCCAAGAGAGTGGACGGTGGCAGCAGAGGAGAAGGTGAGGTATGAGAAAACCAAATAATGCTAATCATGCGGATGATGGAGTCGATGAGGGCTCGAAGGCATTGGACTGATGAGCCAGACTGAGAGAAAAATGCGAAGATGATAAAGTACAGCGCAGCTCCTCAGTGAATTTCCCAACACTGGAATCCTGGATATCTTCTATATGGCAGTGCCGAGGGCCAAATCAAAACATTCTCATTGTTTCATTCAATATCAACAAAATTGCAGTAATCCTAACATAAATATATCTAAGAATCACGAACCTGCTCTTCCTCTTTCAATGAATGTGGTGGATTCTCCATCTTGTTAAAATAACTCCGTTTCCTTTCCACTTGCCGCAACGGATTCTTATCATCGCCAACTTCTTCCACGAACCTACAACCAACTGTAACTATCTTCTCTACTGCTTCTTTTTCTCTAAACAAATGCACATCGATATCCCATCTCTCTCTCTCTCTACCTCATTTACTGAGTCTATTTCCGTGACCAAATCTCACAAACAACACACTTTGGGTACGGTTTCTGGTTTACTTTCTACCGTCCGTTCCCTCCTCAGCCACTTCTCAACAACCCAAGGCTTTGGAATCGTGCACACGTTGCTCTTCAAGAATCAAGCCCCTTCAAACAGTTGTCAGTGATTCCAGTCTTTAATGCTCTGGTTCTAGGATCCGACTCACATTCTCCAACTTCCAATCTATTGAGTTGGTTACAACCACGTGGATCTGGTGATCCTAAAAGCAACACGGAATTTCAAAACGAACTCTTCCACAACTTACATTACGATCTTAAGAAAGAAATATATAACTCTAACTCGAGTTTTGCTCTGTGCAGGCAATCAACAAATTCGTTCATCTTAACTCAAGCTCTAACTTGTATTCACTCAGAGCCCACAAGGTATGGACGAACCCTGTATATCACCAGGAAACATCACCCCAACTGGTTCAAATCAACATAGCTTCTCAGTTCTCTAACTTATCTACTTGCAGATCATGGACTTTGAAGTTTGGAGTCGCCAGAATCTTTTGGGCCGTGGTCGAGCTCAATCTTTTTTTCAGACTCGACCAGAACGAGGGCAGAGCCACCGCGCACAATCTGTCTTCCCTTCCCGCCGGGAAGGTTTCACTACAAATCATTCCGTAAATGTTGAAAGATCGTCTCGGCCCCGGGCTCTTATTCCCGATATTGTTCTATCTGATGATTCCGACGAAGAATCCTCGGGAACAGAGGAGTACCATACTCCCAACCAAGGTGGATCTAATAAGCGCGCGGGAAGCCTATCTCATTTCACGCCTACCGCAGCTAAAAGACACCAAAGTGAGAGACCTACCAGACGTTTCGCAACATCAACGAAGGATGTGAACAGGCAACCTTTTCTTGCTGACGATACCTCGAACAAAACTCATGCATGGACCAGGGGTCAATACGCACTCGATGATGGAGCACATAAATCTGGTGCAAACATGACATATACTACTCAACAGAAAATCGATCGGGACGAACATTTAAACATTGCATATGAAAAGTCTAGTACGAGATCGAAAATTCTGACATCTCAAAGCCCCCACAATCTCCAATCATCGAATCAGACGCCTGATTCTCGAAATGCTGTCAAACACTCTCGGGTGAGTTCAGCGCATGAAACAGACCGCGCAATCTCTACCGAAAGTTTCATGCAACCACATGCATCAAATTGGGAGGACCCGAGATCAGTTGCTTACCAGAGAGTAATCGGATTGAATCAAGCGTCGCGGGAATCCTGCGGGAAAAGCGTTGCGCCGGCTATGTCCAGTGGTGTCAGTGACAAGCGAAGCCTTAAACGCCAAGCCTCGTCCCAGCTGCTGGCTTCACCACTTGAAAAAATTCAACTAGGACAACCGCTGTGGCCTAATACAGCTACATCAGACAGCTCGCCGCCTAGTTTACACGACCTTCCCCAAGTAAAATGTCGAATTCTAGTGGAACACGGCGCAAATTCGTATAAAAATGCTGGGCTTACGAAACCAAATACCAAGTCTCCGAGAAGGGAATCGACCGCTCCTATCACTTCACGTGGTCGCCCAATTGCTCAAACACCACAGCAGATTGATTTATCAGATGATGATGTTGATAGCACGTGGGAAGCCTCTTATAGGAAAAGTAGAAAGTCTCAGTTGAAAGTCGCTTCCAGTCCTTATCATATTACCGAAGTGTTGCCAACAAAAAGCGCATTCGCGAGGAAGAAGAGCGCAAAGAATAACTTTGATGCTCCATCATCAAGATCCCGAGATTCTATTAACATAGATCTTGACACATCAGAGATTGAGAAGGGGAATAAACCTAGAAGACAGTTCTTCCCATCGAATAATTGGATACCACGTGGAAGAACCCTCGATAGGAGCGACTCCACGACGCTGAAGAGTATTTCACAGGCGGGGATACCTAATAATGATACTTCGCAGTTGAATAGGGATATACAGCGACAGAAACAAGCAGCAGAGCTCATCGTTACAAAGGAGTTTGAGGTTCAGTTCGAGGAAGCACAACAGGCTATTTTCGGCGAAGTTTTACCAGAAACGGAAAAGGAGAAACAGAATCGCGAGCAAGCACAGCGCATTGAAAAGCAAAAAGCACGTGAGCTGGAAGAAAAGAAGCGGGTGGCTGAAGAAGAACTCAAAAAGAAAAGAGAGAATGCGAGAGCTGCGAGGATGCTTGAGAAGAAAGCAGCCGAGAAGCTTGAAAAAGAGTGGAGGGAGATGGAAAGGAAGGCTAGGTTGGCTAAAGAACGTGAACGCCAAGCCCAAGTTGAGTTGGATCTTGCAAAAAAGCGGCGCGAAGATGAAGAATTACGGAAACAGAAGGCAGCTGTGGCTCTAAAGGAGAAAGAGGAACGAGAGAAGAAACAGGCTGCTGAGAAACGGAAAGAGGAAGAGATATTGAGGTTGAAGCTGGAAGTGCAACAGAGAGAAAAGCTTCTTGCAGCTCAGAGTGCTCAAAGCTTGGTGCCAGCAAAGTTACACAGAGCCAAGAACGTCCAACCGTTAAAAGCAGCAGCAGCTGCGCCATCCTTAAATGTTCCGAATGATAGCGACGAGTTGTTTGTATCTGATGTTCAAGGAGAGCCTAGAGCCGCTCCTCATGCCATGCCTTCATCGATATTCAGTGACTTAGACGATCTATTTGGAGAAGCCGACGACGCCGACGAAGACGAATATTCCTTTCCAGATGCCCCTGCTGCAGAAGCTTCGGAAGGCGCTTGCATCAATGTTGCAGAAAACGAGGGAACTAACCTACTAAAAAAGCCCCAAAAGGACGATCGGCTCATCTCCAATGCTCAAGGACCGCCTAGTGCAGCCGAAGCTCTACTTAGGCCAAATGATAGACCACAGAAAGACATGGAAGCCGAGCGCGAGGCCAATCGGAGTGAAAATATCCAAGAACCTGCTGCTCAGTTGCGACTCGCTCGAGAGAAGCCGGCTTCTGTAGTAATAGACCCCAAATTAAGAATCGAAATGGGCCCGAACAATCCATCCTCCAAGCCCGAGAAAATATCTGCGCCTAGAAAAGCGACAGTCAAAGGAACCAAAAATTCTGGAGATAATCCCATGGCTTCCATATTCAGCACCAAGCTGATTCCACTTCATCCAGTGGATAGTCAGCTGCACTCGAATATATCACCGCAAAATTACTGCTTAGGTCAGGGAACAGTACCGAGGACATCTGGCAGCTTGCTGAATCCAGTATTTCAGAGATCGACCGACATGACCAAGAAGCCAGAAACAGTGTTGATATCAACCACTCAAGCGATAGAACTTGAAGAAAGGAGAGCCAGAATTGAAGCAGAAGCACAAGCTAACAAAAATTTCAGTAAATCTGAAAGAGATGAAGCATCTCGGAAGCAGAGATATCTCAAGAATACCGCCGCATTGCGGAAGAAACATGAAGCCCTGTTCAAGGAGAAAGCTCTGAAGGAAGGTAAATCACTAACTGCCAAGGAGTTACAAGATGAGGTGGACAAGTTTATAGCAAAACGAGATGTAAGTTCTCCTATCCCTTTGAATTTAAAAATTAACAAAAACTTAGCGCGAAAACGAACGAAGATGGAAACAGAGACGTGGTATTGAGCCCACTAGCACTTTAATCACGGGAAACATTTCCAGTCCGGCCCAAGAAAGCCAAAGTTCTTCAGTAGCGACACCACTGAGCCAAATAGAGGAGGATAGTCCCGAGGCCATAGCTAGGAAGGAGAGAGAAGCTGAGGCTACTGCCCTGTTAGAAAGTATGCAGAAAGAGTCCGTCTATAGCAATCGTTTCTCTCAAACAGCTAGCAGACAAGAGTTGCGACGTGTTGTTTCAGACTGCGAGTCTGACTCTGACACTGACTCTGATTCTGACGGATCGGAAGAGGATCCGGATGATGACGAAGTACTGGCCGACATGCGTGCACAACTTTCGGCAAAGCAATCCACTTGCAATGATACCCCCGAACTCGGTTGGAATCTAGATGATGGCAATCCCGGTGAAAAATCCAGCGGCAAGAAATCATTTGTGCCCCTGCTCAGACCAGATGACTCTAGCGCCCATGCATCTCAATCTTTACCCGATGAGAAATCTCCCTCTGGAGACACAGTCATGCAAGAGCCAGTCAATGACATCGGTTTTCCAGCTCCGCAGTTTCAAATTCCATATCATCTCACACCCCAAACCCGAGCTTCTGGTCCACCTGAATATAAAATGGTCAATGTCTTCAACGTAATGTGGCAAGAACTCATTAAGGATCATGGGGATATTCCAAAAGTATTGAAGTCATTTCCAAATGTCGAAGAGGCAAATGAGTACGCACAATCACTCGTAAATCGCCATCGAAACCAAAAGGATGGACGGATTGCTATATCAGAGAAGTGGGATCCAGACTCTGAAAAGTATAGTGCTGATATTGCTCACAACAAGTCCAAGACAATAAAGTACTATATCATGACAAAGGCTTTGAGGCCGGAAGACGTAGAAAATTATGATCCGACAAAGATTAAGCCTAAAGTTGCGAACAAACTCTGGATAATCAAATCTACAACAATCGCCAAAGAAAATGATCCTCTCACGAACACCGCCAAAGAAACAAAAACAGTCACTCTACCATTAAAAAAGGTCTACACGGTATTAAATATGGCTAATCATGATGCTTGTGAATACTTTCTTGAGCAAGTCAAGCCTAAAGCCGAACAGGATGAAAGCGACCATGTAGAATACGAAGAGCAGACCGTACCATTGGCGAGATCTGGCCGGGATATGTTCAACGACGAAAGCGATCCATTTGACATTGAAGCAGACACATCATGTTGCTCTTGGATAGGCTATGATTGGATCCAGGTTGAGGTAGAGCAGCTTGAGACTACAGGACCTATCAACTGACCTCTCTCAGTGAGTGGTAAGTTGTCGTATGCTCGTGTCAAGCCAATGGAGATCTAACTCGTCGGAAGTAGTTCTCTACGGCATTTCCAGTCTTCAATCTTGATTATAGCTAGATCTCACGCAAGTAACATAGATGCTTGCAACGCCAGGCCTCGTTATTAGCAACTATCTCCTTCGTCGCCATGGTTCCGATTTCCAACCACTGAGAGTCTGGAAATCACCTGCAAAATCATTCAGCCTCAGTTTCAACGGGTGGCCATCGCCGAAGTAGCATTTCTTTTCCAAATGACCATTTTCACCAATATCGCTATCACTATTCTACCGGCGCAAAGCTCGCTATGCAGTAGTCCTCTTCTAACCATATATCTATTCACGACGTTTTCTATTTCGCTATTCATTACCAAACAGTCCTTGTTTTTCCTATAGTTTCCTCACGAAAATTACTTCATTTTCATCACATCTCATTCACCTCACCACCATCACCATCGTCGTTTATTTTCTTTTCTCATATTTCAATTTCATTTCCACCAAAAGCAAGCAAGCAAAAGCCACAGACTTCTACTGTCATCTTCATACAAAAGAAATTCCAACCGATACGCGTTCGACAGTAGTCTAGGAGATGAACGAGTATAAGGAGGGAATACTTTTGGAACTGAGGTAGATATGTCGATATGATATATTGCTATCGTGGTTTTTTTTTTGTTATGTTATTATGAGTGCTCGATACTTGGATTGGGAGGAATATGGCCGGGAGGGTTTGGATTTATGCGGTTTTATTTTTTTCATCATGGGCGTGGAGGATTTTTTCTGCTTGGGAGTTTCGAGATTTCGGTAGGGAAAGGGGTGGACTTTTTTATAGGTCGAGTAAAAGGAATATGTATGGCCTGCAGGAAGGGGAGAAAACAGGAGTCCAGCGGAGAGGTAGACTTGACGGCAGTTTTTTACGTGGGAGCGGACAGAACATATACTTCATAGACAACGTTCAAGCAAATACCAAAAAATTTCACGTATTCACCACCGAAGACTTTCTTGCCTGCCGCTCACATCACCCAATAGAATGTGACAACGGTGAATGTACATACTATCAACAATAGCATGTCTAGTGAAATGAAGTGACAACAGCAGTGACAACAGCAGTAACAAATCAAAATCTACACACATACCCACACAAATCCACACATAGCCGAACAGCCAAGCAAACGCCCTTAAGGTTAGCAAGTCAAGTCACAGATAGATAGACAGATCGATCTCTTGCATATACCATATTTTCCCCAACGACGACGGCGACGGCGGAGGCGGCGGTGGCGTCTTAAAAAAAAGTCTTCACCAAAATAGCTTTACACGCGTAGGGCTCGGATTGACATTACGAAACAACACCTTAACTTACGTACCTCTTACAGTAGTTCTATTCGCCCACCCCCCACTGCAGATGGATGTCACGTCACATGTGTGCTTGCTATCCACTTCGCGGGATACAGTAGTTTTACAGTAGTGCGGGGTACTGTACAGTAGCAAATGGACTTAACTTACTTACATACAGTACACCTACCAACCAACCAATCTTTCTTCACTCATCTGTGCTGTGTGTGTGTGTGTGTGTCTTTCCCAAACTACAGAACAGAACAGAGAACTCAATCGTTACAGTACAGTACTGTACAATACAGAGAGATATCGATAACGCGCTCTATCTAACTTATTTGTTTTTTGTTCGCGGTAAACATATAGATTCTGGCTGGTGTGTGTGTGTGTATGCTCGTAGATAGATAGATAGATAGATAGAGTGAGGAAGGATGTGCTTTTTTTTGGGAAACGCGAGAAGATATGTAGATGAGTTGTGGTGGGTGGGTTGGTTGGTTGGTTTATGGGCCGGTTTTTTTTCCTCGAAAGTTGGCTGAATTGAAAGGAATAGGGATGGATATACTGTATGATGTAGAACGAACGGGATAGATACTGTAGATGGAATAGAATGATGATATATGCTCTCTCACTATATGTAGCTGGCTACAGTAGCAATGTATTGATTGAGATGTGATTTTCGTCTTGTGTATGTATGCATATACAGTAGGTAGGGAAGTAGAGAGGGAGAGAGGTAAATTTACTGTAGCATACTTTCGTTAAAATGCACACAATACATCCGTACAGTACCAATTTACGGTCATCTTCCATCTGCGTTCCTATCGTGGAGAAAAGATAGAGGGAGCTAAAGCAAGATACAATTGATGTGATGCGGTACAGCATGCCGTAGCTAAATAAATCATCTTCGTACAACAGATTATCTACCCGTACACATGAAAATCCATCTGACTACCACCACTTCCCTCCATCCTCCATCTTCTATCCATAGCCTCTACTTCGGCGCCTCCCCGTCCACAAAGCTCAAAGCATCCTCCTTCCCTACAACCCCAATCCCGCTCGTCTTGTTATGAAACGTAACACCATAGCACTTATGCGCCACCAGCACCATCTCAGGTCTGAAAGTAGTACAAATAAACTGGCCGCCCATAACCTTCTTTCCTGCGCCCTCTTCGTCCTCGTCGTCCGAGCTCTCCCGGTCCTGGGTCTGCGATGTCTGCGATTGTTTTGCCGAAATCTCCTGCAGCATTTGCGCGACCGCGGTACGGTACTGTGCGTCGAGGTTGGCGTCGATTTCGTCAAAGAGATAGAAGGGCGCGGGATCACATTGTTGGATGGCGAACACAAGGGCGAGGGCGCAGAGACCTAAGGGGAAAGAGGGTTAGTATGGTGAGGGTTTGAGGGGGAGAGTGAGTGAGAGAGGGGGGGAGGGCTTACTCTTTTGTCCACCACTCAGTTGCTGAATACGTTGTTGATCGTCATGTTTACTATTGAAACTAACACTGATTCCCACACCGACATAATTCTCAACACTATCCCTAGCCTGATCATCAGAATCCTCTTCTTCCCGCTCGCGACGATCGGTTCGTCGTTGAATCACGAGACGGCCACGACCAGCTGGAACAAGTCTCTCGAAGATGGAAGCGAATTCCTTAGAGACTTGCTTGAAGGTTCTTTCGATAGCTTCGTCTTTACGTTGATCGAGGACCTCGATGAGCTCTTGAATGGAAGATTGAGAATCATCGAGTTCCTTTCGACGCTTGGTTAGGGTATCTCGCTGGCTAGTGAAGGAATTGTATTGTTCGAAAGCTTTCTTGTTGACGTGCTTGTACTTCTTAAGAGCCTCGTTGACTTTCTTGAGGCGGGATTGGAGCTAGAGGAGTTTAGTACGATGAGATTGCCAGTGGAGAACATAAACTTACAATCTTTGGGTCAGTGTCGGTGTACTTCTCAAACGCCTCATCTGGAAGAACGCCTAAATCACGAATGTTTTTGGCACAATCGGCAGCACTAGTGGTCAAAATAGCTTTCCGAGCAATGTTTTTCTCCATTCTCTTCTGATGCTTCTCGATGAGGATAGCGATTTGCTGTTGTTCCTCTTCCCTAGCACTCTTTTCTTGCTCCAAGTTAGCAATGTTAGCCTCTGCTTCCTCGAGCTGTCTCTCATTTTCCTGAAGCTTAGTCTCGATGGCATTGAACGCTTTGGTAACGCGTTTCAGTTCTCGTTGAGACTCTTTCAGATTTCCGGAACTGCCTCCAGTGACGAGATCAATTTGCTGGCTGTTCAACTCGTCAAGCTTCAGGCGAAGATTCTCACGCAAGTCGACCTCAATCAGCTGTTTGCGGCTTTCGAGCTCTCGCCGGCTTCGGCTAAGTTCATTCCATTGCTTCTGGAGCTCCTTGACAGTGTTGTTAAGTTGTTCTAATTGTCGCTCCTCGTTCGCTGACAGAGCTTTCTTGAACTCTGAAGCCATTTCGGCCTCATAATCGGATATTTTGTCACCGTTTTCCTTCAACAATCTCATGACATTCTCCTGATTTTGAATTAGTCTTTCAAGTTGAGCCTTCTGCTTCTCTAGCTGATATCCCTTCGCTCTCAGCTCGGCCTTCAGAGGGTCAAGTCCATCGTCGAACTGACGCACTCTTTGGTCAAGCTTTTGTTGCTCGGTCAGAGCCGCTGTAATCTCCTGGTCTTTTCTCTCTAGTTCGGATCTGATCTGGTCTTGACGTGCTCTCATGGATTCCCACTCATCTCGCCATTTGTTCAACGTTCGCATAGCTTCAAGGCGTGATTTTGTTGGATCGATATAACCACCGGTCAAGGCACCTTTCTTGTTTGTGGTGTCACCATCTGGAGTGATTGCGTTGCAGCCATGACTTCGAGCATACTGGCCAGCGATTGTAAGATTGGGGCAGATAATTGTCTTACCAAATACCTGTTCAAACGCCTTTTCGTATTTCTTGTCGTACTTAATCTTACTCAGCATTGGTACAGCATCCGAGGCCTTTGGGAGATTGGCGGGCTTTGTCCTAATCTGACTTAGCGGGACGAAAGTGAGACGACCACCACGCTCCTTGTTCAAAGCATCAATAAGTTGAGTGGCCGTCTCTTCGTTGTCAACAACGTAGTTGAAGAGGCTGTTTCCAGCGGTCTGCTCAACGGCTAACCGGAAATTTTCGGGTACTGTGAGAAGCTCTGCTAAAGTGCCATATGCTCCTTCAATGTTGCGTTGTTGCTTCAAGCGTCGGACACTAGCAAGACCACGAGATGTAGCACTGTCCATGGTTCGGGAGAGTTCTAGCTCGGCCTTAATGGTCTCATTGCGGACATCCTCGATGACAGAATGTATCCTCTCATCCTCTCTCCGTAAGACTTTCCTCTCATCTTGCAATTTTTCCAGAGCGTCTTTTGCTGTCGACACCTCCTCAGCTAATGCCATCCTGTTGCCACCCCACCCCTCCAACCTCTTCTGAAGTCCGGTTATCTCGCTTTCTAAGTTTTTAATCTCCGATTGCACGGCCTTGACCTCTTCACCAGCATCAATGCGATTAGCCTTTTGAGATCCAATCATTGTGTTGAGGTCATCAATCGTTCTCTGTAAGAACTGATCACGCTCTGCCTTTGATTTGAACTGAGTGCTACGAGCTTGTTTGCTGTAGATGCGAGACCTGCTGGCTTCTGCGACGTCAAGACTTTGTTTCACTTCTGCTTCTTTGGCTTTTCGTTGCTGGTAATCGGGAAGCATTTCTGCGAGAGCAGCTTCTTTCTCAGCGATGTCTTCTTTCACAGAGCTCAATTCTTCTTGGTGTCTCCTATGTGCTTCTTCTGTGGACGATTGATTGTCTGTCAGAGTTTTGACCTCCAATTCAATGTTAGCCCGGTGCTTGGCAATATCGCGTCGATCCTCCTCGAGCTGGCGTCTGTCGAGTTTGAGAAGTTCCATTTGTCGGGTCAATTTCTTGATCTCGCTCTCCAACTCTGCGATATTCTTCTCTCCTTCCATGAAAGCCTCCCGATTCTCATCCGTCCCATCAATACCATTTTGTCGCATTTCTTCTATGCTATCCAGCTTGTCGGTAATTGCTTGTTGTTCCTGGTGAAAGAATGCATATTGAAGACAGCGGCGTTCCTTATCCTTTTCTTGGTAGCCTCTTAATTCTTCTTTTTCCTCCTCCAGTTCGCCAAGACGCTCTCGAATGTAGTCCAAGAGTTCATCAATTTTGGCACGTTGGGCATTGGTGTTCGTCATGATCTTCAATGATTCAGCACGACGTTGCTCGTAGACTTGAGTTCCAGCAACTTCTTTCAGTAAATTCAATCTCTCCCCATCTTTCATGTTCGTCAGAGCAGTAACACGACCTTGCGGGACAATATAGTAGGGATTTGAGCGAGAGAAACCAGCGGTTTCAAGGAGGTTAAGAACATCCGTCTTCGTTGCATTCTTCTTGTCCAGGGAGTATTCGTCTTTTTTAAGTCCAATTGTTCGACGAAGGTAGAGCTCATTCTTGCCAGTAGGAAATCGTCCATCGGTGTTGTCGAAAATAATTTCAACATATGCTGACATCACCGCAGATCCTGAACCTTCATGCAGCAGCGCCTGTCGCTCTTCGCGACCCATCTGGGTGTATGCATCACTGAGAACAAATCGAATTGCCGCAAAAAAGTTACTCTTCCCCGAACCATTTCGACCGACGATGACATTGGTTCCCGGCGAGAACTCTTCAATGACCGTCTGCTCCTTGTAACTATATACCTGTTAGACGGCGGGAAAGTAGAGTAATGGTATGCACGCGCCTTTTAAAGCCTTGAATATTAATTTGCTTGATGAATACCATCGCGACAGCTTGTTGCAAGAGGGGCAACTACAATCACTTTCGCCGACTGGATGCGCATGAAACACAGAGAAGGCGCGGAACAAAGCTGTGTAGACTGAAATTGTTCTTTGAAGACAGTTAATAGTACAAAATCCGAACCAGTCCACAAGTTGATTCGTCGCGTCTGCATCAATTCGAAGTTGAATAAACGCGACAAGATTTCGCGACTCTGGTCCTTCGCTGGATTGGGACATAGCGCGGCGGCTGTAGCTCACCGCCCTGGCAAAAATCCGAGTGTCGTAATTTCTCAATTTCAACATCATTAAGTCGAGATCCTGTCGAAAGTGGCAACAATCTTTTATTCTTGAGCTACCAAATTTTTTGAAACATGGCAGATAATCAAGAAGATCATGCAATATCTGCTATTGCAGAAGGACAAAATCCAACTCATACATACATACCAAACCAGGGTTATACTCACCCCGCCACCACAGATGCCCCGCCATTCACACCAAATTCCGCCGAAAATACAGAATACGCAGCGGACAACGAAGACGACGCCTACGATGACCTGTTTGAGGAGGAAGATGATGGATATGTCGATGACATTGACTACGACCCGTCGTCGGGCGACTTAACCAAATCATACAATCGTCAGCGCAAACTTAACGACAATAATGCGACTATTAAAACAAATCCACAAAAGCCAGCCGCAAATACGAAGGCGAGCGTCGACGACCAAATCAGCAGCTTGTCAAAACATGCGGCCAAAATCAGACTGGATACCGGATTTGGGGAGAGTCAAAAAACGCATGGAAAGGACAAATCTGACCGTGCGACGAGCGAGCAAGTTCTTGACCCTCGCACAAGAATGATTTTACTTCAGATGATCAACAGAGGTATCGTCTCCGAAGTAAATGGTTGTCTCAGTACCGGAAAGGAAGCCAATGTATATGGAGCACTGTCAATTCCATTATCCGATGACGACGCACAGCCTATACATCGAGCGATCAAAGTCTACAAGACAAGCATTTTGGTTTTCAAAGATCGTGATCGTTATGTTACTGGAGAGCATCGATTCCGCTCTGGATATAATAAAGGAAACAACAGAGCCATGGTCAAAGTATGGGCTGAAAAGGAGTTCCGGAATTTGAAGCGTCTACATCTAGCTGGAATACCTTGTCCAGAACCGGTTTATCTTCGCCTACATGTGTTGGTCATGGGATTTTTAGGTGACAAGAAAGGTTGGGCAGCACCAAGACTTCGAGACGCCGAGATTTCTGGTGATGATGTTGATGAGCAGTGGCGACTTCTTTACCTCCAATTAATTGGGCTTATGCGAAGAATGTATCAAACTTGTAAACTTGTTCACGCAGATCTTTCAGAGTATAACGTTTTGTACCATCAAAAGAAACTCTTCATTATCGATGTATCTCAAAGTGTTGAGCACGACCATCCACGTTCGTTAGAATTCCTCCGCATGGATATCAAAAATGTTTCTGATTTCTTCAAACGCAAATCTGTCGACGTACTTTCTGAACAAACTATCTACGCATTCATAACGTCACACGATGGTCCAGTTCAAGAACCAGCGTTGAGTGAAGCACTCGAGAAGCTATTAGCTGAGAGGCCGGTTGAGGAAGAAACTGAAGAGGCAGCTGCAGAGAAACAGGTTGAGAACGAAGTTTTCCGACAGCAATATATTCCTCAGACTTTAGATCAAGTCTACGACTTTGAAAGAGATGCGGAGAAGGTTGGAAAGGGACATCGGGATGATCTGGTTTACAGGAATTTATTGGCGGAAAAGGTGCCAATGTCTTCAGGTAATGAAGCGGATGCAGAGGATACTATGGGTGGAAGTTCGAGCCAGGGAAGTGGTGATGAGGATGACAAGGATGAAGATGGAGGTGCTGGGGTTGAGGCAGATGATGATGATGACGAGAAGAGGTTCGAAAAAGGTACACCTAGAGGTAAAAGATTCGAGGATAAGGATGCAAAGAAGGTATGTTATGTTTTTCTCTCCATCGACGATAGGTCGTCAATGTTTAGCGATGCTCCGATAGTATCACACATACTAACAACTGTTACAGGAACACAAGAAAGCAGTGAAGGAAGAGAAGAGGGAGAAGAGGAAGGATAAAATTCCTAAACACCTGAAGAAAAAGCTCGTCAGCACCACTGCTCGACATAAGCGTTAGATATCATTGAATCAAATGAAGCCAAATACTTAGCTAGGTCCGCTCGATGCGCCGCTGCGATCGTAGCTCGGTAAAATATCAGTGTTTCCTTCACAATTACACTACGTTTCCCTTCAATAAAAGCAGCCTAAGTGGGCCAAAATATATTTCAATGACACTCATACAACAACCACCACCCGAATGATGAAAGCCAAATCCTTCTCCCCATTTCTTCAAGTAGATCATATTAGAGCCGTGTATCTCCCAAGAAACCTCTCTGCTCGATCTTACTTGGAACTGGATGTAGAGAAGCTGAGCTAGAGTGTCTTATCACAATCTGTTTCACAATCTGGAACCTTTTTTCCATGTATTTTCCTCAGACTCATCCTATCTATCGTATCGGCAAAATGTGGAGTAAGGAGAGTCTGAGGGAGGTGGGAAATTGGGCTGGAGTTGTGGCGTGGAGTGGTGTGGTAAGACGCGATATGCGGACTTCAAAGAGAGCACTGACGGGACAACTGTATAGTGGGCTTGTTTGTTGTTTTGTGTTGCGTTTCGTTTTCTTTTGCATGTGTCTGTCTGTCAGTTACTAGGATTTTGAGTTGGGATTTTACAACTTCTTTCGTTTTGTTCTCGCGTGAGAAAAGAGGTAGTCCAGGTCCACCTCATAGATGAACAACAGTTCCAAGGAGCTTAAGAAGCTATGTATGTATCTTCGATTGACTCACTATAGACGCTTTCAGACTCGGGTTGCCCTTTGCTCCCAATTGATATTTACTCTCCGGAGTTGTTGGCAATGCATCGTCACTGCTTCTATTACGAGATAAATGTTACCAGTATTTACAAACTATAAATCTAAGTTGTGGGTAGGTTTCTGGGTTAGATACAAAGCGTCAGATCCCGATAATAGCCCCATCGTGTATAGGTTATATCAAAGAGTGGAGACGGTGACAATGATCAAAGAAGAATTAGAGAAGCGCTCGTCGGGCCGTCCCTGACTCGCCGACCCGCAGCAAATCTTGTCCAGATATCTCTGAATACCCGACTTACTGCGTCCAAATGTGTTGGCCGAATCATAGACGTGCATTGATCAGGTAGATCTGTAATCTGTAGATTCTGAAGATCCTCACCGATAATCTCACTAGAAGTAACTATATGACGATCTTTGTTTCGTAATGTTTCATTGACTTCATTCAACTTGCATTATAGGAGAGTCAAAAGACGGCAGGGCTGCAATCTTATGAGCGAATAGGACTTATTTCTTCGCCAGTCCGGAGACTGCTAATCAACTATTAGCTTTGTCGATCAAGATCCGCATGCTAATGCAGGATCTTATACTCACGTATGCATGTGTTGGTTCGTCCAATTTTCCCTAGAATTTCCAAATACCAGGTCATAACGACTGTCACCTGCACTTTGAAGTAGCTACCAACCTATAGTGACTCTCAAACCTTCCCTCGATGAAGACAAGGGCAGCCAACCGAGCACCGAGCCACCAAGAATTTCTTTCTCGTGGGCGGTGTGCAAGTTTCCGCCATTTCTACTCAAAAACTACCTGCTAAGGCTCGTTTAGTCTGTGACTATCATCAATAATTTTGAGATCTGATCAACGCTTGACATCTGAAGTGGAAATAGCTCATTCCAACAACATTGCAGATTAACTTTTCCCACGACCTGAGGCGAATCACTTATCTCATACTCCCGCAGAGCACCAAGATTTTCGGCAGCGGCACGAGCTACGTTACAAGACCTGTGGACTACCTGCGGCTTTTACCCGGTGCTAGACGATATCTTGCTCGCTCACCAGATTAGCAATACTTCTAGACTGGAAAAAACACGACTATTGTCTTTAAGACTACCGCTCCAGGCTTAAAGGTGGTAAGTTGTATTTATACACGACTATACAGAATGGCGATGTATTAAGCCCGGCTATCGTTAAGATCTGGTAACATTGGGAGTTTGAGCAGGTGATGGCGTCGGGTGCGGCTGCGTTTTAGATGCACCGTGGTAGTCTTGTGTTTGGGCGACGGAGCAATATAAACAACGAAGAGAACGACGAGAATGATTACTTTGCGAAAAAGAAGACCCGCGAGCGCGAGGTGCAAATCGCTTTTGCTAGCGTCAAGAGGAGTAGGAGTGACCGTGTTGTCTATGTAGAAGCTCTTAATATGGATTACCATCCTATGATCTCGTTGGTCCATGTCGGGATGAGTGAGATGATCTATGCCCTGCAAGATGGACGTGAAAAGTGCTGGGAAGGACTGGAACAAAGCAGGCCTGATGGTACGGTTGCTGTGATCGAAACACAAAGTATTGACGGGATCAGGCGCAGCCATAAGCATCAGCTGCTGCTGGACTCTGGACAAAGTAATTTTGACGCGGATGGAGCGGTAGGGGTAGAGTTTTGCTTGAGCGAGGATACAGGATATTCTCACGCCGCCGACTTTAGTTCGTCTGCTTCGCTGTTGAATGCTGCGCATCTGTTCTCAGCATATAAAATACCAGAGAAGGATCTCTAAGGGGGTCACGCAGACGTGATGTTTCAGTCATAGAGTTATACCCGTGCTTGTCGAGAGCTATTACGCTTTCGACGCATCCCCTTATAAGCTTAGTATCTACAGCTATTAGTTATTGCTCGCAGGCACTGAATATCCATTATCTGCCATGCCCATAATGTCATTTACAAGGCAAGTAACAAAACCAACAAATTTCAAGTACGAGTCAGAAAGTAAGCGGCATTCTCATTCATGAATATATTATAACTCGCGCATCTCCAGGGAATCGCAGACAGAGTTTATTTTATATTTTAACGTCAGGGTCCACCGCTGAAATTTGAAACTTAGAGAAACGCTATCCCCCGTTATTATATCAATTTACAAAACACAACACTCTGATTCCTCGTCTTCAAGAGCTTAGCCACTCCTTACACGCTATTCGGAATCGTATCCTCTTAATCATGAAATCACCGCAGACTTACTTAACCCAACAAAATACTGACACCGATCCTCGATACCTGCTGCTCTTCACTTATCGAATTAAGCCCAGAGATCTATCTCCTCGCCGCTCCTCGCCGTGTTGACTTGTCCACGTCCAGCAGCGCATTATCTCTCCATTACATATTCACGCGTGACGGATCGCGGCCGGCCCATACCACGCAATTATCATATGCTTTATGAGAGAAAACAAAGTTCATTCAACCAGCAGTAATTAATTGCTCTCGCAGCTTCCTCTCGACTGTCTGACAGTTACTTTCCATCTTAGTAGCCTTTTGTTAACCTGATCAGTGTGAGAGTCTACGTTCAAGAAGCTTGGAAACTTAGGTTCAGATTAAACTATAAACGATGCTATAAAGAGAGGAAGGGTAAGAATTCCGTTCCTGTGCTGATTTATATGTGTGGCTAGCGTGTTCGGTAACGGTAAGCGAAGGCGCCGCCTTAGCCATTTCACTCTTGGGTCCCAACCCTCACAACAGCGTTATTTATCAGGGGAAGGCTGGCTGAGCCGCAGTGCAAATTCTGTGGGTAAAGACATGTATTAACCGCGTGGGTCGCATAATTGTAGTTGTCTTAAATTTATGAGATTCTTGTATTTCATTCGGATCTTGATTTCGACGTGAGCTACAACGCAGACAGCGTGACTTAAGTATAAGCATGAGTCCGACTCCTACGGGCCTTAGCTCTATGAAGTAGTTGTGAAGGCCCGACTAACAAACAGGTTGCTTGTTTGAGCTAGAAGAGGAGATAAATAAGAAAACGAACAGGAACACGTGAAAACTCCAGAGAAGTGACAATTTGGGCTTATATTTGGTTTCACAGAACATAGGCGGTATCCACGCTGGGCCTCTTTGGAATTCTTACGCGTGACACCTTCATGTATATAGGCCCTTGAGATATTAGGATCTTCTTGATTCTGTAGTTGTAAATTCTAAGGTCATTCCGCGCTTTTACTAGTGGTTTCGTCACAAACAGTATATCTTTGATTGTCATCAAATATCCTGTATCCCCTCGAACATTTTAGAAATTGAAAAGATATTGCTTCCTCCGAGAGACCTAAATATCATTGATGACAGCCTTTCATCCACGTAACTCCCACAACACGAGTTGGTATGCCATGCCATCTACCGACCCGTCTTCCGAGCACAAGGTGCATCCTTTTCATGATGATGATACTCGCAGCTCGGTAGAGTTCTAGGATTCTCCAGTCTCCAAGAATCAGAACGCATCATCAATCTTTTTAAGAGATCGAAAAAAAAATCCTCGTTGCCTGTCATAAGACTTTGGATGCACTTCACGAAATCAACGCTCATGTGTTCTGAGTCCCTCTCCTTCACTATAATATAATGAAGGTCATCACAAATAAATCGTCGAAAAGGAGCACCCGCAGGTATTTTTCTGTAGCATTCCACCGTACGAGGAAGATAATCAGGTGCGTTCTGTTTCGGGAGCCATTCCCGATATAGGTCAATGACGGCGTCTTTCAGTACGTCTAGACACAATTTGTCGGCAAGCATGTACACATCAAAAGCATTCCACGAACTGAAGTTCGGAGTAGCTTTGCTTGAGAGGCGACGAAGTTTCCCCAAGTATACCCATTCCACAACAATATCAAATGCCTGTGGTAAATCATCGGGGAAGGATGCTTCGAGTTCCTTGGCTTCAATGAAGCCACCGTTGAACATCTTATCAAAATAAGGAATCTTTTCGCAGAGGATAGTCTTATGAACCCGAAAGTGCTTCTTTTCAGGTCCGACGAAAAGGTCAACCATCTCTGTTCCTACCGATCTGAAGATTTATCAGTATGTCAAAACGTGGTTTCATGAGCCGCAGACACTCACTCCAAAAACCCTGGACTCTCTTCCCGCGGGCGTTTAGCAGACAAAGTTTTGGCGCTTCCTTCATCAACCTTGCCATGGTTCGGGGTTTGTGGATTTGGGGTTGGTATCATTGTCGTCGACTTCTCAACTTTTCCAACGGTATTAAAGCTTCGTGATAAAAGTCTTTTCAACTACAAACCATAATCCAGCATTCATATCAGTGTTATGACGTGCCTCCCGTGATCACGTGCGAGGGTTTATACTGAGAGCGACAAGTAGTAGATTGAGATTTGAGGCGATTGTAGTAACCAAGTAATGAAACTACTATTTAAGTTGAACACGAGGTTCTATAACTAAGGAAATGCCTTCAGTATATATAGACTTTGGGTTCTATCGGTTCCATAGTTTTTAAATGATGGAACCTATGGAACGATCACGTGTACCTTTGTGTTCTATAGATCACTTAGATCACCCCTCTACTATAACTAGAACTAACACTAGCCCCGAGCCCAAGGTCCCCTCGGTCTCCTGGCTATCCAATGAATGACAGGTTCGTAACACCACCCTACCCTACCCTACCACCGACAGCGATTCCACCCACCATCGAACCACTGTATCCGTACCGAAAACCGAGAAACCCAAATTAGGCTATTGCAAAACTCAAAAACTAGAACTTTGCTCCTAGCCAAAGGCCAGTCTGTATTCTACTTTTGCGTTGGGTTGGCAAGAAAGGAAAGGAAAGGAAATGAAATAATAGCTGTAACATTGAGTTGAAAGTTAAGGCAAAGTAGTACTGTACCAAGTAAGTGCACGGATTCCGTGTCTACTGTAATTTTTTTTTAACGACCTGTGTGAGTCTGAGACTATAGTAGGTCGGCCAGCAGTGTAGCTACTAGTAGTATATAATATTACAGAGGAGAAACTAGCAAAACTCCTCTATATCAAATTGTAGTATTCTTAACTTGACAGACTTCTCCTTAGACAAGTAACAGTTCTCTTAAGCCGTAGGAAAGAAGACAGCTACTCCAGGTTCCCCCTATCTCGTAATATTATTAGGCTGCGACTTTAACCCAGTGGGTGGGTGGATACCCAGTGGGTTATGGCACCCATGGGTAGGTTGAACATCCCACCCACTACCCACTGGGTTACTCAACTGGTATGTGCCACCCCTGAATATCACCTGAATATCACGTGTAGCAGGCTACACAGACCCTCCTAAGCACTGTGCAGCTCTGTGTAGGTAAGTTTCAATTCTTCTACCCACCCATGGCACGTGATGGGTTACCCATGGGTGGGTTGAAAAGTCCAAAAACCCGCCCATAGGTACCCACGCCGCAGCCTAAATATTATCACAAAGAGTTCTTGACAGAGAGAAACAGCCTCAGATCCTTCTCTCCCAGTTCCCTTTATATGTAATACTAGCTATATAGATATCGCTAGTATCCAGCAATCTACAGACAGTCCTCTTTTCTTGTCTGATCAAAGCTCTCCCTTCTCCTCTTCCTAGTCCAAACTTCGTTTATAATCATAACTCGCTTTATTCCCCTTTATATTTTCTCTCGAAGGTACGATATACAAGCGGAAGTCGAAAGTAGAGGATCATATCATGAATACTTAGATCGTGAAAGAAAATTCGTCGAGAATCGATCGTAGGTTCTATATATCAATAATACTCTTCTTCGTCGAGTATTGATCGTCGAAGACGACATTAAAGCAAAGCGACTCAATCTTGGCTCTCGAGGATAAATCACCTCGAGGTTCGTAGAGGACACCGCGTACAGGTGTTGAGTCTTTGTCCTCCTGTCTACTGTACTGTAATGATGTGACTATAGTAATTGTTAGCTTTGGAATCAATAACTTAACTAGGGGACTCGAAAGATCCCGAGATTTCAAGGACTTAACTCAAATACGTGAAGGGGCAGCTTGCGAGGGCGCGGGCGGGCCTAGGTCTTAACGTAAAGTTGGGTGTGATTCTGTATAAATTGTCACAACTAGTTCTAAGATTTTATTAAAATATGTAACGTTAAAGAACTAGTATATCTACTGAGTACGAAAAATGGTCAAGTACTGTAATGTAAAGCATTTGAAGCGAGGAGAGACAATGATTTACTCATTATACACCTCGCTTCTTCAATACCTACTTACCTGCGGTGACAACAGCGATGGTCAGGTCACACGAATGACTTTTCATTCAGTGCATTCATTATCTATCATTAACCACATCTCAACAAACATCCCTCATTTCCTTTTCCCCCAAGCCCATCTATCCATCTCCATCTCCATCTCCATTAATGACCACCAGTCGTCGGCAATCCCAACGCCACCTTGAAAGAATCATAAATCAACCATTGGAACGCCGTCAAAGTACCAATCATAACCTATCCATAAATCAGCATATTGCACACAGCAGTCAAACTCCAACATCATGACAAGAAAATTAGAAAAGCAAAACGAAAGCAGGCAAACTTACAATTCTAACCGGCAATCCGCTCCACAATCCCGGGAATCCAATCTTCCCATAAATCCTACCCATCGCCTTTCCTGCGCTCTCTCCAGGTAGTCGGTCATTGTTCAACTTACTAACCATGACATCTGCTGGATGTGAAACCACGGCACACCCGACACCGGCGATATAACCTCCCAAGAAAGAAACTCCAGTTTGTTGAAATCCGTTATATGAGCTCTTAGGTTTGCCAAGATATTGGTATATCTTGTTAACTGTCGTCTCGAAGGTCGCAAACTTGACCATAGTGTAAGGAATCTGACGTCCCCAGAGTGGGTACAATCCCTTATAGAGTCTGCCCATCATCAGCACAAGCCTCTCCACTTTAAAGAAACCTCTCAACTCACCCAGCAACCCCTTCCTCCTTAATAACCTTCCCCATACCCTCCCTCAAACTATGCGCAAACGGCGGCAGCGTAGTCTGCATCCTAACCTTAATCGCCTCAAATGGACAAAGCGCAATATCTGCTAAGAACTCTGCACTTGCGCTAGCACCGAGGAAAATGGCAGTTTTGTTCGCATTTGGGAATGCCTTTTCGCCATAGAGATATTTGAAGACTTCATAGAACCCATACTTTCCACCACCTTGGAAACAGTATCCGACGAATGTGGGAGACCAGCCAAAGAATACCCCGCGCAGGCCCTCGCCTTTGTAGATCTTAGACCAGGCGGAAAAGTTGGAGGAGTAGAGTTTGGAGTCGACTTGGCGACGGCATTTTACGAGGTCGAGGGGGGTGACAGCTGTGTGGGTTGGTCCGCAGGCTGTGGAGAGGGGGAGGTTAGCGGGGTGTTGAACAGATTGGGGGAGGGGAGGATTCGGGATGGGGAAGGGTATTTGGGATTGCGATCAATGGGATACATCGTATCATCTGCCAATTGGCAGATCTCAAGGACACACGAAGCACCCATAATCTCACAGCTCCAAATCCTCAGCACCGCAACCCCGCCAAAGAAAAGTATACAACATACCAACAATTCCACCGAGCCCACAAGCCGCAAAGTATTTCCCACTATACAACTCAATCTTTGGCTGCGATAATGCTTTATCCAGAGCCGCCATCTTGTTTTATCTTTATCTCTCGTTTGCCAATTCCTCTTTTATTTTGTTGTGTTGTTATGTTCGTTGCGTACCAAACCAAGGATCCTTATCGCCGTGCACAAGAGGAGAGGGGAGATTAATGCTCGTACAAATTACCGTCCAAAGAACAGAACAGAACTCAAACTGAAGAAAAAAACTGAAGATTTAAAATAAAAAAAGGAAGAACGAAGCGGAACACAAGGAAGTTTTTAAATCTCAATCCAAGGACGCCAAAAAATAATAATGTCGTGCGTTGCCGTCCATGCCATGCCTTGATAACGAGCGGAAAAGATAACGGCCGACGCAGCCGATGGATAGAGCAGGGGTAGCTTTGAACATACGTCATATCATTGTCATTGGCGAGATGTGAATGCATGACGGATTTTATATCGTTGGATTGGGGGAGTTTAGATGACTGTGCATGTGCGTTTGGGATATCAATGTATTGTATTGCAACTATCTATACCCATTCATATTTGGGGAGACGGATGAATGATATACTTTTGGATGTGAGTAAGTTGAAGAAGATTCCCGAGGATTGAGAAGGGAAGTAAATTGGAAGAAAATTGAGAAAATTGATCACGTGCACATGTCTCACTCGAGCCCCGCGACGACAATCTCGAGTAATGTGGGTTCTGCAAGTCATTGTACATATCTTCTCCTAGTTCTCAAGCGAGTGATAAGTTAAGCCAGACAAGAAAACACAAAGGGATATAAGTTAGCAAACTATCAAAGTAAGTAATGCGTCTGATGCTCATTCCTCTCTTCTCCCTAGCTTCTATCATCGTAAACCCACCCCCCCTTTTATCTTATCATCAAAATTGCCCTAGTCCCATCCTTCTCCTCCTGATCTTCCTCTCCCATCCCTCACCTCTCATGCCCCTCCCTATCTGCTTGCTTTTCCTCAATAAGATAAACCAGCTTACCTCCCACCCAAAACAAATATAGTTTTCACACAGGCACAGAAGAACAGAATAGCAGCTTCAAAGAAATCACAAATCTTCTCGTGTTCAGATATAGAGATGTCATCGAACCTCTCTCTCCATAAGAATCTATCTATCGATCCCTATTTATGATTCCGTATAAACATCTAATTTAAGCATGCCTTTACTCGTCTCATCTTTAATATCTCCCCTCCCCTCCCTCCATCTATGCACAGCCGTCGCATCTTAGCATCTCATCCCAAATCTCCAACCACTTATTCGCCCATTCGCCGCGCCTTATCAAAAGTAATTACAACCCCATCTAAGCACCGAAAACCTTGAATCGCTGCTCCAAAGGTAAGAAGTCCTTGTCACCAGCAGGCGCAACCGGTGCACCGAAGACGAGTTGTGCGTTGAGTTCCCAGTCTTTGGGGATGTTCCATCTGCGTCAGGTATGTTTGTTAGCTAGTGTCTATCAGATGAAGTGCAGTGCCCAATTCCTCTTCCTCTCTCACTCTCCGCCCTGGTTCTTCGAATTTTCTCCCATTAACTCCCTCCTCTATCTGTCCGCCCTCATCCTCCATCTCCCCCTTCCCTCCCCCTCGTCCTCAATTCTTCTCATTCCCATCACTCTCACCCCCCCAAAACAACATCAAGCAAAAGAGAGAAGAAGAAAAAAGAAAGTGTAACTCACGTCTCAGCAACCTTGGCATCAATCAAAGGATTATAATGCTGCAAGTTGGCACCCAATCCCTCCGCCTCCAAAGCAACCCAGATTGCATATTGAGCCATGGCATCCGACTGGGTAGCCCAGACAGGGAATTTATCGGCGTAGAGCGAGAACAAGCCTTGGAACTTGGAGATGACGCTGCGGTCTTCGAAGAAGAGTACCTAGTGTGTTGGGGTGTATTTGTTAGTTTTTATTTCGTTTTGTCTTGACCTCGATAGGATGGGGTGGAATAGAGGTAAGCATGCAGTAGAGATATGCAGATACATCAATCTCGAAAACCAAAAACCCAAGGAAAGTAGGGGGGAAAAAAAGCATGCTCGAAAAACTTACAGTACCATAACCCGCCTTGAATCCCTTAACCTTCTGCGCTGTGCTCTCAAACTGCGCCTCGGGAACGACCGCCTTCAAAGCATCATGCGCAATATCCCACAACTTCTCATGTTCTTCCTTGAACAACAAAACGATTCTCGTGGACTGCGAATTGAACGATGAAGGAACGTGGAGGAGAGCTTGCTCGACGATCTCTTGGATCTTGGAGTCCGGGATGGGAGAGCTGTTCTTGAGTTGGTAGATGGTGCGACGGGTTTTGAGGAGGTCGAGGAAGGTGGTGCTGGTGGTTGTCATTTTGGCGGCGGTGGTGGAGAAGTGGTATTTAGTTTTGCGAGTAAGAGGCGGATTGTATAGAGTGGGGAGTTTGATGTTGTTGTTGTTGATGTTGTTGATGTTGTTGCTGTTGTTGTTGGAGAGAGAAAATGAAGAATATCTTGAAGAAGATGCAGGAACGACCAACCCTCTTATACAACTCGCACCACCACCACTACCACTCCCACCGCCACGACCGACAGCAGTGCCCGTCATGCGTCCCACCATGTCCCCACCATGAATGCTCTTCCTCCAAACCCCCGATACGGACCCACTTGCATTGCGAAGAAGGACAGTCTGCATCGCCATTTCCTACAGTAGCACCGTCGTACCAATCAGTATCAGCATCTCCCAATTGCTTCTCTCTCTCTCTTTTCTTTCTGATGTTAGAAAACAAACTCGAACACAAATAATACCAGCAAGCAAACAAACAAAGCAAATAGCTTCATCAACCTTACCTTACCTGTAGCCCGCTTCCTTACCCCCACCCTTCTCCACATGCACACATGCATGCACAAATCATGACATAAAGCCACCCACGCACACCATTTTCCAATTTCTAATGCCTTTGAAATCGCCCTCCAAAAGCTTAACAATGCTTCAGTAAGCACTTTAAATGCCCCTCACTTACCACTCCACTTACCAAAGCAAACCTTGCAGCTTACAAAACAAAACCAGCCGCTTACTTACCTTATTTGTCTTGTCCCCCCTTTCTTACTTACATCTTACATTTATAAAGTAATTAGTGATGTATTTACTTTTTTTTCTTGGTGCTGGCGAAGAGAAGAGGGAGGAGCGAGAGGAGAGCCAAGAATTACGGATGGCATCATATTTTGATGGGTTAGGGTGATTTTCTATTTTTGGGGGGAGGGAAAGGGGGGAGAGGGGAAGGGAGTAGAATGTTCGATGATTTGCCAGTGTGTGTGCGTGTGCGTGTGCGTGTACATTGCATTACATGCATTTACTGTCGCAGCAGCTCTGCCTTCTGCAGAATCTGATCTTTCTCTAGATTTCTGACACAAATGGCGATTTACTGTACAACGACGGCGAGCCCCCCCTCCCCGCCATATTTCGCTCTCTGCCTATTTTGTGCGAGCGAGTGAGCGAGATTATTGGGGATTTGGAGGGGGGTTTTGGTTGATTCGATAAGTTAAGTTACTGTATAAGTTACGTACTTATGTACATTCGATCGATCGCTGCTGCACTGGAGCTAGATTAATTCGTTTTCACATAACTAAAGTAAACTAAACTAAACCAACTTACCTTATACAAGGAGAAAAGAAATATATATTGCATACAGTACAGTACCGTATAGTATAATTTGATCTTTCGTTGCACATCCATCTTAAAGTAAACTTCGATTGCAGTGTCCTCTTTCCAAACTATTTGTTGAGGGTACAACAGGCCTCTGTGATCGGCTTATTAGCGGGTATATCAGCATGTTTGGTGGATGTTTCGGAATATTAGCGAACTTATGCCGGCCCCGCCCCCCTATTGCCCCGCTACCCGATTACTACCCATTTCCAACACTATCTTCAAGTTTATATAAGCCGCAGCTAGTCAGCACCAGAATTGATACGATTAGTCTAATTCTTTGCTACTGTTGTAGCCTCAGATTGCAGTTGCTGCTTTCGGTATACTGTAATTTGAGGCTTTAGAAATGGTATTGCATCTTGCGAAGTCGCAGATTACTTTAATCACTGGTATACCTTCAAGCGGATTATTCGCTGATACTGAGATTGCAGCAGCAGCTAATTGTAATGCCCGCGGTGTGCAAAGGATACATGCTCAATGTTATGACACTACCAGGCACGTGTCCCGGGACCTTAGGCTCAGAGGTTGGAGGAACCAATCACAGGAGACCCCCAGGAATACCACGTGGCCTGCTCAGTTTTGATCAGTACTGAGCACTACTGAGCACTTGAGAACGAATTCATTACTTAGTTACCAATCGACATTATACCTTTGATTAATCCCCTACTTGATTGCTTCAATACAAAACTTACTGTCTTCTACCACTTCCACGTGATTGGGAGGTCGACGACGTAACACTCAAATTGTTTAGGCTTTGAGTCGTATTGGTCAAGATGGTGTCCAGATTGATTGTTCTGCCGATTCAGACAATAATTAGCCGCTGTATACTAACATCCTCAACCCCACCATGGAACGCGCAATTGAGCCGCAAATACAGGGTAAGTATTGGCCAGTAGGATCTGGTCTGCCCCATTCGGAAGTACGGCCTATTTTGGTAAATATTCCCGAACGGGCCTTACTGAATTCTTTCTCTTACCTATTGTACACGTAGTTGCACATATAGCTGCATATAGCCAGCCCGAATGCGACTTCACTAAAAGGTATCGCTCAGCTTAACCCTAGGCCCTCTGGTTCTATATAAGGCCTCTCTTCTTCTTCCTGTATATGGCTTTAGTTCGGTGGTTCAATATTCTAAGGTCATTCAGCACTTTCATTAGTTGTTTCGTCACACCTATGGTACCGCTTATTTAAAGGTTTGAGAATATAGTTTTCAGCTCAGTTTGAGCTGTCGGATTGATGGTTGAAGATCTTAAAAAGGGGAAAAGGAGAGGGGGCTAGAAGACTGGGAGGCTGAATAGGTCGAACATGCTATATTGATATAGGTGGAAACACTAACTTCTCTTCCTTCTCGTTCATACTCAGAACAGTCAGGAAGCACTTAGATCACTAACCCTAACATCTTACTCCAAGGCTGTGTACATATCTTAAAATCTTAATATAACATCAAAAAATATGTCAACAGCGAGTCCGGCCCATTCAGATAGGACAGCCCATTCGGAATACTGAGGCCCATTGGTCAATATTGGCCAATAGGATAGGCCTATTCAGAAATATTTGCTAATAGGCAGACCAGAGGTTTCATCGAAATCTGCCTATCTTAACCAGCTGAAATAATGCCTTTATCCGTATATCCAATCAACTCTTTTCTCCCACCTCCAGTCCAACTCAGTGAGGCTCCGGAGGATCACATTTTGTTTAAATTGTCGCCCAACATTTTACTTCCACACCAAATCATACAATAGAAATTTCCAAATCCAACAACAGGTGCAAGACTCTGATTTTCAAACTTATCTTTCTCTAGAGCAACCGCTACGATACTTCTGAGATACTATTCCTTGAGAATTATCAAGCGCTTAGTTTCTTTTTGCATAACCCTAAGCTACCAAGCTCTATAGGAAACTCTGCGACCGAGCCGATCTGATCCAATCAAATCCAAACCGACCTCTAATTCTCTTGCGTCCGATCTGTCTCTATCGGCTAATCAGTATGGTAGATGCTAAGGACTATACAGTCGGTTGGGTTTGTGCTATAAGCACGGAGTACATTGCAGCACGGGCTTTTCTTGATGAAAAGCACGATGGACCTGAATATACGTCTCCGAATGACAACAATATCTATACATTAGGGAGAGTTGGAAAACACAAAGTCGTGATAGCCGTTTTGCCCAATGGCGAGTATGGTCTAGTTGCTGCTGCAGGCGTGGCGAGAGATATGCTGCACAGCTTTCCTAATATCAGAATTGGCCTAATGGTCGGTATTGGTGGTGGAGCACCAAGTCGAAAGCATGATATCCGTCTAGGGGACATTGTGGTTAGCGCTCCTCGAGATGGGAAGGGTGGTGTGTTACAGTACGACTTTGGTAAGACGATACAAGATCAGAGCTTTCAAACAACGGGGTTCCTTAACCAGCCTCCGACCCTTCTACGCGCTGCAGTCAGCGATATTGCAGCGGAGTATGAAGCCGAAGGCCATCAACTCGAAGAGGCTATTAAGAGCGCCCTTGAGAGACTGCCAAGGCTTCGAAAGAAATATAAGCGACCGGACAGTAGTAGCGACCGGTTATATAAAAGCGGATATATTCATCCTCTAGACGAAGAATTAGGCTGTTTAGCGGCCTGTGGTGAAGATCCATCACACCAGATATTACGTGTTGAACGAACTGATGAGGACGATAACCCGGCAATTCACTATGGTCTGATTGCTTCCGCAAACCAGTTGATGAAGGATGCTGTAATTCGAGACAAACTTGCAGCGGAAAAGGACGTTTTATGTTTTGAGATGGAAGCAGCAGGGCTAATGAACCACTTTCCTTGTTTGGTAATCCGCGGGATATGCGACTACTCAGATTCGCACAAAAACAAGGAGTGGCAGGGATATGCAGCAATGACAGCAGCCGCATATGCGAAGGATCTAATCCGTCGGATTCCCCCTAGCAAGGTGGAGGCTGAAAAGAAGATTGGAGAGGTTCTTTCGGGTTAGTCTCAAGGATCGAATCATTCCATGGATACAATTTTAACTGTATATAGTTGTAAAAGATGTTCGAGAAGATGTTAGCAACCTTGTTTGCGCACAGTTTAATCGTGACCATGATATGGTTCTCAATTGGCTTACTCCAACCGATTACGGTCCTCAACACCATGACTATATTACAAGATGTGAACCAGGCACTGGCCAATGGCTGTTAGCATCCACAGAGTTTCACAATTGGTTGAAAACAAGCAATGAGAAATTATTCTGTCCAGGCATACCGGGGGCGGGGAAGACCTTCCAGACCTCTCTTTTGATCAATGACCTAATCAAGCGGTTCAGAGATGACCCTATAGTTGGCATCGCTTATATCTATTGCAACTTTCAGCGGCAACAAGACCAAAAGCCGGAAAAACTACTAGAATGTTTGATCAAGCAGCTGGCTCAGCACCAAAAGACTTTCCCAGAGAGTTTACAAGCATTGTACGATCGATGTCAAAAGAGAAACACACGCCCTTTACTCGAGGACCTTTCATTAGCCCTTCAGTCTGTTGGAGGATCCTATTCAAAAGTCTTCATTGTTATCGACGCACTCGATGAATGCGATGACACGGATCGCAGCCGTACCAAACTGCTGGATCATTTATTTGTTGCACAGAGTAAGATCCAACTGAACCTATTTGCTACTTCTCGGCCTATTCCAGCGATTGTAGAGAGATTTCAACATTGTCTGTCTATAGAGATTCGCCCTCGTCGTGATGACGTTTTTAATTTCATAGATAATCGTATATCTCATTTGCCAGATTTTGTAAAGAGTGATAAAGGCCTTCAGAACGAGATCAAGGATAGGATAGAGTCAGCAATTGAAGGAATGTAAGTATTATATAATGATACTTTCAGAAATGAATATGAACTAATGCTGTTAGGTTTCTGCTTGCGCAACTTTACATCGATATGCTCGTTGGTAAGAGATCACCAGCAGCTCTCAGAAAAGCATTAAGAGGTCTACGAAAGGTCTCTGCTAAATCGCTAGACAAGACGAGTATGTTAGATTATGCGTATAGCAAAGCCATGCAGCGGATCCAACAGCAGAGAGGCGACCTGTCTCGAGATGCCCTGCTCATCCTCTTATGGATTGTTAACGCAAAAAGGCAGTTGACGGTGCCGGAGCTCCAAGATGCCCTTGCGGTTGAAATTGGGAAATCAGAGCTGGACAAAGACAACTTTCCCACTATTGAGCATATAACCAGTGTATGTGCCCCGCTGGTTGTAGTGGATAGAGGAAGTAACATTGTTCGCCTGGTTCACTACACGACGCAAGAATACTTCAAGGGAACACAGCAGCAGTGGTTTCCGACCGCAGAGGCTACTATCACGGAAATCTGCACCACCTACCTCTCATTCAGTGTCTTTGAGAGTGGGGCTTGTTCGACAGACAATGAGTTTAAGCAACGGCTAAAATCAAATCCTCTTTTTGAATACGCAGCATATAACTGGGGACATCATGCTCGGGAGGCTTCGGCTCCGTGTCAAGGTGTTATCGAATTTCTTCAGAAACAAAGCCAGGTTGAGGCATCAAGTCAAGCACTTATAAGTACCAGTCGATGGCCAAATTATACATCTCCTCCCCCAAGAACTCGAACGCAAACTACTGGTCTGCACTTAGGTGTATACTTCGGAGTGTACAACGCGGTACAATTCCTACTTGGTAGTAATAGCCCTGATCCGAAAGACAGCTATAGCCGGACGCCGCTACATTGGGCCTCTGAGAACGGCCACCTCGAGATAGTCCAGCTGCTACTCGATCGAGGCGCCGATATTAATACAGCTGATAATTATAACCAGACGCCGCTATACTTAGCCTCTAAGAAGGGCTATTTCAAGATTGTCCAGCTGCTACTCGATCGAGGCGCCGACGCTAATATAGCTGATGAGAATAGATGTATGCCGCTACATTTAGCCTCTGGCAATAGCCACCTCGAGATGGTCCAGCTGCTACTTGATCGAGGCGCCGATATTAATACAGTTGATAAGAATAGCCAGACGCCGCTATATTGGGCCTTTTACAACAACTATCTCGAGATCGTCCAGCTGCTACTCGATCGAGGCGCCAACGTTAATACAGCTGACAAGAAGAGACAAACACTACTATATGGGACCTCTGAGAGCAGCTACCTCGAGATTGTCCAGCTACTACTCGATCGAGGTGCTGACATTAATACAGCTAATAAGGATAGTCAGACGCTACTACATTTGGCCTCTAGTCGCGGCGACCGCGAGATTATCCAGCTATTACTCGATCGAGGTGCTGATATTAATATAGCTGATAAGAATAGTCAGACGCCACTACATTTGGCCTCTAGCCGCGGCCACCGCGTGATTATCCAGCTATTACTCGATCGAGGTGCTGATATTAACACAGTTGATAAGGATGGATGGACGCTGCTGCATTGGGCCTCTAATTACAGATACCTCGAGATCGTCCAGCTGCTACTCGATCGAGGCGTCGACGTTAATACAGTTAATAAGGATAGCCAGACGCCGCTATATCAGGCCTCTGAGTACGGCTACCTCGAAATCGTCCAACTGTTACTCGATCGAGGCGCCGACGTTAATATAACTGATAAGAATAGCCAAACACCGCTACATTTAGCCTATAGCAACGAACATCTCGAGATCGTCCAGCTGTTACTCGACCGAGGCGCTAATATTAGTATAGCTGATAAGAATGGATTGACGCCGCTGCATTGGGCCTCTGCTCACGACCACCTCGAGATTGTCCAGCTACTACTCGATCGAGGCGCCGACATTAATACAGCTGACAAGAAAGGATGGACACCGCTGCATTGGGCCTCTGAGTACGGCTATCTCGAGATCGTCCAACTGCTACTCGATCGAGGCGCCGACATTAATACAGCTAAGAATTCATTGACCCCACTATATTTGGCCTCTGCGATCGGCTATCTCGAGATTGTCCAGCTGCTACTCGATCGAGGTGCCGATATTAATATAGCTGACAAGAAAGGATGGACACCACTGCATTGGGCCTCTAAGAAAGACTACCTCGAGATCGTCCAGCTACTACTCGACCGAGGCGCCGACGTCAAAGCAGCTGACAAAAACAACCAGACACCGCTGTATTGGGCCTCTGCTCACAACCGCCTCGAGATCGTCCAGCTACTACTCGATCGAGGTGCCGATATTAATATAGCTAATAATGAATGGACGCTACTACATTTGGCTTCTGCAAATGGCTACCTCGAGATCGTCCAACTGCTACTCGATCGAGGCGCCGACATTAAGGCAACTGACAGGTATGGATGGACACCGCTAAATTGGGCCTCTGATAAAGGCTACCTCGAGATCGTCAAGCTGCTACTCGCTCGCGGCGCTGATCCAATCAAGTAATTCACAGTTCTCATATTTCAAAACTCCAATAAAAAACACTTCATCAAACCCACCATCCCCATCCCCCCCTCAAATACAATACCTCTCCAAAGTAATCCATCCATCCCTCTCACAACTAAACCCCCCCAAAACCCCCAATAAAACCCCCAACCAAACAAACCAACAACCCCAGAACAAACCTCAAACCCAAACCCCAAAACCATCTAAACAGCAAAAAGAAAAACAAGCCTTCCTCATACAAACCAGCGGAACAACAATACCTTCCAGCCCAAACACAATCACCCCCACTTCTCCAGCACAGTAAAACCCTCGTACTATACTATCCTATACCACAGTAATCAAATAAACAGTCACCAAGCCAAAAGCGGGCCGTATAACACTGTACTTAAGGTAAGACTATAGTAAGATTACAAAGAATATCGATAACAGTGACTAACTAACTACTCTAGTAGTGAATAAATAAGTGTAGTTTGTATTGTGTTGTGTAAAAGTTGTGAAAGTGGATATTAGTTAGAATCGAAGATTACTATAACTAATTTAATTTGATTTATCTCGACTTAACTTGAGATAAGTTAGATAGTTGATGTTGCGCAATATCCATCTTTCTATCGGAGTTATCTGACTTGTTCGTTGTAGTCGGTTAGTTATCTTCTTGAATTGGAATTTATCATGATCCATCTCGTTACCCCTTTCACACCCCTAACAGTCAAATCACTTATTTTAGACACCTTATATTGAAGCGGACAACTTCCCTCATCCCCCCGGTTTCAATCGCTCATCACATATTTCTTATACGAGGCTGTATATAACACTACTGTAAAATCTTGCTGTATGCCAGCTATATGCTATTGGCTGTATTCTATATGTTCCCCACCACGGTTGATCTGATCATCAAGTCTAATAGCGATTCAGCCACCCAGCAGGTATCAAATCCAATGCTCATCCCAAATAACGCCATAAACCCAATCCATAAGTTATGCAAGATTTGGAACGAAAATATCCTTCCCTCCCACCTATCATCAAAAGACAAACAACAAAGTTGTGCCTCCCACCATGCAATATGATACAACTTGTAAGCATCCGCCGATGACCGTCATAATATCCACGACTCTTTTTTGTATATACAATTCCCTCGCCGCCCCATCAGCTTAGCTTTCCACTAGGAAATACAATCGCCTGTAACACCACCCACCATCCACCACAATACCTACCCCCATCACCAGGTCTCAGCAATATACTGCCCTGCCTCGTTCTTCAACTTCCAAAACTTCTTTGCTTCCTCCCTCCCCAAATTCCCCTTCTCCATTGCAACATCTACCAATGCCTCCTCCACCCCCTCACCCATCCCCTTACTACTACCACAAACAAACACTCTCCCATCCAACGCATTGATAATAAACCAGACCAAATCCGCCTGATGACGAACCTCATCTTGCACATACTTGCCGTTCTGTTTAGCACCGGGTTTGCGACTTTGCACGACTTTCTTAACTTCTGATTCATGAACACCCCATTCACCGGAGTATAGTTCATCGAGAAGAGAATCGCGAACGCCTTGAAGAACCCAGACTTTGTTGGCGCAGTTGGCATTCTTGAGGCGACGTTGAACGAATCCACGGAATGGCGCTACGCCAACACCTGCGCCGATGAGAAGCATAGGTCCGTCTGAGACGAATTCTCGCGCGAGCGGATTCGCCATCAGTCCTTTGAACATGGGGATTCGGAGGTTGACTTTGCGGCCTTCTTTTTCGGCTTCAATAAACTTCCGGGCTTGACGTTCGAAGAATCCTGATCCTAAACCAGTACGAGGACCTCCGCGCCAGTTGTTTGTCTCATGAACCGTAACGGCAATTTCAATAAGTCGACTACATCCTTCCACGGGCACACAAGATTCGTGGGGGTCGTTGGACAGAGAATAGAATCGTGGCATAAGTGTTTGTAGCTGTGAAAGAAGGTGATCGAGAGGTGGCTTGCAGGATGGGAAAGCGTGAAGTAGCTGGTTGATGGTGATATGTGGCCCGGTACGGAAGTCGCAGAACACACCCTGTCCTTCTGCGGAGCAAAGATACATTAGGACTTTCTTTTCGTTTTCATCCGTAGCATATTCAGCAAACAACCGTAAGAGATTCTTGGTAGGTGGATACGATTGGATATCGGAACACCATGTAAGCAAATCCCGTCTAGTAGTTACCAATTCCCTCGGCTTTTCGTCTCCCCACACCGTAGGCCATCTCCCACTTTCGGTCTTCAACAGAACCTTTCGATCGCGTAGATGTCTTGGAATAGAGAGCAAGTCCATAAGCTCATCTACAACAGATTCTTCATTTGGCGCCATAACACCAATTGCACCGCCAACCTTGAAATCAACCCCACCTTCCTCAGGGTAATCAGTAACATCCAAATCAAAATGATATGTTCTCTTCTCCGCGCCAGGCTTCGTCAATTCCCGAGCGCTGAATATCTTTGCAGAGTAGACCTCGTATGGAGGATGTGGTTGAACAAAGGCAGGCGGTTGAACTCTCGTGTCGATATCTTCCTTTGCGTGATGTGGAGTAAAATCAATTGAGTTGTTTGTGTCTTGCTCCAATGCAATACCAGAGTCTGCGAGCGAGGGCGTCTTGTCTGTTGATTTAGCATCCGAAGAGCCTTGTTGGGTATTCTCAATCTTCAGCCCCTCCGAGCCCTTCGCGGCACTGTCGCCCGTCTGCATTGTTTTGAGTGGCCTGATCTCGATTGTCTTTTTGGGTACTTCCGGCACACTCGAAAGAGTCGTAGGGATTTTGCCAATCTTCAATCCCAAACTGGCGAAAGCTTCATTCTCTGGCAGTTGGATTCTTTCATATGTAAGAGCATCACTCTTAGTAACCGCCATACAGCAACCCCCACCACAACATTTCTCTACCAATTTGGTACCGGCTTCCCCAATAATTCGTTGCATATCGGTGGCATTTTGTGAGATGAGTTTGGTGGAGGCTCGACGACGTCGGGGAGGTAGTATTTCTTCGGGTTCGAGTTCTGGTTCGGATGATGAAGAGGAGGAATAAGTGAGGGAAGGGGCTGCCGAGCGGGGGGAGGGCAGCTTTGGTTCTTCGGGAATACAGTGCGAGGTGGTAGCCATTCTTAGTACTTGGGGACGAGACATTGTGCTGAGAAGAATGGAAGGGCGTCGAATCATCTACCGGGGGGGTAAACTTGGTGAATAGAGTCGCGGACGAGAGGAGGAGCGGAGAGTGGAGTGGTTGATTTTTCTTCTTGTGCTTGGCCTGACCAGATCGCTAATTGATTGTGACGTGATGATAAGGGAGAATCAATTGTTCGCTATGGCGGTGGTGAGATTCTTCCGAGGCTGGAGGTGTTTAAAGGTCTGGTTGAGGCTTATTAGATAATATCATGAGAGAGATACAATCGAAGGTGATGACAAGATGGAAAGTTGAATGTCAAAAATCCGGTCAGGATATCGAAGGTGGCGGATCTTCATTAAATGTTTTGTTTGGTGCCCAGTTATGCTGGTGGGCGATAAGTGGTGCAAGGTGGGCTGTGGTCCGAGGTGTCCATTTAGTAAATTCAAGGACTTCCTTGACGCGTACGGTAGGCGGTCGGCGGAGTAATATACCTTGCTGGCCGAAAAGGGGAAAGCTGGCTCGGCGGCCGACACCGGGATTGGGATCGGGATTGGGATTGGGATTGGGAATTGCTCACTCAGGATGTGTAATAATGACAACATCAAAGAACAATAAGACATCGATATCATCATCACCTCACAACTTGCTTAGAAATAATGATGATAACGATAATGTCAAGTAACCTACTGCCAACCTAGATACACTGCAAATGATTATCACAACTACTTCAACTTAAGCCATTGAACATTTAGGTTCCCCCTTTCTTGTCCTTGTCTGTTATCCCTTTTCATTTCAATGAAGTGCGTGTACATGTCGCAAGCGTATACGCAGTAATGTTGGGCTGGCCTCGGCAGCCACAAAGTCGACAGTAGCCAAAAGCTCTAGCCAGTTCCTCGACTTACTCGACTTACTCTTCTCTCGACAGCACATGCCCGTCATATCTCACCCAATCCAATCCCATCCTCATCTATCTTACATACATATACACATACATACAGCACATCACCCACCACTTTCCTAATCTTCATCCAGCTCCGTATGGGAAAGAACTCACTCTGGATCGATGCATCGCCTTCTCCAAGAAACCCACCACCCGCTCACCACTACCGAACACATTTAACCTTACTTCGTACTTATCAGCAGACTTTCCCACGTTACCTAACCAAAACCTCGGCGTTTCACTAGAATAAAACCATACCCGCTTTTTTGGCTGCTGGTTTGAGCTTAGTGTGCAGATGTGGATGGAACGTACAGTAAAGAAAAGAAAAATCTTATCTGATTGATCTAGAAGTGGGCCTGGCTTTGGTGGAGTGGGGTGACATGTGAGACGGAATGTGGTGGCATGGCATCGGAACAGATGATGAGCTGACGGTGTTGGCTGCGACGAGTAAGATGAGATGGGTTAGAGAAGAAAGGGATACATAGGGATACGAAAACGAAGACGAAAGGTAGGATGAGTAAGGAGGAAGGAGAAACGAGAGGCTTTCAGCTCTGGTATGCTATGTAAGGTCACTATGTAGATATTATCGACGAAAATATCTTCAGCTGTACATTTCCTCGGATCACTTGATGCGGCGACGGCTGTTTTGAATGGGATTCAACCTCTCCTTCGCAAAACTGAGGAGTCCACCGTACTGTGCTGCAGCTAAGTCTTACAGGCTATGCACCTATGCACGAAATGATGTACTCCCCCTTTCCTATCCGAGATCTCACCCCTTTCCTTTCCCTTCTTTTCCTTTCCTACTTCGTGCGCATCCACTTCATTCGAGACATTCCTCCCTCAAATACCGCACTTTCTCCCCCAATTTCCACATCCCAACAGATTATCTCGAAATCTGATTAGATTAGATCGACGCATTTCTCCTCTCTTTTACTTACAGGCCCCATCCATCCACAAATCCTTGAAAATATTGACAGAAATCAATCACACCATCGCAAAGAAGAAGTGTCATCTCTCTTCTTTTCTCTCCTCTCCTTCTCCTCTCCTTCTCCTCTCCTTTTCTTGTTCCTTCCTTCCCCCCGCCCGACCAAAAACCCAAACCGTAAAGTAAAGTAAGGTCAGGCTATCAGATCAAACTTTTCTTCACAACCTCCCACCATCCATCAGATTAGATCAACTCATCACATCCCATCTCATCACCTCTCATCCCCACCTCTTTCCGAACCGAACCGAAAAAGCCAAAACCCACTCCCGCCAAGTCGGTACGGAGTCGTCTACACTAGTTTTTACAGGTAACGTATATGTAATAACTCCCATGCCCTGCATTACAGTAGCTTCTGCATTCTTGAAAAAAGAAAAAGAAATGAAAAAGGCAACTGGACACGTAGAGAGAACTCCGGATCGGGAAGGAGGTCGTCTCGCCCTGCCTTTCTGGTTTGTCTGTTTTTATCTACTACAGTACGGTACGGCAAGGTTAATATGTACGAAGTAATGGTTCATGGAAGTCGATATGACGCGAATCCGTAATCTAACCAATCAATCTAAGAGGGAAAAACGATGGGTTTACACTCGGATCTGATAACTTTTCCGGCGAGGCTTACAGAATGGAGGGGGAGGTTCGGATACTGGATGAGGGTAAGGGCTCCGAGAGCGGAGGGAGGGGGTTCTTGTGAAATGTAGGGTTTACAAGTGATGTGGGTGTTCTCTTGTCTGTCTACATTTCGTGCTTTACTGTATGGTTTTTCTTACAGCGAAAGAACTTGGTTTCATCTTAAGTTTTCTTCTTTTCTTTCTACATCGCTCGAAGAAAGTTACATCTTATCCTGGACAAGTTTTTTTGGTTGAATGAGAATGTGACGCCGGAAGACAATTCTTTGGTATCTTCTGCGATTCTTCTCATGAGAATTCAAGGTCTGGCAATCTCACGTTTGTCTTTGCTTTTCGCGATCTCTGGACTCTCATTAATGAAACGGATAACAATTCTACATACAACTTCAATTCCGAGACCAAAACGGCACGTTTACACATAGCACGGGCGGTTATATTTCAAAGCCATGGTTGCCACCAGCCAAGGTCTACAGCTGCGAGTCGATTGGTCGCTAGGAGATTGAGATAAAATACTGCACGGCATCAAAGTTGATGCATTCAGTCATAAATCTGCTTCAATGTTCAGAAAAAAGGATCTCCTTCCTCTGCCATTTCACCGATGGCATTCATATGACATGACTGCGTCCATCATTCAACGTTCTGCTCAGGTGCAAAATTTGCATAGAGAACTTCAGACTGATATTATTTTGTTCCAGACGGCAAAATTGCACTGGGCATCAACGTCGAGTCATGCTTCATGAATAAAGTCTTTATAGATTCTTTTCAATCGTTTTTTATACCTTCTCTTTTGATGTTTCTCATGCTCGGCCCGGTTCTACGAGAACCCTAACTGAAGCCTGAGAGTCCAGCCCGACGTTAGACACAAGGCGCATGCGAGAAACGCCTCCTGGATCCAGTCAGAAGAGGACATACTTTGGGACTAACTCTCATGTAGGTTTGTTATCATGCACCTTTTTAGCCATACAGTTTACTGAAAACCTGCCTTACCTGCGCGAGAGTGCCGGCAACGGGATTACAGGAACGAAATGTTGATGTGGTAACCGTCCTTCTCATTCAGAGTGACCAGTTGTCAACGAAACAATTGATGGATATGTATCATAAAGTCCTTGATACCGCATTCGTGACACTGTTGAAGGAATTTCCGTTACACGATGATATACACTGAGAATTTTGATACCAGTACGTACCAGGGCAGCTAGCTAGCCAAAAGTAACCGTCATTTTTATGATATGCATGACATCCTTCCAAGTTTAAACGTATTTGTCTTTCGAGATATGCTCAATGTGGCCAGAGCACGACTGGCGTTGAAGATACGAGGCTCACTGTGCTTCATAGATACTTTCACATTGATTTTCAAGCATGAGAACGTTTTTCATCGTTCGTGATTCACACCAGCGTTCCAGATCCAAGCGCGTTTGTGGGGCAAGATAACGGAAATAGCTTCACAATTACCGCTTTTGGGGGTGTAATAAGCGAGATGACTTGAGCCAAACTACTGAGTTTTAACCGCATTTTCTCCGATGACTCCATTAATTGTCCAGGTCGGCCGATTGCTAATGATCCATGCGGGCGAATACAACAGCCCATTCACTGCATCATGCCAGATCATCATGGAAGAATCACGATAACAGTCAAGCAAGTTGTTCACGGAAATCCGCAAGCTTCGTTATTTCATATGAAACTCACAACACGAAGACGAAAATGATAACAATTACAACCTCAGCTTTATAAATAGAACGCCGAACAAGTGCCGGTTAGGCAAGCAACTGAGTAAGACATCGTATGTATGCAGTTAGTATCGGATGCAGTGGGTTGAGACTTTGGCGCATACATCCAGTTTTCATTTAAACTGCCGTACTCTTGGCTGCTCAATTGTCTCGGCCTCCAAAACATAGTCTGAAAGCACCTCAATTGTTTCTTACTAACAATTTGGTGCCTGGAAAAGGACTTGGCGAGAAGCTCTCTTTTATTCGTGGATCTATACATCATTCACATTTTTTCTTCTTCAAATTGGGCTCACTAATTGGTGAGCCTTCCCTATCGTACTTTTTGGAAATATCTTTCACCATGATACTGTTACGGCAAGTGCTGGTAAGTTATCACCTGTTTTCGCATGGCAATCATCTCATTTGTACTTAAAACCAATCTATTTGGACCACCCTAACTTGACATTGTTTCTAGCTTGGCGGCCTACTTTTTCTCATCGGTGTTTATTCTTGGATTCTCCTTAGAGCTCAAACTGTGACATTGGAGAAATCTACACCAGCGAGTGAGGACGTCACTCATGCTACTTGCACTTCAATATGCACCGTCCAGGAAGAAGACAACTGTTACCATATCGGTAAATCGCAGCAGCTACCAACCTCAGCGCTCATACAAGCAAACGGTCTGCGTGCACACTGTGCCAATTTCCCCAAGGCCGGCTCAACACTGTGCATTCCAACCACATGCAGTATCCATTATGTACAAACCGACGATAATTGCTACGGTATTCGCAAGCAGTATAAAAACTTCACTGCCGGACAGCTGATTTCTTGGAATCCTGCAATCGAGGATCTCTGTGGCAATATAAGACTACTTACTAGCTACCAAATTTGCGTGAGCCCACCAACAAACCAAGGCTTCATCGCCCCCAAACTTATTTTTCAAGATGGTGAAACTTCCCATAAGTTTGTCTTCCCTTCGCAATAACAAATAAGATTCTTACCTGTATATAAATACAGTAGTGATCATATGGAGATAACACACAGTTCAAGCAGTAGTACCGTTATAGATCTTAAATCTACGGCAAATCTACCCAAACATACATCAACGTACCAGGTCCCACTGGCACCCGGAACTCTGAATTCTTGTAAAAAAGTATACACAGCATCACAATTTGCGTATTTGACCAGGCGGTCACAATTCTAATACATGTGCATCTATTGCGTGGGTATTTTCACGTGAGTGCATCCGCTAGGTTCCAGCAAGCACCTGCTACTTGCAACGCTTATCGACAATTTCAGACGCTGGAGAAATGCTCCAAATTTGCATCCGCATCCTCGAGTGAGACTAATTTTCTTCTCCATAATTTCATATTTAATCTATCTCATGCCTGGCACCAACCCCCCTTTTCGTCATCTATTAACCCTAAAAGAATTTCTCCACTGGAACCCACCTCTCGAATATGACGAACAAGACGACAACGTATGCGACGTTCTTACAGGCTTCCGGTATTGCGTTGGCGGTGGTCCAGATATAAAGTCCAGTGGTACCGCGACAACCACCGCAGCTCAATCTACCCACACACCAACAAAAAGCTTTCCTTTCGCCCCAGGAACCCCGGACTTCTGCAGCCGCTATAGCTAACGTCGAATTTCCAACAAGGTAAACGCAGTAATTAATAATCGTGACCAATTTTCCCGTGTAGGAGCCCATATGCATTCTCCCTCCTATCCTAATCTTCCACTAACATCTCTATTTATACACCCCATCCAACCCCCTCCCCCCCTCCCGCTAACCATTCCCCTCTATCTAATAAACCTAACCGAATTCCCCTTCTGGAACCCCTCTCTCCGAGCCGAATACGACCCTACATACCCCAATTCCTGTAGACTAAAACCCGTTGCGTTGACGGCGGACCCGATTTCCGCCCCGATGGCTCGTTTGTCCCTGAGATAGAACTATCTACAGCAACAGCTTCAGGTTCATTTCTAACTGAAAATCTACCCTTGGCTGCGGGAACGCCGGGTGGGTGTAAGATATATATACGCGCTTATGGGAGGAGGAATCGTAGGATTAATAAATGTAGGACAGTAGCGTGGTTCTATGATTGTATGTTTATGCTTTTCTTTGGGGAGGGGAGGGGTTGGATAGTAGAAGGGGAGGTGATAGTTTGTTTGTGTTGGTACTGAGTGAGTACGTTGGTTGTAACGTGGCGTTTTGGAGGGAGGACAGGATGAGAGTGAGGATGGATGAGGATGAGGATGAGGATGAGATGCGAAGTAGATTGGGATTTGGAGTTTCTAGAGTGAGTGTTCCATTACAGGAAAGATCTGTGGTTGTTCGTCTACCTCTACGTCTATATCTACGGCAAGAGCGTCGGCCGTTAGCAGCGGATGATCATATGGGATACATAGCCCGTTAAAATCAGTGCAGACGCCTGCTCCTCCATGACTTTCAAGAAACTTCACTTCAACCTCTCCCCACCAGTCCCGCATAATGCCCCAACACCACCCCGGTCAACCCCTCCATCTGCTCCTGCCCCAACCCCTCAAACACCTTCCACGCCTCGCGTCTCCTCTTTGTACTAAAAAATTCCTCTCTCCGCATCAAACCGGACTCACCATTCGGGCCCGTCACCTTGACGCTCTCATTCCCATTCCATGTCTGCTCCCCATATGCAAACTCAATCCAATCCTTCTGCATCTCCCTCTGCGCCTTGAGCTCCTTCTCCGGATCCTCCGTCGTGCGGAATATCGACGGATCGCCATGCAGATAGGCGAGATCGAGCGAGTGGGTGGATACACCCTTGAACATGCATGGGAAGGGATTTCCCTGCTCGAAGGCGTATTCACGGACGGGGATGCCGTGTTCGCGGGCGATGGTGGCGAATTCAAAAGCGCCTTTGTAGAAGATGAGGTCTTCGATGACGTCAAGGAATCTGGCGCTGGTGTGTTCGAGAGTGGATTGCGGGGTGATGTTGTAGGCTTTGAGGAAGTCGTCGACTTTGGTGCTGGGGATGATGGAGGATAGGGTGGTTGTAAACGCTTCGAGGGAGGGTCGGGATGCTGGTTTGGGCGCTGCGATGGAGAGGAATTCGATGACTGAACCTTCTCTTCCTGTGTTGCCTACTAGAACCTCAGGTTGAGAGTTTTCGGCGAACGAGAATGTGGTGCGCCAGTTTGAGGAGAAGAATTCGTCGTCGAGTGTTATGAGTTCTCCCAATCCGGGTCTAGGGTCAATGGATCGGTACGCATCGACAAACTCTTTCCATGGAACTTCCTGGAGTTCTTTTACGGTATGGACTTTTAATTTGTCTTTTGTCTTTTGGTAGAGAGCTGATTTGACTTCCATTGATTGAGGTATACTGAATAATGCCTGGCCGAGGTTCTGCGATTGCATAATCGCCCGCGAGAAGTGAGCCGGTAGTAAAGAATGGATTTGGTATTCCACTGCAAGTGATCCGGCTGATTCTCCGGATATAGTGATGTTTGGAGAGCCTCCGAATGGTGCGATATACTTGGATACCCAAGTGATTGCTAAATTCTATATAAACAGTTAGCACTTTTAATATTCCAAACTTGCCACAAACAAATGTCTCGGGAAGTAGTACAATATCGCGAGGCCCTATAATCATTAGCATGGGGATGATCAGCAACTCGGTAAAGAGAACATACCATGGTTTCCAGCATTCTCCTTCCCAAGCTCATGTCTAAGCTCACTCGATCCCGTGTACCCTAGAGGACCCAGTCGAAAACTTCATGATCAGCGAGCATCCACAACGGAAGAAATCCAAGCCTACTTGATAGCGACCATAACGATGGGCTTCCCGAGTCTTATACTCTCGGCCACGATGCTGTTACCATCACACCACCAATCCGAGTTTGCCCCAGAAAACGCTCCACCTCCGTGAATATAGATCAAGACTGGTAGCTGAGATGCTTCATTTGATTCGGCGGGCGTGGTGATGTTAAGATTCAGACATTCGAACTCGTCAAAGACGTCCTCTGAATGGGCCGCAAATCCGGTTGGTACCTCGATCAATGCATCTTCCATCCTTTTAGGGAATATAGGTTGGGGACATTTGGGACTAGTGTTGTTAATAATCACTCCGACACTTTTCCAAGGCACGCAACCTTACCCATAGTTTGTGGCATCATAATTCTCAGTAAATTCTTCCTTCAACGTCGCCTGTATGAATCGAGCGGGTATGTTACCATACTTGATGCCTCGAAACTGTGCTACGGTCTTGTTCTTCGGGTACAGACCACGAAATGTGGTTCGTAGAGATGGATGCGTTACTTGAGGGGACGACATGTTGATTCTTGAGCAGTAATGTTGAGAACAATAAAGACTTTACTTTGATAGATAATCATTGTTATATACTATGCTTCGGGTATTCAAATCTCGGCAATCGCTGACTACCAACCGTTGGTATAAAATGTTCGTACCCGCTGCAGTACCAAATGTTGCAAGGTACCATTGCCCCAAAGCGGACCATTTTGCTTACTTTACATAAGCTTCACGCAAAATCATCAAACACTGGTGTTTTCTACCGTTCTCGTTCGTCGAAAGTTGTCGCCGACTGCCCGCAAAAAATCAATCAATGGTGGGGGGGACTCTTTGCCATATAAACGTCAGTCTGCCAGAAGAGTAGTAAACAACTTGACTGTGAGACTGTTCAAGCTGACACGGTGGAGCAGCTCTTATTTTGACCACTCTGATGACAAGCGAGCCTGATGAGTCTGCATTGCCGCTCACTTCAGCAAAAACATCTCAACCAATGATGAACCTCCACCATGTGTGACTTACATAATACACCCGTGCCATTTAGATACTTCGTGTGATCGATCACTTACGACGTAGAATTTCTTGGCTCGGCTCCCCACGGAAGATCGACGCGAAGCCCAGAACCATATCGGCAGCAACTTCTCACCTTACCTAGCTAGCATGCATCAATTTGCTGTCGAGTCGTGCCATGAAGCATAAAGCGCAACACGCATTTCCATGAGCCAATCATGCCATGGCCTGATTTTTGCTTCTCTGATCTGTCTGATGGTGACTGGCGTGATTGGGTGGGTCCTGCCGGTACCATATTTGGCCTTTTTCGATTGAAGCATCTGCCCGACTCGCGATAGAATTCGTCCTTCTGTTTGGCTATGACTCTGATTGAGGTGAAGATTTGCTTTTTCCTGACGCTCAATGACACAAGAATTCCCGCAGAGACTCACAAAGCAACATCGTGCGACCGAATTGGAAAGGTTCAAATAGACAGGGAGCATTTCCCCGCATTGACTTGCGATATTTACTAGTCCACATGTGGCATAGTTCGAGCCCTCTAAACTCCTTTCAACTCCCTCTAACTCCCTAACCTCTCAAGCTACCCCGCATTCTGAAGCAGACACGTGAGAAATGCTGTGATCTTCCCTCCTCCTACTCGTACGACACGGCTTTTAAAAGGTCCCTCCACCTCTTCAATTCATCCAATTCATCTTCCTCTTCCTCCTACATCAAAAGTTACATAGAAACCCATCGAGACTTGGTCTACTTTCTCAATCTCATCAAAACAATTATAAATTCATTCGAGATTCCTTTGACTTTCACTTTCACTTTCACCATTCGCAATCATGCCATCATCTACCGAAAAGCCAGATGTGATTAAGGTGCTATTCGCACTCCATGCTGGCATGGATGCGATGGACTTCGTCGGTCCCCTTGAAGTCCTCAACCTTGCTCAGCATGATATCAATGATCCAGGTAGGTGATGAATACATATATGACGACTTATGGATAGTTTCCTGTCTCAATCCACATCCCTTTGTTGTTGTTTACATGTCTACATCGTAAAAGTCCACTAACAACTCTGTCCACCACAGCATCCAAGGCATTCAAATGCACTTTCGTATCTGCCACCGAGCATACCGAGTCGAGTCAAGGAACTTCATTCCGTGCACACTTGAACTACAAGGAAGCATATGCTCAACTCCCTCAATACGACATCCTCATCATCCCCGGTGGTGGATCCGACCATATCCTCAAAACCAAAGCTGAACCTCTCGGCATTATCAAAGCCTTCTCAGACTTGCAGAAGAAGGATCCTACAAAAGAACGTACCCTCCTCTCTATCTGTACCGGCTCCCTCTTCCTTGCTCAGCAAGGTATCCTTCACGGCCTTTCTGCCACCACCCATCCAGATTACTTCGCCAAGTTCGAAACAATCAATGGGCTTGCTGCACAGAGAGATCTCGCAGAGCGTTGTGATGTCGTCGAAGAACGTTATGTAGTCAACAATCTACGCTTCGATCTCGGTGATCCAGAAGAGAATCCCTACGTCCGCCGCAAGTCGGATGCTCGTCGTCCATCCAACGCACGCAAAGGTTCCATCTCATGGAAGGAATCCAACACACGCCGTGAGAGTAACGCTCGCAGAGCCAGCTTACGTCTCGGTGGTCTTCGTGTCATCACCAGTGGTGGCATCACTTGCGGTCTTGACGCAAGTTTGTATATGGTGAGCATCATGGTTAACGAGGATGCTGCCAATGAGATTGCTCGTGTCATGCAGTATGAATGGAAGAAAGGTATTGTCGTTGATGGCATTGACATCTAAGGCGTTTTGGAGTTGGAAAATGAAAGAATGTATTGTGCTTATAGAGCATAGAATACTAAACTAAACTAAACTCCTAGCAGGATATAGCTAGTGTATGGGATATGTACGAAATATGGAAATGGTGCAAAGGGATGGAACGGAATGCAATGATATGATATGAGGGCTCTTAGTAGTAAATCTCAACTTGATTAAACACTTTCTTCTTTGCTTTCCGTTATGACATTGTGGTCGTGTGAGTAGAATTTCCGTCAGTAGTCCTTCTTCAGAGAAGTTATGATCATCAATCAGCATAATCCAGCAACCTCTGACCATAGATCTCTATCCTGCCGTAATTGTTTTTCCTTCAAAATAAAGTATCTTCCAGTTTAACGCTCCTAGACATAACCAGACAGTATATTCGATGAGATAATACCCACAAGATCTCTCATACTTCTAGATCATTGACCTTTCTTTCTTTCTGTCCCTACTAAGAGCAGCTTCAATAATCCATCAAGAGCCCTTGAGACTCAAAGCTTATAACGGCCAATATAGTAGGTTTCTTCCCAAGCGGTAGGAAGACAACCCCTTTTCCGCGGACATGGATGACCTTGGATGAATATATTGGGATATTGGCATGTTGGTGTAGTAAAAGGATGCCGGGTCACGGGTGAAGCCTAGCAATTTGAAGAATGAGGTGTTGGTAACGTGATATTGATAGGCTAACCTACGTACTTTTTACTTGAGAATTTGGGACGATCGAGGCGAGGTCAAGTGAGAATGCAAGATAGATAGATAGATAGATAGATATTGACTAGCTTGGATTATTCAGTTGGGACTTGTAAGTTACATATTTAGTATTTATTTATCTATTTATTTTTATTGATTGAAAGTGTACAAGGAGTGAGCTGAAATGAGGTGTTGTTCAGCATAGCTAGGCTCATGGGATTGAGATTAAGGAACTAGGAGTAGAGGGAAGATACATGCATGTATGTATGACAGTATGAGATGATATGATCAATAGAGCTGTTGGTCCGATTTTGGACCGATTCGTAGCACCACACTTAGTCACGTATATGAACCAAGTAGTGCAGTGGAATCGGGTTGAATTCTCTAAAATAGGTGGGAGGGAGAGTTGGAGTATATAGCCCTTCTCTGCCGTACTAATTGCTATGCTACAGCGAGTATCCTATGTCCTGCAGTCCGTCCCTCTTTCGTAGTTTGGTATCCCGTAATATCTTTCCTGTAGTCTGGTGAATATACTGAACCGACAAGAGCAATCCCCAACAACACTCAACACGCCGCGAACAGAGGTGGGGAAGAGGAACGAACGATAGTCGGTCATGGTGCGCAGCAGCCTGCTAAGAGTTTTGGTTATTAAGTGATGTCTCAAGCCACAAATAATCTAACGGCAGTGGCTGCTCAATACTTATGACGTCGAAAACCTCTAGTAAAGGCTTCTTTCTTTCTTTCTTTTTTCTTCACCGGCCGCTGTGAGTAGAGTAGTCTCACTTTCTCGGCCCCGTTTGGAAATGCACTTGAATGGCACTACGCTCGTTTGCACGATTTACCCTAACTACTGCTAATACTGGTGCTTGGGGACACTATATATGTATGGATATGGAGTACTGTGGGTGGGTATTCAAATTATGCTTTCGAACATACGGCTTTTAAAGGGGATACTTCATACTTGGTGTCTTTCTGACCTCGTCTGACTCTGAGACTAGACCACTAGATCCTCAAAGTCAAACGAAACTACTAGGTAGGGTTTGATGCCGAATGTAACGTATTATGACTGCTAAGTTATTCAGGAGTCTGTAGAAATAGAAGTGGAAGAGAAATGGTTATTCCGGATAAGTGGTTTGCTACTCTACTTGCAAAGGTGTATATATACATCTATCTGCCTGCGTTATATCAATTCATCAGTCAGACATTTAGTGAGGGAGAATCTGTAAGATAAAAATGACTTGATTGAACTATCTAAAACTATGGGAAATGGAACCTTTTATAGGCATACTGTTGGAATGTATGACTTCAGGATCGCAAGAGCCTATGGAATGTCTGACTTCACAGTCGCAAGGGTAGGGCCCATGGAATGTATGACTTTAGGATTGCGAAGTGGAATGTATGACTTCAGGATTGTAGGCTTGGAATGCGAGGCCTGAAGGGCCTATGAATACAGCTAGTCCTTCCCACTGTAGATAGCAATTAGTTGACAACCAAGACAGTCGAATAAAGCATCGTTTGCACCCATTATTAAGTCCTTTAAAGCTTATAAGCATTAAATTTAGTGTATCACCCGCTGAAACCATCGCTACGCCGCAACACATCCTCAGAAGCAAACGTGAGCAAACGTCGAAGCAAACGTCGCGAGCAAACGTGAAAGCAAACGTCGAAGCAAACGCAATTAAATGAGCAAACACCATTCAATGAAGTAAACGCCTCTTATAGAATCTTTTGAATAGAAAAAGAAAATAAGTATTCCTAGAACGTGTTGTATTGAATGTAAGTCCTGTCACAAAATATAGATACAGCATTTCCCCAATTGGGATTCTACAGCTGGCTGTAACACGGGCCGACGTCATGATCGCAGAACATGATATGTTATAGTATGTGCTATATATCCCTCTGTGCGGGGTGTGATAGTTATTTGGTGTTGAATCTCTGAATGATTGGTTTATTGAGTTTTATCTATCAGCTTGTACTTAATGTATGCATGCATTATCATTCGAAATTATCGTGACGGAAATTTTATGGTGAGAAACTCAGATACGCAGAAGTTAACGATGAATAAATTAAATTAGTAGAAGCAACAAAACTGTCGATATTGTTAGTAATGCTGTCAATAATAATAGCGATTATTTGTTGTGAGCTCCACAGTCGTTGTATACGATAAATGAGGGCATTCCCAAATCGAGGAATGATCTCCAAATGCCAGATGTCCATTTCTTTTCTATTTGTAAGCTATCGGATATGCTAGAATCACTAATTTGCCACAGCTTGAGGGTACAAACCTTCTTCGAAGCTGCAATGTAGTTAGTTCTTGAGATAGATAGAAACAGATCGATCAATCAGTTCCAGTGCAATCACTTCTCCAAGAGCTCTAATTCTCACATTTGTGGATTGGATAACGAAGAAACTCTTGTGTGCGCTTTAAGGGCTGCTTGTATAGATATTAGTGCGTGAGAGCTATAGCTTTCTCATTGATTAGTGTATTCTCTTTGCTACAGCGATTTTGGGATTTTCTGCATCGTGTGGTATTGTGATGTGCTTGTCCTCATCCTTGTCCTTGTCCTTGTGTGTTGTTGATGTTTCTGGGAAGGAAAGTTGTAGAGAATTGGTAGTTTTGAGTTTATATGGTTTGTGAGATGGAGGATGTCAAGGAGATGATATGAATAGGGAGTGAATTGGGTTGTGGGGAGGGACAGGACAGTATACGGAGATAGTGAGGGCGAGGGTGAATTTGAAAAAGGGAATATGTAACGTGAGTTGGACGGTGTGGATATGACTTTTGTATGATAAGGTGATGCGTCTTGAAATCTACAAAAGTCCGTTTTACAAACGAACCTAGACACTCTTGTATCGAGATAGCAAGAAGGGCGGGCTCGGGTTTTTGAAAGGAGTTTTGTAAGATAAAAATGACTTGATTGGACTATCTAAAACTATGAGAATGAGAGCCTTTTATAGGCATCCTCAGAAGCAAACGCAATGAAGCAAACGTTGCGAGCAAACGTCATTCAATGAAGCAAACGGCGTTCAATGAAGCAAACGTGAGCAAACGCCGTTCAATGAAGCAAACGCGAGCAAACGCCGTTCAATGAAGCAAACGTCGCGATATTAAACAAAGAAAACGGTTATGACTTTTACAAGTTTCGGGATGACCGGTTTTAAGCAACGATCTGTTGCGGACTTTCTTACTCTGTGGTTTCCGCTTCTTCTGCTGTGGATCTTTTCTAGGCTAGTTGGGGGATTTATAGAGACGCACTTGTTGGTCGTTGTGTATTTAAATGTATTGAAACGGGCTTGCTTAGTATCTCTCTAGATGCTATAGATTTATTGCTGCACAACTGTATGCTAGTTAGCATCTATCCCTTTGGAGGCGTCTTTGACATGATATCAAATTGAAAAGATTAGATGGTGGATTACTGTTATGCATTCCGCCTGCCTGCATATAAGTCAACTACATTCTGAGTATCACATGGTGAGAATGAGTACATCCTGGGGAAGATATCCCATATTAAAATTCCCTTAGAAGTCAACCAGATAGAATAATAACTTATTGTGGGCATTCCGTAGCAATAGGGGCTACAGGGTGCCCATTTTAGCGACCACGTCTAATTGGATATTCGTAGCTTCCAATGCGCAAACACTATTCAAGACACCAAGAGAATTTCAGCCCAATACAATACAATTCTACCCAATGAGACGTAGCTAAATAATTTGTGATACACAGACCTCTTTATGCAGTTTGTACATGACTTTAACTTTTATTTAAATCACCTGTCTTCCTCCATCCATCTCCAACACTGTTTAAGCTTCTCGTTTTTCAAAAGTATGGCGCCATCTACCTTCATAGATCCTAATCAGTCCGCCAGTGAGCGCAAACAGTCTCTACGAAAATTACCACCAAAAATAGTAGTAGCAGAAGAGCTAGAAACACCATCAGAATCCTCCAGAACTCCGCGTCGTGTGAACAGCGCGCCCAGAAAACGAAGATCATCTAGAGCTCATTCTACGAGTGACTTTGTAATATCAAAGAGTACAAGTCCAATGAATTTGGCTTCCCGAGCTACGCCTCCCATTGCATCTTCGGCTTCCCCTTCGGATGGAAAGCAAGTCGTTGATTCAAATGCAGGATTGAGCTGCGAGCGATCAGCAAAATTAGCAAAAGCAGCTGCCGCGACTGATTTCAACCCACCATCTTCTGCTAGTACTACAGCGCACATGACCCTCGATAGGAATCATCTTCGTGATGACTCCGACAAGGAGTAAGATCAACTATTATCTCATTTTCCACATCAGCTAATTTATTCAGTGAAATGGTAACCATCAACGTTGGCAAAACCATCCAACAACAAAAAGCCTTCCGCATCGCCCAATATGAATTCTCTATCTTACTTGAGCACATCCCCAGACTAAAAAATTACATTGACTCATCCAACTCCACCATCATCAATCTTCACGGTTATTACGCCTTAACATTCACCATCATCTTCGAGTGGCTGAACACGGGTGTTTTGCGACCACTTACTTATGGTCAAGTGAGCCAGCCGCTACGGACGGGTAATTATGACATTGTGGATTTGTACACGATGGCTTACTTACTCGGTTTGTATGATCTGTGTGATGAGGCGATGGATATGATGATGAGTGCATTTTGGGTTCCGCTACCGAAGCGCATGGTTGATGGAGTTGAGGTTGAGATTGAAGTGGATAGTGGAGATGGGATAGTGGCTTCTCTGGAGGATATTTCGACGGCTTATGCGCGTACTGGTCCGGGAAATCCATTGAGAAAGTTTATGGTTGCGAGTCTAAAGTACGTTTTCTTACCTTCCCATCATCCTTCCCTCTCATACTTTTTCCTTTCCACCAGCCTCGATTCTCAAACCACCAACACAGCCCATTACTAACCAAAAAACAGTTTCATACTATCAGAATGCGTAGACACAATCTCCATTACGCATCTTTTCCCCAAAGAAAAGATTTGGGAGACGATGAAGAGCTCGGATGATTTGGGCATGGATTATGTGGAGTATGTTAGGATGAAAGAGGCTACGGAGAGGGTGTTCCATCCGAATCCGGCAGATCCAAGGAAATGGAATTCGGGATGTGAGTTGCATTTGCATGGGGTGGATGAGATGGATGTTTGTTATAAGAGAAAGAGGGAGCAGAGTGGGAAAATGTAATTTTGGGGGATATTATTGCTGGTATAGATGCGAGTAGACGTCGAGAGAGACTAAAGTAAAAAAGCCAGTGGCTTTATAGGCAGTTGATAGCACGTTGTTAGCACAAGAAGAGATTATTACTCTATATAAAGTGGATTTAAGCCATCTACATTGTAAAGCAAGAATATTTAAATCCAAATAGTGTGTGTAAACAGAAATACAGGTATGAAACAACTTCACCACAACGTCGGGGTCCCAACTGAAGGTAAAATAGATATTCTTATTCTAAAAGATATGTTATAGAAAACTACCTCCATATCCTGTTGACCGCCAAAAAATCGCAGTCTCACCAAAGGTAAGGTGCTGTAGGCGCTCAAGGGGATACCGCAGCTGGGCTCTAGGCTGAAAAGGGAAAGTCTGTGCCCCAGCTATATTTCGACTTCATGTGACTTGTAGATCTACTGTACTGTAGGCCAAGAATACTTACGATTTGACCGGAAGACGGCAGGCGAATTTGACATTTTCCGGCTTGGATATTCACTTGAACATTCACTTGGATTGGATTGGATTTGAGCGGGCCGCGGCTGGGTTATGCGAGATGCCATCATGCCGATCTTGAAATTTTATTTCCTTTTTACTTGACTGCAAATTCACTTCGAATGACTTCAAATTACTCTGGCTTGTGGTGGAAAGCTTCTTTGAGGTTCGATATACCGTTCTAGATTCTACATTCTACCAAACCTGCCGTATTTCTCACCCTATTCTAGGAAACGCGCTCTCATTGCTTTCGAGCTGTTTTCTTAGTTGAGAAGACTGGCTTCTCTCAAATTTGGTCGGTGAGTACTCTCTTACGGCTTTCTTGGTCTTTTCCTCGAGGATTCGATCTCTTCCTGCAGAGGAAAATCACGGGCATCAGTGCAGTCTCTGTTTCTGTTCTTGACCAACACAATGCAATCTTTCAGGCTCATGACTCTCGACGACTAGAACCAACGCAAGAACCATTCTATCTCACGCCATCACAACAGAAGCAGAAAATATATAGCTAAATTGCTTTGACACTTGTCTTTGTCTCAGACAGCTTGCTAGTATCAAGAACTTTGTTCTATAACTTGCATTTGTCTGGGTTTCTGGGGTCGACGTCATCTTTCCAAAAGAATCTCAGTTTGTAAGTCTTTCGATTGACTCTGCTCGAAAGAATGCTGATGGTAAAATTAGGAGCACTCTGCCGTATTACTTTTAGGTCACACAGTCGATACCTTTGCAGTCCAACGCAAAGCGTGTTCCTATCTCAAGTTCCAGGCTCTAAAATTCCCAATCAGCAAACACGCTCTCGAATTCGGTGTCAGTCATGGCCCCCACTTCATCTAAGATTGCTGATGGCTTGAATTTTCTGGAGTGAGTCTCCAGTCTCTCAATACTTCATATAATATCATGCTGAAACACTTCAGAAAGTTCGGATTTGAAATGGTTGAACTCCATGTGGGTGGCCGCGCGAAAGCAAAGCTTTTCAGAGTTCACAAGAAACTTCTCTGCGACAAGATACCGTATTTCAGCAAGATGTTCAAGGGCAACTTCGCGGAGGCAAGGAATAACTCTGCGAGCTTTCCTGAAGATGAGGTTGAATCCTTTGACTTGCTTATCGAATGGGTTTACACAGGTGTTCTACGACCATACACTTATAACGAAATCACCAAAACGACAAATTGGCGATTTTTATCATTTTATACACTCGCTGAAAAGTTTTGTTTGCCGCAACTCCAAGATATGGCCATGGATGCGCTCCGAGCTTCTGAGCGGCGCAATAGAACATGTCTCACCGTATCTCAAATGAGTGACGTCTATAAAAATACTCAAGAAGGTTCCGGTTGTCGCCTTTACGCACTACATACACTAATGTTCGTCTTAAACCTCACAAAGCATAAGCAACCAGAGAGTTGGAAAACGGTAGATATTGACAACATGCTAAAGAAAAATCCTGATATGGCTACAGATTATTTGGTTTGGGTCAGAAATCACCTTAGTCAATCGCGTCTTAAAAAGCCCGAGGACCCAAGTAAGGGCCATTCTTGTCTCTATCATAATAGCCATAAAATGGAGGAAGAATGCCCGCTCAAGCCTTAGAAGGACAAGACGAGACGAAAGTGAAAGATTGACACTCTAAACAGCTGAGAAGCAGGTCTCCCCAATTAGTGGTTGGACTGCCTGACGACAGTCACTTGATAATAGACTCCCAAAGAAAGGGCGAGGAAGAAGTATAAATGAGGAGATTGACATGCATCATTCTTAGGTCGGGAAATCGTACTGATGAAATTTTTTATTAGAGGAAAATGATGAGGCAAACATACTGCAGGCTCACATCCATGGGTGTAATGACGGGTGCACCATCGTGAACCGCCCAAGTCAACAGCATAGCTAGAAGCATCGCAAGCCATACGCAGCCCGAAAAGAAAGTTATTATTACCAGAGAGCTCTAATTCCAATATATACAGCATACCTCATTCTACCAAGCGGTCTAGAAATAAAACAGAACTCTCCACGAGCTTATATCGTACTTGGCCCTTAACTTGCGATATACAGCTGAAATCACATCGTAACAGTTTCCTCCACCTTGATATTTAGTCTCCATCGACAGATCCATGGCAACACGATAAGCGCGTACAAGGAGTTCATCTATTCGACACTTAAGTCTTTAACTAAAGTTGTACTAAGGTAAGATATACATCCAATCCAGTTCGATGCGACTTTCTCTTTCCAAGACTCCTGCAAAAAGACCGTTTACAAGAAGCAAGTCCTCAAATACCAAGCAATTACAATACAAAATCGACATATTCCAACGAGTACCAAACAAGCCGAAACAAACTCGTAGGGGCTAGTGTCCCGTATAATAATATTGCACCCACCACCATCATCAAAGCTCTTTTCCCATTTCCAAAAATTGGTTTTCTCTTTGCAACTAATTTTCTCGTTCTTGCTTGCTTTCCCTACCCACTTCCTAAGATCAGATTTATATATCTATCTTAATCTCCACACCATTACACCACCAGGTTTTTATCTCCTTGAGCCAATCAATCAACCGCATCACAAACACTTCAAACTCAACACGCAAACTCCACCTCCTTCAGGTTCATCAGCCACTCTCTACTATCAACCGGGGTTCTCACCTCGCCTCTAAAAGGCCATCCAGGTCTCGCTCCTATAACACCATCGATCTCCTCGACCAGCTCATCGGGTATGGGTATATCTTTCTTTCCTATCTTCCCTTTCCCATTTTCCTCTCTCTCTCTCTCCATCTCATTAACTCCCTTTTTCTCTCCCCCTAAAACAACAACCCCTACTGCGACCCACTCTTTTCTTCCCTTCCCCTTGCCGCACACCACCTCCCCCAGTCCCCTCCCTCCATGTCTCGCCCACCTCCCCCCAACTCTAATCTTCAACCCCTTGGTTCCCCTCTCTCTATCTCCACCCGCACGCATCAAGGGGAATTCCGCGTCTGCGATGAGGATTCTTTTGAGTTGGGTGATGGTTGTGGAGAGGGGGATGTGGTGGTAGACGGTCATCCAGTAGGGGTATTTGGATTGGGATTTGAGGGTGGAGTTGGAGTGGAGGGAGAATTTGCTGGCGGAGAAGATGGATAGGTGGAGTGTTAGGGTTTGAGGGGGTAGGTAGGAGGGGGATGAGGTGGGGGTGGAGGTGAAGGAAGGCGAGGAGGAGGGAGATAGGAAGGAGGATGGTGTAGTAGATATGGCTGGGCTGGGATTATCTTCAGGATCAGAGATGCGAATTTCAGGTTCAGTCTCTAGATTAGAAATCTCTGCGTTCGAGTCGTGGGATGAGTCGATCGTCTTAGCAGGAAAGAGAAACGCAAATACGTAGCTCGAAATTCGGGAAACGAAGCCGGTAGTTTCAGTTTCAGCATCATCCCCATATTCATCGAAGCTGGCGTCCTGCGTCGAGTCGATCTTGGCAGAGAATATAAATGAGAGCAAGTACCTCAGCATACGGCCAAGCAACCCAGGAGTATCAGTCCCATCGCTATATTCATCAACCCCAGCCTCTTCCAATTGCTCAGTCCTCGCAGCAAACAACAAGGCGAACATACATCTCAAGCCACGGCGTAACAATCCATAAGACGCAGATGTATCGCCATCTGTATATCCATATTCATCAACATCCGAGTTTAAATTCGAGTTCGAGTCCAGCGCAGGCTCAATCGTGCGAGGAAAGACGAAATATCTCAGAACACGATATATAAATATAAAACCCGAAGACTTCATCCCTGGCCCTGGCCCATCGCAATATTCATCTTCGATGCCAGGTTCCCCAACTTCTTCCTCTCTTATATTCTCATTCTCATTCCCATTCATCTCATCCAGTCCACTCTCAAGCGTTCCATCCATCTGATCTTCGCTGGTCGTATCGTTTCGTTTCGTTTCAAGATCCGATTTGATGCCAATAACCTATCCCTTTACTCACTCATACATACATACATACATACATATATATATATATGCAAGCAAGCCCTTTCTCACTCACTCACTCACTCACTCACTCACTCACTCAGAATAACACCACCCGCGCGCTCGCAGGCCTCTTTGTTTCTTTCTCTCTCTCTCTCTTTCTTTCTTCACAAATCCCAAAAACAAAATAAACCCCTCAAAGTAACTAATCCTACTTGCTTAATAGCATAAGCACAAACACAAACACGAGCACATCCATCCATCCATCCATCAAGCAGGCACAAAGAAACCCCTTTCTCCCCCCCCCCCCCTCCTCTCCTCCTTTGAAAACATTTTCTTTGTTACACTACTTACTAAACTTACCCATCCTCGACATCTACATCTACCTCTTCGTTTCCTTTCTCCAACAAAAGCAAGCACATCTACCACCTGTTAGTTGGGTTCATCCACCACTGCACTGCACTTAATTACTTTATTTGGATAGTTACTTTACTCAATCAATCAAAGCAAAGCAAAGGAAAGGTTGAGACCCCAACAAATAAAATGCAAATGAAATCAAGACAGCGAGGCCCTCCCATTTAAAAGAAAAATCTATAATATTTCATTCACACTTTCTCATTCCTCGTTGCATAATGCGTTCATAATATACATATCATTTTTCCCTCTCCACCAACCCAACCCATCCCATTCCATCCATCCCATCAATCTACCTAGCCAAACCCCCCATCCATCCCAATCCCCACCTAGCTAAACACCACATCCAGCCGCCCAAACAACCCCCAACTCACCCCTTAATAGTAATAATTCTCTTCATTAATTCTCCCCCTCATATACTGAGGTTCACTCCCCCTAACATAAATATCTTCAAACAAAATCTGAGGCGTCGCATCTGGCGGGGGCATCGCCTCTGCCTCCTTAACCTCATCATCAACCTTCTGTCTCGCGTCCTTATCGATAGCCTTCAGCTCATCCTCCGTAGTAACATTCCACTCGATGAGTTTCTGCTTGAGACCTGCAATTGGATCTTGAGTTGAGCGCATACGTTGGATTTCTTCACGGGTACGGTATGTAGTTCCTGGGTCAGACATTGAGTGACCTCCATATCTGTAGGTGACGTATTCGAGTACTAGAGGTCCGTTGCCGGCATTGGTATATTCTTTGGCATGTTTGACGGCCGCTTTGACGGCGAGGACGTCCATTCCGTTGACTTTGAGACCTGGGATGTACTGACCACGTTTGTAGTAATCGGTGAGAGCGGAAGATCTGTTGGCTGCGGTACCCATACCATACTTGTTGTCTGCGGGGTAGATCATTAGCTTCTAACCTCAAGAACAGATAGCAGATTGGAATAACTCACTCTCGCAGCCAAACAAGACAGGCAAGTTCCACAACTTAGCCATGTTGAAAGCTTCAAAGACTTGACCCTGGTTACTAGCTCCATCACCATACAAAGTCACACTAACATTCTTGTTTCCATTGTACTTATGAGCGAAAGCAAGACCAGCACCGACCGGAACCTGAGCACCGACAATACCGTTGCCACCATAGAAGCCCTTAGCAAACATATGCATGGAGCCACCTTTTCCGTAAGCAATACCCTCACGACGACCCAATAGTTCTCCGATAATGGATTTGACAGAAGCACCGCGCATGAGTGCGAACCCATGACATCTGTACGCAGTAATGATATCATCCTCCTTTGTAAGAGCGTGTTCGATACCGACAGCGACGGCTTCCTGTCCGGTGGAGAGATGGCAAAACCCACGAATTTTCTTCTCCTTGTAGAGTCTATCGGCAGCCATTTCCATACGACTAATTCAAACAACACCAATCAGCAAGAGTTGGGGGCATAAGCTGCAAGAGAAGCGAGACGCTTACCGGGTCTGAACCATATCGAAATACATCTGCTTCAATTCCTTCTTGGTGGTATCGAGGGTGTAGGATGGAGGATCGAGCTCGTACGTCTCGAAAGATTCGTCCGACAATTGAACTTGGAAAGGCTTATCATCTTCCTGAATGTCCGGGACAGATCAGTAAATTGGGTTCAAGTATTCCCCGTAAGATATTGGAGCTCGGGGTTGCTGATCAACAAAATCTCACCTGGGGAACAGCATCTTTGTCCGTGTGCGCGCTGGCCGCATCGGTAGTGACAGTTCTCTTTGCTAGAGCAACTCTAGAAAGAGCATTGCTGCGCAAAGGTGCAGCAGATCTGCTTGCTCTCAATGCTCGGGAGAACATGGTTGTTATGGTAGGGAATGTTGTGGGAGGAGGAGGAGAGGTGGTGGGAAATTTCTCAGCTTTCTTATTAAAGTGCCAGACAAAAGATGTTGACGGTTGGGATGCTTCCATTGAGGTAGGCTATTTTGGGACTAGTGATGTCCGGTGGTTCCTCAAGCTTCCGATGTCACGTGGATCTGAAGCTTGAGGAACCACCGGACAACAGAATAGCCTATATCTTACTTGTGGCACAACAAGATCCCAGGAATATCCTACACAGTAATTTAAAGATTGTATCCTATCGTACAATGTAGTCGCAGTATGAAAATCACTCAACGACTTGGATAGTCTGTCGTAATATTGAGCATCACATCATATCACAGCACATTCCCTGTCCCAGATATGAAAATAAACATAAATATCAACTCACATATTAACTTAAATCAATTCAAACATTTATGTTAATCATATTCTTACTCCTATGCCTACTCCTAGTCCTAAACCGATTCTTATTCCTTCTCCCAGTCTTGTTTATATTCACAACCCCCTCCAGTCCCACCCATAAGCATCCATTCACATCAAACCCTCCCCCCATCCCCCAGACCCTATCTATCTGCAAACAGCCCTCCCTCCTAGCACAGCACAGCACTCCCCAACCAAGTCCCCCATCCACCCATCCTTCCATATGCAAGCCCAAGTCCAAACCCAAGTCCAAACCCAAGTCCAAACCCAAGCCCAAGAACGGAGTTTACAAAGCCCCCCACCGCCGCCGTAATGCAAAAAACAATACGCCACCCGCCAGACCATTATGATCTCCTTCTCCTGTTTTCCATTTCTTCTCTTTGTCTATTCATCCCATGCCATCATATACCATCCCATCCCATTACGAAACGTGGCAGTATTCACGTTCACGAATATCCCCCCTCCGAACAGTAGTTCCCAAGCACCGGCATGTCCCTCTGTCTGTCTTTCTCTGTATTTCCCTCTCTTTCTCCCTCTATGTTATTATTTCCCGCCTCTATCATCCATATGATGGTATGCGGACAAGCCATTCATTCATTCACTCCCTCCTTCACTCCCTCCTTCACTTCCTAATTTAGTGAAGTGGCTTATATCACGTGCTTAACTGCAACACCCCAAAGTAGACCCCTACACTTATCAGAGCATCGTCCAACCAAGCCACCAAATCAATCAACTAATCAGTCATCCTCATGAAAGAAAGTCGGCCCCGTAGCCAGCGGTGGTGCAGTCGACGGCCCCGCATCCGTCATCTCAACATCCCTTTGCGCATCGTCCGTCGCTGTATTCTGAATCGGCAACTCCTGCGCTGCACTCCTATACTCCGCTGCGCTGAACGGCCTCGAGGGAGCTGCTCTCAGCATCTGAGCGTATGTTGCAGGTTGTTTTTCATATAGGACGTCTTCTGGTGGTGAGAAGGACCAAACCTTTACCATGTGTTAGTCATCTATTGAAAATGATCTGAACAAGCAAGAAAAAAACATACCTCCATAATCGTGCGATTCTGTCTACTAGCCATGACGACGCACTTCTCCTCCTCGAAAGCCACTCTCCACACCGCTTCAGCCGGTGCAGTAAGTTCTCTCACCAGCTGACCAGTCTTGAGATCCCAGACTTTAACCCGACCATCACTCCCACCACTAACCACTCTCGTGTCATCAAACTGCAAACTCGTAACACTATTATCATGCGCCGCTAATCGATGAATAGGCGCCATCTTTTCAAGCGACCATACACGAACCGAGCCATCCGAGCCACCCGTTACTAGCGTGTTTCCGCGCATTTGCAATTGGCCGACGAGCGAAGTGTGTCCCTGAAGGATAGCCTGGCACGATCTGATGATATTTTAGCTTAATAATCTGACAACCTAGCAGCTGCTGCAGGAAACACTTACCCGTTTTCGGGATCCCAAATCCGGACGCTAGTGTCTAAACTTCCAGTCGCTATCCTTTTGCCATCAAAAGCAATGGCATAGATTTGTGAGAAATGGCCAGTCAGTGTTCTCAGGCATCTACCCTCTGAAATACTCCATACCCTTGCAGTTGTATCGTAACTACCAGAGACTACCAAATCTCCCTTGATCTCTAAGCATCGAACACTTGCCGCATGACCCACGAGAACATTCTTACATAGCCCAGTCTTGATGTCCCAGATTCTCAGCGTTGTATCTCGAGATCCCGAAATGGCTGTATTCGCATCTGACATCTTTAAACAACGAACTGTGGACGTATGACCACGAAGAGTATGTAAGCTCTCCCTGAAGGAGTCGTTAGTGAATCTGCTTTTGGTTAGGGGGGGGGAAAGGAAAATAAATTACATACCCGGTAGACATATCCCACACGCGAACATCCCTATCACACCCACCACTGACCAACGTATCACCCCAAGGAACCATAGCCCAGACACCCATCACATGTCCCTGCAAAGTCTTTTGTTGATTCCCATCCGTGTTGAAAACATGGATCTTAGCATTGTCCAAAGCCACCACAATGTATTTCGGAGTTAAATGCAGACTGGTGACCACACCTTGATCTTGCGTGATATGTCGAGCGATATTTTGGCCTCCTGTCCTCCAAGCCGTCTCCACCAAGTACTTTTGCTTAAAATGGGATTTATACGACCTGAATTTCGGCCTTCTCAACGCAGTTGAAGCGGTCGCACTGTCGAAACTCTTAGAATTACCAGGTGTGTATGTCGCGGGTTGAATGTTTCCAGGGAACGAATGCATCGCTCCCATATGAACATCGCTGGATTGTGAGGCTTGTATTGGATTCGGGGGTGGTCGCAGTGACGAGGGGGGGGTCGTGAGGTGATTTTCTGACATCCTCCGTCCATAATCGTGCTTCGCACATAACTTCATCCACGTCACGTCATCGGACAGGAGATCTCGCCATCGTTTCGATACTTGCGATGCACGGGCGAGGACTTTCGGGTCGTCGATACAAGAAAGAATCTACACCACTCCATTAGCTGCTTACGTTTCCCCTTCTCCGTCCAGGCGACAGGCACATACCCGAAGACATAGTTCCTCTGGTAAACTTGTGAACGGATCCTTTTTTAATAATGGGCTAACGTATTGATGCACAAAGCTGAGTTGTTGACTTGTGCAGAGATTCAGAAGATCTCCAAGTATTCTCGTTCGCTCGGGTGCTGAGCTCTGCTTGAAATATAACCTGATCTTGGACAGGAACAGGTCTTCCCTCTCACCCGCATCGCTCCAATCTGGCTGTGGATGCTCTGGTCCCGGACTCGCCGCGGGTGTAGGGGGTGGCGGGGGATCATGGCTGGACTGGGTGGGCGAATCGAGATCTGCGGATGGAGTCGTCATATTCGGGGTGGGAGGGCCTCGCGGTCGAGTCTGTACCATCTTCTCTACTCTCTTTGGCATTCGCACTTGGTTGGTATTCGTGTTGAGGGTCAGTGTGGCTCGCGTAGGAGATATTTCGCCGTCTTCGCCATTATAAACCATGGATGCCCTTCTCTCAGTTAGACTTAAGGGCCTATAACTATCCATGATTGCGATCCTGTTCGGTACTTATGAAGAAGATCTGATTTGTCTCAATGGTGGCTATCGGAGAATACGGTTGTGAAAGTATGTAACCAAATGTCTGGGGAAGAAGCGATTCGAAGTCTAGGCCGAGGGAAGGATGAATGAAGTGTGCCGAATCGAATCCTCCACCATGAAACTCGAAATGATGTCCAATTGAAGCGCAGTGTGCGGTGTATGGTGTATGGGATTTAACTCGACGAATATACTTGACGTAAGTTGAAGGCGGGTTGAAAGAAGGTTGTGTAACGAAGGTGATCCAGGGAGCACATTCGTATGTCTAAATGTAGCTGTCGATGAGGTTGAGGGTTGTTGGATGATTAAAGAAAGGTATTGTACTGGACGTAAGTCTTAGTAAATGGGCGCAATTTCGAAATGGCCGCAATCAAACGTCGCGAAGAAGCAAGGAAACTCGGGCAAATGTAGAGAGAGTTTTGTGATGAAGATTGATCAGCGAAATCCTTAATCCTTATCCTTATTTGTTTTTCCCTGGAGATTACCAATGTGCCAAAGGTGGATCTCGTCTGAGAGGAAGGTTGTGGTGGTAGTGGTAGTTGTGGTTGTGGTAGTGGTAGTGATTGAGGTTGTGGTTATGAGCGGACGAAAGTCACAGGCGGTGGAAGGTAAGTAGATGTTACTTTGTACAATGCACTCCGTTCTAGTGCTTTACGTCGTAGTAAGGTCCGCCTGCTGGATTTAGATTGCTGGAGTGCTGGAGTGCTGGGAGTGGTAGTGCGTGCTGGACGTGCAGACTTGCGTTTGGGTGCCTTTGTGCTGGTGGACGGCCAAGGCGAGTGACCAGGATTTCCGCTGGGTAGTGTGCAAGGATCCAGGGATGGGGCGTTTGCGTTAAAGAAGGTCAAAATGCGACAAAAATCATCACCGGCATGACATGCAGACGATGGATGGATGTAATGTGTAGAGATGTGCCGACCGACAGGGTGAGGAAGCCGGAGAGCTATTTCTTTTGTGCAGCAGGAAGCGAGTACGAAGAATCTGGGTGAGCTGGGTGAGCTGGGTGAGCTGGGTGAATCCTGGTGAATATGGGTGAATATGGGTGAAGCTGGGTGAATATTGGTCTTGTTAAATATTAATGCAAAGAGATGATCTTTGCAGATTTCAAGCATAGAAGATCCTCTGCTGACTGCTGACTGCTGCGAGTTGGGACGAAGGAGAAGCTACAAAGTATTGTTATGGAGACTGAAGCCGAACCCGAATCGTCAAGCAGCATGTGGTACTGCAGAGTGTGGTGGTGGTGGCGGTATAGACTTCAACCGGCACTAGGTCCCTTACATATACTATGTACGAAGTATCAGCGTGGGCAAAGTCTAAAGCGTCAGTTCAGCAGGCTGTGGTTATGAATTGCTCATTGCTCATTGCTCGGTGACAGATACGAAGAATGGATCGATGCGACTGTGACTGTGACTTTGCTGTGTTGGATTGGATTGTGTTGTGTTGTGTTGGATTGGATTGGATTGGATTGGATTATTTGCGGTAAACAATATTCATTGTATGTGAAGCACGTTTTGTGGTGCAGTGTCGGTGTGTTTCTTCCTCGTCACCTGCATCAAGTATCAAGCAGCAAGCAGCAAGCACCAAGCACCTTCACCCGGTTCGCATGAGTTGTTCTCTCTCAGCCACGAGGCCGGTGTGGGTTCTTGCTCACCTAGTAGGTAGGAAGTATATCGACTGTATTGCCGGCGACTAGCAGATCTAAAGGATTCACACCAAAGAGGCGAACCTGACCCAGTCATGTCTGTATACCTGAGCCAGTCATGTCTGTATACCTGACCCAGTCATGTCTATATAATAGAGTCATCTAGCTATCTACAACTCAGGCGGTACTGTACTGTACAAACATTACTGTACTGCACACACCACACATAGTCATCACGACTGACCATACAAACCAATTGAGGATCGCCATCACCACGCAAGAAGGTCTCATGGGCCACGACCTTGCTGGCCCTATGAAAAACTTGCACTGCTTCTTTCTTCACCACACCAGACTACACCTCACCTCTCACACACATACACACATACACACACACACACATACACACACACACACACACACACACACATACACACACATACACAAACCACACACACCACACACACACACACACCTTTCGCTTCCCACCGCACCGACCCTTTCGCTAAAATCCTTCCATCACCATTTCCATTGCCATCTCCCTCGCTCGTCCCCATCGACATGCAGGGGGGACGAATCTGAGACGACCGACCGGAAAACGTGCACAGCCATCTTCCTCTCACTCAGGTACAAAGTACATTGACCTCTTTGTGTGATTCGGTACCTTCCCTTTGTACCTTTTGGCGAGTAGGGTACCTTCCCTTTCGTAACTTACCAAGTATAGTACTGTACAGCAAAGCCACATGGCAGCGGGAGTTCCCAAGGTCGGTCGAAATCAATTACTACTATGCTATGTACACTACATACACACACACTCTCTCTCTCTTCCCTTCAAAATCCGTAGCCATCAATCACCACCCACCCACCTACCGCCGTAACACAAAGAAGAAGAAGAAGAAGAAGAAGAAGAAGAAGAAGAAGCATTCGATATTCAATAGTCCTACCCAACTTACCTACATATATATATGCATCTTCTCGCTGACCTCAGATCAATCCCACCCCATCCCATCCCATCCTCAACACCCAACACCCAACACCACTCACCCCCAACCATCCGTCACACAGTAAGTGTAAGTTAGCGAACCGGTACTTTTGTACTGCAACTCTCAAAATAGCACACACACACATACACACACACAAAACACACGTCTGTCTCATACTCATACTCATACTTACCATCCATCCCATCCATCCGCAGTGAGTGGACCCCCGAAAGCGAAAGCGAATTTTATGCGTTAACCTAACTTACCTTAACACCCACTCACTCGCTCGTTCGTTCACCCAAATACGCACAAGTACAGTAGAGTAGAGTATAGTAGAGTTAGTGGGTTGGGTTGGGTTGGGTTGGGTTGATAAAAGAATACATAAAGCTTTTCTTTCTCTGTTTCTTTCTGCATGTATCTAACTACAGTATGCTTGCTGTACAACCAAGCTCAGCTAGACCGACATTTACGCATTTCACTCACTTCACATGGCAGATTTGCATAGAACTATTTGCCCCTCTCCTTGAAAAAGCTTCCCCAGAGAAACTACGGTGGATGCCCAATCCTAGCCTAGTCTAGCCTGGCCTGGCCTTACACATTGAAGTTCAAAAAATATATATATTCATTTATTCGCTCGTTCCCCTTTGCTTCGCTCTGCTCGTCCTGTTTTTGCCTAATATACATGCATGCATGGGGAATCCTTGGCCATCTCATCTGATTCGAATAGAATTCAAAACTAAAGAAAGAGAAAAACCTCTAAACATTAATGATCGTGTCCAAATTGCGTCAAGAGGGGTATCAACATTCCGCCAACCGCCGCAAGCGTGTCCCGCATCTGTGGCTTCGGCTGCTTGCGCCCGGAACTACCTCCGTCGAGGTACCCGTTAGAACTGCTGTGCTCGTGATTATGCATCCCTGAATCTTCTTGCATCGCGTGCATCGCGACGTATCTAGCTACTTTGTTAGTCTTTTCTCTTCTTTTTTTTTTTTTTCATTTCTGCTGTAGATAAATGGGAGAGGGGAGAGAAAGGGAAAGGGGTGAAAAAGGGAAAGGGGAGAGAAATGGAAAGGTGCATTACAAGAATGTTCCACCAGAAAATAACAACAACATCCCGGTCCACCATTGTCCTTTTGCTCCTTCGATATTCCCGCCGCCGAGAATATGTACAAGGAAGAATGTGGTGATGGCTCCTAGTGGGGCTGCTAGACTGAAGACTATGAGATGCCCACGCGCTGCCCGCTTGGAGAGTCCTTGTTTCAGTAGTACGGATGTTAGGCCAAAGGCGGCAGGTGCTTTATGAACCATGATGGCGATGAATATAATAAACCCCAGCTTTGTGTTGGATGTGGATGCCGATGCCCCCATAGCTATCCCGTCTGCTGCGGCATGTATCACGAGCCCCGTGGTTGTGGCTAGACTGCGGCTCTGTTTCGGACTTGGGGCGAGCGAATGTAAGAAGCTGTCCGATTCCTCTTCCCCCGAGGAGATTGAGGAAGTTCCCAGATTGTTGAGAGATATCTGTCGGGGAGCTTGAGGAGATTGCAATTTTTCAGATGCATGCCTGGGAAGCTTGTCGATCAAAAACATGAGAATGAACCCCAATATCAGCGAAAGTCCAATGTAGAAAGTTGGTGAATCATGATCTTCGTCCTCCCCCTTGGTAGGTGTTGCAGGTTTCTCCTCCGCCTTCTCTTTCGACGTGACCTCGTCTGGTGTGGACGTTCTGGCTTTCACTATAGCGTCCACTTGTCCCCATGAGTCTGCCAGCCTTGGAACCATCACAGACTTTTGTTCGGGTATAACCACTGTATTCTTCGAATATGCAATCGAGTTCACTCCACTAACCCATGATAGTCCGCTCCCTCTTTCCTGCAGGCTTAAGCTCCGAGCTCCATGACTATGCGCGGTTGATCCCGCCGTATACATTGCTTCAATTCCTTCGGGTATAATGACAATCAACGACGTTCCTACAAGCACTCCCATTCCAATTGTAGATATCAGTCGCAACTGTGAAGGCGACAGCGTCATCGATAATGGCAAGGCTCCAGCGAGGAAAGAACTACAAGAGTTCATTAGCAGTTAAGCTACACTTGATGAACATCAACCCAACCTCAAGCACATAATCACGCTCAGAACGAGCAACATAAACAATCCTTCCAACATCTTGAACCCCGGTTTTTTGATAATCAAGCTTCAAGCTTTCCAATCTTCAACCCTAACGTCGCAATCCTAAAAAATAAATTAAAGAACGTATCACCGCTTCATTTCGACTTTGAAGATCAGTCTGAAAGAATAGTTTTCTTATCAAGGTCTAAGATAGAAATATGGTGGTTGCAATAAAAATGTCGAGTCGCGGACTCGCTCCCTTTCCAAATAAATTGTGCATTCGTCACTCAAGGATGACAGATCTGGTCATCGCTCCACGACGTTGAACTAGTCTGGATTTAATCCCTGCCAAATTTTGGGGTGCAGCGGAGCTATAACGCGTCGGAAAATCAATTTACGCGCTTGAAGAGCTGATGCTTTGAGCGCAACATTGAAAGCTTTCGCAAAAAGAAGCTCATCAACAAAATAATTTTTGACAAGATACAAAGCTCTTGACAACGTCGCAACAATGGCGGACATCAATTCTGACTGTAAGTATATATTGCTTTATTCCATGCCCTGTTCCATTTCACATCTTGTCCGGCGCAATCTACTGTGATCGGATGCGCCTGGTCGCATTGGGTTCTAAATACTCAATTTATCTACATACACTCTAACAATATTTCTATCACAGGGTCTGCTGATGCGAACGAAGCCCTACAAATCTCACTTATCACTCCCGGTGCCAATGGAACCACATCACTTCATACGTTTCATCCGAGATTCACATATCCAATATTCGGCGACGAAGAGAGCATCTTTGGCTATCAAGCTCTTAACATCAACTTAAAATTCAATGCAAGTGATATGCGCCCTGGTCTGCAGATTACCTACAACAAAAAGTTCAAGGCAGTGGGAGATGTCGAACCGGCTGATTTGAAAGAGATACTGGAGCCTTTCCTACCCAAGAGTGCGTGTTGCCGTGCATTGGGTGACCGAACTGCATACTGACATTGTCACAGCCGCCTTCGAGAAGACAAGTGTATTCGAATCCGCTATCTCGGCAGTTCCCGCCGATTGGCATCCACCAGGAGAGCTCTATGAAACGATTGAGACTGGTGGTGAAATATACGAAATATGGAAGGGCAGCCTTGCGGATTTGGCAGTTCAACAGATGCTTAAGCGCATTCAGATTCTTATCCCGTTATTCATTGAAGGCGGTACTCTAGTTGATATGGATACTTCTGAGTATGATCTTGCTCGATGGACAGTATTCTTCTTATACACAAAAAAGGCGTCAGCGGAAGTCAGCGGAGTGTCGCCGTACGTATTTATGGGTTATTCGACCATCTATAGATACTATTTCTATACGCCGGTCTCTCCACCACAATCGCCCAATGGTGAGAGGGTATCTCCCGATTTCACGTTACCAGTTGATGGAATTACATTTTCTTCCCTTCCATGCCGATCGAGGATATCCCAATTCGTCATCTTACCTCCATTCCAAGGAGGAGGAAACGGTTCACGTTTCTATAACGCCATCTTCGACTATTACTATAACGATCCACACACCAGAGAAATCACGGTAGAAGACCCCAACGAAGCATTCGACGATCTCCGCGACATTAACGACCTTGCCCGGCTCCGCAAAAACCCCTCCTTCCTCAACCTTAAGATCAACCCCCAAATCAAAATCAACCCCAAAGGGCCCGCCCCCACCGGCATCCTCCCCAAAGAACACGAAAGCGTCCGTCTTGCCAGTAAAATTGCCCCGCGCCAATTCGCCCGTGTCCTCGAAATGCAACTCCTCTCACAAATCCCCGCCTCCATCAAACTACCTCCGCTTCTCCCAAACGAAGACGGAGAACTTACAGCTGCACCGCTGCAGAACACGGCGATGCTGCCGCCGGCGAAGAAGGAGGATAAGCAGATCTATGACCTTTGGAGGATACTAGTGAAACAGAGGTTGTATCGGCATAATAAGGACGCATTGGCGCAGTTGGACAGGGGCGAGAGGATCGATAAGTTGGATGAGACGGCGAGGGGCGTGGAGGCGGATTATGGGAGGTTGATTCGTGCAGTGGATGAGAGGGCGGAGAAGGAGGTTAAGAGTGCGTTGGGAAAGGAGAGAAATGGGTTGGTGGTGGGCAATGGGAAGGGGAAGGGGAAGGGGAAGGGGAAGGGGAAGAGAGTGGCAGGGGACGATGATGATGATGATAATATGGAGGATGCAAGTGAGGAGCCATTGGCGAAGAAACTCAAATATACCAGTTGATGGAATAAGAACCGCAGTGAGATCGCAATCAAGGACAAGCAAGGTTCGGGGATTTAGGGCAGAAACGAGTGAAAAGACAGAATACATGTATCAAAATTGGTGAAGCTGGATGGGATAGGCGTTTCTCTCCCCCCCTTTCGGTGTTCTCCAAACGGTTGATATCATACATACATACATGGTTCGAGGTGTAATCTAGTCAGTCAGTCAGTCAGTCACTCACTTGGGAAATACTCGAGTAGAGAGGAAATAATGAAGGGCTTAGTTAGTTTTTAAGTCGATGTGTTTATTACACAGATCATCAGATGATCTGAATATGGATCCAGTTGGGGTTTGGGATTGAATGAGAAGCGTCAAGTATAATGTGTGTATATGGGTTTCGGCTTTCTGTAGCAATTTGTCTGGAAGTTTTGGAGAGAAGAATATGAAAGTGATGGGGGCAAGGGTGGTAAGGGGGGCATGGAAGTAGGCGAGAAGAAAAGGGGGATTAGATTTTGGATAGATGAGTGTTGTGTTAAATTTAGTACCTACCTAGTCGCCAATGAATAGGATTAAAACTCGAGGCGGAGTGACCTCTAATATTTCAGGTATGGCTTATATCTGTACGGCTTTTATCTATCTTCTTCGCCGGGGCGTAGATTAATGACCACTACCCAATCATCCCCACTAGCTACATGTCCCACCACTGTACTGCGACTCCCCAGAAGTGGTCAAAACTTTCGTGAACTGAATATAATTGGTTGATGTGCTTTTCAAAAAAGACCTCAAGATTTGAATTTATTCCAAACCTTTGTGCAGATTGAGATGGATATTGGATGATTACACCTCCCTGGTGCTTCTTAAATTCTACTTGCCAACCACCCATCCATCTAGAACCTCGTCTAGAACCTCGTCCCATTGACGCCTTGCACGCCTTTTCCTAATTGGCTCGCTACGACCGTCGCCTCTCTCACAGCTCTCGCTACTGTCCCTCTTACTCTGCCCTCTTCCAATACGAGCAGTCCACCGATAGTGCAGCCACCTGGTGTAGTAACCTTATCTCTTAGTAAAGCTGGATGTTCTCCATTCAGCACCAACCCAGCTGCACCTCTCATCGTCTGCGCCGCCATCTTCTGTGCCTCTGCTCGTGGTAAACCCATTGCAACAGCACCATCAATCGTAGCTTCTAGCATAAGAGCAAAAAATGCAGGACCACTGCCGCACAAAGCGGTGCATGCATCCATGGTATTGCTGGGCAAGAATACCACTGAGCCAATGCGGGTGAAGATCCAGTGAAGAAGCGATGATGTTTCGTCCGAGAGAGGAGGATTCGATGTCGAGATGACGGTCATAGATTCCTGAATCTGAGAAGCGGTGTTGGGCATAGCTCGAACAATCGTGCAGCGTTTCCCATCGTCGGTCGAATTTCCATATAGGTTTTCGGAGATTTGCTCAGCGGTTACGCCGGCACATATACTGATGAGGAGTTTTCCTGCTAATGCGGATTGCATGCCGGGTTCGACGAGTATGTCTTTTACCATGTAGGGTTTACAACAGAGGAGAATGACATCGGCTGCTTGAACGGCAGAGACATTGTCATTTTGGAGAATGGTGAGGGAATCGAGGTGGGCTGAGAGGGCGTGTTTGACTTTCTTGGCGGTTTCGGGGCGTCTTACGCAGGCTATGAATTTAGAGGGGAGACGAGAGGGGGTTTCTGTGGGATGAGCTGGTGTGGATGTGCCAGAGGCGGCGGTTGACGTGGGAGGGTTGGAATGGGATGTAAGGGAGGTGAGAATGCCGGATAGTATTGCAATACCCATTGTTCCTAAAATCGGAGGTTAGCATTGGACGTCGAGATACGCGCATGGGGACGCTTCTAAATGAAGTCGGCGAGAGTCAGTCTTCGACCATCTCGCCGCTGCGCGAATGTGCTTCTCTGCGCGCAGAAATGAATTATGCTGTGTTACAAATGCAGATCTCCCATGCGTGTAGTCACAGTATTTAAATTCAATCAAGTGACTTCCAATTGATCGTTTTCTATCACATCTCAGAAGTGAATAGACACCCGATTTTGTTCAGAAAAAATGTCTCAAAGATCTTCACCTGCAAAAAGAAAGAAACGAAAGCGAGCTTTCAAGAAACAAACATACCACATCCAAGAACCGTTAAAGTCATTTCTGACCCTGTGCTTTTAGTTGAAGAAGACATTGTGGTGGATTCGTTGCCTTCAAGAATCTCGAGACAATTCTTATACAATATTTGGTCAAGTTAGTAGAAAACAATTCCTGAGTTCGAGATTCTTGAGACTTTCGGCCTTTGAAGCTTCAAAAACCCCCCCACCATAAACAAACCCCCGCGGCCGCAAGGGTGCCACCAAAAAGGTCTCACCGCCCACCAATTTGGTTAGATCAAACGCGAAATCATGGATCCCGATCAAGCTCATGATGGTCGCAAATCGAGTCTGAAATCAAATGCAACGAATAGCAAGCAAAATTCACCAGCAGCTGCCACTCCCGAACGAAGCCATTTCAAGGCTTCTAGACACAGGATGGATCCCTTCGAAGTTCGAATACGATTTACGCAGTACTTACAGCATTTAAATGCAAGCGTTACGAGCGCGAATAAGACTGCGCAATATGCATTGAAGTATAGAGATATGGATGAAGATTTGCACAGTTGTATATTGGAGCAATTAGAAAGAGTGAGTGAGCATTGTGAAACTTATGGGTTGGTACAAAGGAGCTGAGGCGGCTCAGCGAAAAACTTGCGTTGTACTCTGCAGAAAAGCAATGCTGGAAGGCCTTTCGGGTGTCATATTTTCTTTTTGGAAATAGCTGAGCTGATTCGCAATAGAATTCAATGAACAATAGGGCGAACATCATGTACTTCATCGAGATACTATGCGACATGGCCTCTAGGGAAGGGCATCATGATTACGTGCGAATGATCCAGAGAGATATACTACGGGTTGTCGACGCGGTTGCGCCAGAAGATGGATCCGGGGCAGCCAACGTGAAAGTAGTTCGAAAGGTTCTTCAAGGTCTCCAGCAAAAGTCTTTCCTCCTCGCTCAAACTGTCACCGAAATCGAAGAATGCCTAAAAGAACGCGACACTCTTCCCGATACACTTATGTCCTCACCGATAGCTGACGGAGATACGAACGGAAATGCTGCTTCTCAAAACGCTACTCCTAGGGCGCCGAAGATCAACGGGGGTGGGAGGTTAGATAAGAAACAAATTGAGCAGAGAATTGAGGAGGATAGGGAGAGACATAAGAGATTAAGGGAACATATTTGGGCGATCCCTGTGGGTGGACATGAAGTGGAATTTGAGAAACTGTGGGAGGAAACAAGTGATTTGGGTGAGGATGATGGGATCCTTTATGAAGAAGAAGCGACGGAGAGGAAAGAGGCTGGAAGAGAATGGAGAGAAGAGCAAAGAAATAGACTGGATGGTTGAAAGTTAAGGCATGCGGCGTTCTTTTCGGATTGGAATATGGTGGGATTGGGCGTTTGGACTCGGGAAGTTACCCATATAGTGACAGCATCAAGCGGCACGGCGTTGGCATTGGCGTCGTACCAGTCAAATCTCCAGGCATTGTTCAAGAATATCACATTGCATAATGAGTTATGAAGCATTTCCTTTTGCATGTCACAGGGTCTCCCGGAATGTCCATAAGTAATCATACAAACATACAAATGCTGGCCTATTATATCCTCATAGAAGACTCGGCAGCTCCCAGTAGTCGCAGCACGGAATATATCGACTCATTCAATCTTCTTTCCTTCTCCTTGACATAAACTAGTTTTCTGAACCGACCCAAGCACTCAAATTTGTAGAAAATTCTGCAATCACTTGTTTGGATCTAGTGTGGTGAAGTCTCTTTCTAAAGCGGCTTATACTTAATAGCATGCTCGGAACCATCTTCAAACAACTGCCCTTGGAACAACCAACAGCAATTTCCAATCAGAACATTTTATCTGTGATATCGACCAATCCTAAGAATCGTCGTTGACAATGTCACGTGGTTACAAGCCGTGGTAGTATCAAAGCCGAATGGAACCTATGCGTACCACTTAGTCGCTTAACCCAAAGCTCTTCATCGCAGCTATAACGACTGGACACAAGGTAGAAATCGCATCTTTTACTGGAATTCAAGATCCTACAATGATATTGGAAAGTTTGTCTAGATCAAGTCAATGGGTGACAGCTTTTGAGACTGAGTGGACAAGGGTATACTTCCCAGTAATTGTCGTTAGCTCGCTTAATATGTCAGGGGAGACTAGCTCTTCGCGAACATTGACTGTACAGTAGCAAGCAGCGTTGCTACCAAGCCATTTTCACCAAGCTTTCTACTTCCGAACTCAAGCTTTCTGCTTCCGAACTCAAGCTTTCTCGCTACGAAAGTGGGGTTTGAGATCAGTTATACTCAGTAATATCAACAGCTCCCGGAGAATTTTCTTCTTTTAGGTGTACTGTACCACCGAATCGTGGCGTTTAATCAAGCGCTTGATTTATGGGGTTGATTCGATTTGAGTCCTCTGCATATGTAAAAGTTACATACTTGGTCATTCTAATTGGCGACGCTGTAACAATCAAAAGCTCCGTATAAAGGAATGAGACCATTCCAACATTAGATTTCCACTTCAGTGACGAACAACTACAAATTGAAACGTCATTCGGAGATGGAGTTCGAACAAGTCCGACCCCTGTCATCATGATATGATATTGGGCGTCATACTCTTCCAGAAATGATCTTCTGTCGTAAAAGCGTGATGCAGAGGGATTCAAGAGACTGCTCAAATCGCTTGGGCGGGTTTAACTTATATGGAAGTAGTCGGTGGTTCATTCTTATGTCCGTAGCGCGGGGCATATGCACTGGAAATCCGTAACTCGGGGAATAAAGTTCCTTCATTGGCTAACCACAATAACGATCTTCAGGGTATTCCTAACTTGGGAATCCATCAAAGAACGTCGAAAATATTGATTGGCCGGGGATCTGCTTTTGGACTGGTTATATGTGCGGATTCTCGGCTACAATATCTTAATTCCGGGAAAATATGGCTGATTACGATGAGCGATAGTCGCAAACAGAGAATGCGATCATCGGATCACAGTTAGCTCTTAGCCGCTCTAGGCTAGACATCGTGCTCTACAACATCCTGATATATAACTTATGTGACGTCGATTCTTAAATTGATTTATACAGAGCTGTAGCTTTATCCTCAGTTCTCTTCTCATATATCTTACTCGTATCCACCACTGAACTAAACATACCCTCCTATCTGCTGCTTCTATCTTGGATTTGTACATCCGTTACGGCAGCTTGACTTTCAACCCCGCAGTTATTTTCCTTTATTTGATCGACATCACGTCGCTGACAATTATGCCTACCAACGCAGTTGTGCAGCGCATTCTCAGCGCTACGGAGAAAGATCCCTCCAAGGTGCTAGGCGTCACTGTCAACGGCAAAGCAATCACAACCAAGCAGTATATCCCTCGTGCTGGTTAGTCGCTTTTTTATATTCTTGATAATTCCGCAAAGCAAAATCTAACGCTCCCTCAGAAGCTCAGTCTGCCCCCGAGATATCCTATGCCGTACCCAATCCAGAAGCCACCTATATGGTGGTTGCACTCGATCTTGACGCTCCATTCCCTTCATTTGGCGTTCTCGGTCCCATTCTCCACTGGATTCAGCCTGGCTTCAAAGCCGGTCCTAATGGCGTCTTGACCTCAGATGATGCCTTCATTGCCAACTACATCGGTCCTTCACCTCCTCCAGGCAGTGCACCCCATCGCTACACCTTCTTTTTGTTTGAACAACCTGAGGATTTTGATGGCAAGAAGTACGCTCCGGCTGGGGGGAAACCTTTGAGTGTTTGGTCCCGCATGCGTTACGATTTGGATGATTGGCAGAAAACGGCTAAGCTTGGAGAACCTCTTGCTGTTAACTATTTCTTGAGCAATTAGATACCCTGGTTTTGAGGAGTGGAGTTATTTTGATTGTCGAATTGTGTCTGACTTCGAATGTTGTTGGAATGTTAGGCAAAATGTGTTTGTTGTTATCTAACTTATCTTTGAAACAAGAAATAAAGACCCTTTTAATGTCTACATACCTTCAATGTGCAGAACATCATCGTCATCGACGTCTACAACTATATTATATCATAAATAATTCTATTATTTTTCTATTTTTTTCTTCTTATTCTCTGATTATTCTCCACGTTTTGCAATAGAGACTGCAATCGCTTCCAAAAATTGGGGCAAGCTCACCTACTATGCGACACATTCGTGACGCGGTTCGTTCATCCGGTAGCTTGTTGCAGGTATCGGTAACTGCTGGCATGGTCACGGTGTAGGATACTGAGAGACTGAAAATGAGATACACGAGTTAAAAGCCTAGCAATGATGTTGTATGATCCCGCGCTATTATTCTCTCAATAGCATTTGGATTCTTCCCCAACCGCACAGAATGGGCTCGCTACGTCGTGGTTCGCCTCAAATAGGGTGTCTTCGTGACGAGTCGGAAAAAGATGAGCATCAAAGAACCAAAGATTAAGTTTTATTTCTTCATACTATAACATACTGAAGTAGTAGATTCATGAATCAGTCCTCTGAACTGCTAGCATCACCAGAAAGATGCTTCGAAATATCATCTTATGGCCTGCTTCTTTTCATATTTCCTGGCAAGGAGGCTGCTCACACAGCTATCTTACACTCTATTGAGCTAATTGACCAGACCAGAATCTGTCAGCAAGATTACAATCTTTTAAAATATCGGTCTGAAATCAAACCGGACTGCCTTACTAGCGAGGGGCGCTAGCTGAGGCTTTGTTCGGGCTGTGCGCTTGTTGGTGATGAAGCATCACTAAGAAGATAAAGGTTGATATTAAACTCCTGAAATTCAATACCTTAATATTGTAGGGAATTCAGCAGCGACCGCTAAGTTAGGCCAGAAATGGTGCTTTTCCAAGACCTGCCGCGGTCAACTTGGGTCATGGAAAAATTCTGGGTGCAATATGTTGTCAAAGCGGTTAGTCTTCGCAAAAACTTTTGCTATTTACCAACTCTACAAGTAGAGTCAGTACCCCAAGGTCTTGCTTTTATTCTCTGCTTTAATTATTTCTTGTCTATTGGAATTTTGCTGGGTGCTGGTAAAAAACGAGGTTAAGCCCGGGATACAATCTGATATCTGAAAACGTTGGATCTTGAATTCAGTCACCATTTTCAGTATAGCAATCTTCATTATGTCACTGTTTCTTTTAACTAAGTTATCTAAGTTTTCTCAGCTATAGAGCGACCGGCAGACAAGTACCCTTACAACTTTTTTGTCCAGAGTAATTGTGGGAATTAAAGCTCTTGGAGAAGTGATTATACTGGAACTGATTGACCTGGTCTATCTATCTGATGAACTAACTATATAGCTGCTTAAAGGTTTATATCCTCAAACTGTAGCAAAATAAATGATTTTAGGGGATTTTATAGTTTACAAATAGAAAGAAATAGATATCTAGTATTTGGGGATTATTCCTCGATTTGGGAATAACTTTATTTATCGAATATTAGCAGCTGGTATACAGGGCCAAGGCACGCCCCTGTATTTCTACCATCGTTAATCTGCAATAATGACAAGATAGCTATTTAGTAGCTCTACAAGAAAAGGTCCTCGGAGAATCTGAAAGTAAGTCGACGCGAAACGTATAATGTCCTCTTAATTTATTCCAAAAGATATAAGAAGAGTTATTATTCTTCTCTAATAATCTCATCCAACCAGCAAGAAGGTGCGTACTATAGGATCCCCAATCGCTGTTCACCACGGAACATTTCCAGCCCTATTTACTATAAGTGTGACGAGACTAATAATGAAAGTACTGAATGACCTTAGAATATTGAACTACAGAACTAAAGCTATATACAAGAAGAAGAAGAAAAAGGCTTTATGTAGAACCAGAGTGCCCCAAGGCCCAAGGGCTATGCTTAGCGATGCCATTAGTGAAGTGGTATCCGGGCTGGTATCCGGACTGGCTATATACAGCTATATGTGCGCGACTCAAGCTAACTACATGTACGACTCAAGTGCAATCGGTACAGGTCGTTATATCACCCTCTTCAAATAAAAAAGCTCGTCCTCGAGCGTCCAAAAGGAATAGCTTAAGGCCGACAAATGAAAGAAAGTAAAACGAAGAAAACCTTGATCTAAACTACTATTCTTCAGCCTGTTCTTCAGTCTCAACTATATTCAGGTCCATTGGATCCGAAGCTTGTGGACGTTGGTTGGGCTGAGTACGAGAGTACTGAGAGAAATACAGAGGCTGCTGGACTTGAACTGAGGCAGCGGATATTGACTAGCGCGAAGAGCCACCGAAGTGTTATACGAAGTATGTTTTCAGAACGAATAGTCTCAAGTACTTCAGATTGATAACTGAGCTGGTGGCCGAACTCTTCAACTTGACTACTAAGCTGGCAGCTGAACTCTTCTCGAATGGCAATGAGTTCATTTACAAGTGTTTGTTCTATTGTTCTTAATGAGGAAGTGAAGGGTTGAAGTTGTTGAAGTTAACAAAGCAAGGAAGTTAAATGAAAGGTAAGCAATTAGTTAAAAGCAATTTCTTCGGGGGAGCGGATTTGGGACGAATCGCTCAAGTGAGGAATTAATTTGATACGAGTGATAGCTATGTAGGTGTTGATTCAAGGGGGGCGTACGAATCCGGAAGGCAGGATGCGGCTCGTGTTGATGCCCAATGTGGGGTAATGATACGTACGGAGGAGTAGGTGAGCAAGTGGGGTCATATAGCTCGAGAGAAAGAGGTGGTCGTCTCAGCGGAATTAGCACGCTGATAGAAGAAGGGTTTTATATTGTTGTTGACTTGTTGGGACATACAAATCAAGAAATGAGGGATAACAATCGGTTGCGAAGCGCTATATGTACGAAGCATCTTCGGTGAGTTTCGAACACTGATGCTCAGACGCCGGCCCGCTTCAGAGAAGTCTCTTCAGCTTGAAGGCTATAATCCGGCCTTTACTATACTCTGATTCGCCAGCCAACTTTGGTACGGCTATTTACGGGATCCCTGTAGGGCCCGGGGAGACTGTACAAAAGAACCCTCAGCTGAGTCTTTCTATAACTGCCTCTCTAGTAGTGGTGTATATAATCCGACTTAAGACACATCCAAAATTTCGAGTTCTCGCAGAGTGACAAGCGTGCCAAACTTCCGATGGCGGATACGAATGTGACCAAGTGGGCCGTGTTGATTGGAGTCGACTACTATATCAGCGGCTCTGTGAGATCGAATATTCACTTTCATAACTTGAAAGGCTGCGTGGAAGATGTAAACCAAGTCGAGGGATACCTCCGCAGTTCTTTATGCGTACAGGACCCCTACATATACCGACTCACCGCAACCGCTCCTGACGACAACCGAGAAGAGCCAATCGAACCCCGTTCCCAATGGCCTAATTATGAAAATATCATCCATGTACTCCAAGAAGTGACCCAGAAAGCCAAGCCAAATGATCTCATCTATGTACACTACTCGGGACACGGTGCACGAGTCGGGACAATCTTTAGTGGTTGGAAGAACAATAATCTCGACGAAGCTCTCGTGCCTACAGACATAGCCTGTGGGGGACGTTACATCCGGGACGTGGAAATTGCATACCTCCTCAAAAATATGACCGATAAGAATCTGGTCGTTACACTTGTGCTCGACTGCTGCCATTCGGGCGGTGCAAATCGCGGCCACAGTCACCGGACTGTGAGGAGCATTGAAAAGATAGACATGAATAAACTCGAGAGCGACCGATCGGTGTTTTCGGAAGAGCAACTCCAGATTGCTTGGAACAGACCTGCTCGTGGTGATGAGCGTGCTGTCAAAGTAGAGAATCATTGGTTGCTGGAGACCCGTGGATATGCATTTCTCGCCGCATGTCGTTCAACTGAATATGCGTGCGAAATCCAGTTTGGCAATAACGTACAGGGCGTGCTAACACATTTCCTGATCGATACGCTCAAGGCCAGTTCACAAGTGCCCACATATCGCACGTTGTGGGATCTCATTGCCCCGAAGGTACGCGAGTATAGTAAGGACCAGAATGTAATATTAGGTGGCGAGGGCGACCGCCTGTTCTTTACTGGCGACCGCCTCGAGCTCTTTTACGTAGCAACTTTGACCGAAGTGAGAGAAACGGAGGGAAAGACTCTTGTGAGGCTGAATGCAGGCGAAGCGCACGGAATCCTCAAGGACGTTGGCTTTGATGTATGGCCTATGTCATGCTCCGATTTCAGAGACTCAGAACGAATAGCGCAACTTCGAGTAACGAAGGTTGGCGATATCATAGCAGACGCCGAGGTGGTGATTTGGCACAATGCTTCGGGGCACAAGTTGGAACCCGGTTGTCAAGCTAAACCGCACACAATGTCGCTACAGAGGGAAGTACAATTCGACCACTTAGGCCTGCCCGCCGCCGATCCTCGAAGCGAGGACGCTTTGATCAAAGCGAAGGATGCAATAAATGACCGTGGCATCCACTCAAACCTTCTGGCAATCGGCTCGACCAAACCCCGCTTCAGAGTGCAGGTGAAAGAAGGAAGTTACGTATTGCTAGGCAGCGAAGATCAGCCCCTCCGAAATGTAGTACCACCACTACCTTTCAATCTCGGAGGTGGAGCCGAGAAGCTAGTGCGCCGTCTGACTCACTTGGCGAAATACTACAACGTGCTCGAACTTGGAGGCCAAAATGCGCATACATCATGGCTGTCTATAAGCTTGGGGAAAAAGCCGTATGCCTTCCCACCGGAACCGCGGCTGGCCAAAGACCCACCTGGTGACTTCCCCACGGATAGCTGGTACAAGGCGACTGACGGCGACTGGGCATTGCTTCGGGTGAAAAACAAGACGAAAGGAGTACTAACTATCGTCGTTATGGATCTGGACTCGTCTTGGGCTATCGAACAAATATACCCCAGCGGCCCTGGCGCAACTTTCGAGACATTAGAGTCAGACCAGACTCTGTATCTTCCCTTAAGAGTGACTGTACCGGAGGACCTAGTGCTATCAGGGGTCCTTGATACTATAAAGGTCATTGCCACAGTCGAACCCACTAGTTTCCGGTGGCTGGAACTCCCTGGTCTCGACCAGGAGAAACCAAACCGCGACGGTCATGGCAAGCCAGGGAACGCACTCGAAGCATTGCAGGCAGCCATGATGTTTCCTGAGATGCGAAAAGTGTCACCAGCCATCCCTGTAGGATGGAGCTCGGTGCAAGTGGACTTACGAACATCTATGGATGGAGAGTAGATGGGCGTCCACCCCTGGGTGAGTAAGGCGGGAAGGCGTTGGTTTGTGGAGTATTAAATTGATGAGGTTGAATTCTTCAGTCATTGCCGATTTTCATTAGCTTAGACATCAGAATAGGCGTAAATATTTACAAAAAGTAGCCGTAATTGTCACTTCTCTAGAAGTGGCGTCACTTTTGGAGTTTTCACACTAAACCACTAAACATGTGACGCGTTTTACTAAACGTACAACGCTTTTTACTATCTATCCGACACCCCACAAATTTGCGCTGTATATCGGAGGTACACAACGTTACTACGTGACACTTATACAATTTCAATGTACAATAAATATTACAATCAATGGTTTTTCAAAAAATAACGTTATTTAAGATAGTTGACTGCGATTCCAAAATAAAATGCAAAATCGTAAGTAAGACTATATTGATCGATATAGGCTTTAAAAGCTTCAAGAGTATCGAATATCTGGTACAGAATGGCTAAGCCAATTTTGATCTCAAAGGCGTCTATTCACGAAAATTGTATAGGTGTCACATAGTAAAGCTGTATATCTCCGATGTTCGGTATATAATGTGGGGCGTCGGATGGATAGTAAAAGGCGTCGGATGTTTAGCAAAACCCTAGATTTATCAGATTAATCCAGAGCTTGAATACTGAGACGTTGGACTGGGTCACGGTTGATAAGGCAGTACCAAATACGAGGAAGGAAACAGCCCACTGTTCCCACACGGCTCCGAGAGTACCACACTCGAACCTTAATAGGTTACCAACATCACGAGGTAGACCTGCCTTCGGGAATAGAATGTTCAGATACAGTTTAGTAGTGCATTTATCTCCATCTCATGGGGTTATTATAGACGGTCACTTAAAGGGTTGGCTAGAAGTGCACCACAGTAGTCACGCACGGCTTCGAGAATAGTAGCGATGTCATTCTAGTCGTAGTTAAAATCTTGCCTTTTATTAAAGACCCTCGCGTGCCGGCGTAGATCACTTACTCTTATACTCCCTAATCCTCAAATCAGGCTTATTCTCAAAGTAAGCCGTTGCCCCTAGTGGCACCCTATCATTCTCAATGTACAATGTCTGCTCCATGCCAGTGAAGATACTAATGACGCCAAAACCCTCCTTGCGTGTCCACAGAGGGAAAACAGCCATGCTACGCTCTCGATCCTGACTTCGAGGTGCGAGAGTCTTTTTGGAGGCTGGGCCAAGGAAGGTCTACCCATCATAGGACGCACCAGGTTAGCATCGACGGTCATAATATGAGCGAGTAAGGCTTACCGTAGTGGTAAGATTAAGCCCAGCGCCTGTTGTTGAGACGTTTATTCCTCCGCCTGAAAGGAGGCGATTCGGTCGGTATTTCGAGACCACAACGGTGATTTCTTCTGTATGTTGGTTGACAACCCATACACAGGGCGGAATATTTTGGACTGTACGGACTATTCCTCCGATAACTCCCTTGAGAAGTTTAGCAGCGAAATGAGCGGGAATCATTCTGGTCTAACCTTAGGTGTAGCCGGACTCCTCGGTGGGTGACGAGGAAGGTCTTTCCATCCCGTTATTGCCTCGGAGTTTGGGAGATCTGAAGCTGGAACTGAATCTTGGTGGTGGCTGATTTCGTCCGCTTCTGGGGTCTCCTTTTCGGCCGTTTCTGGGATCTCCTTTTCGACCGCTTCTGGGATCTCCTTTTCGAGAGGGTAGGAACATTGAATCATCCCGACCTGAATGTTTCGTAATTAGTATAACAAAGAGAACTCTTTTTTTTACGTGGGTAAAAGTGGATTTGAGTCTGTATCTAGATTTGCAAAGAGTTTATTTAAGACAAGTAGAATTTGAATTATATATAACTAAACACAGCTAGCTGACGTGGCGGTGCGCACAAGGTGGGACGGATTTACCCCAGAAAAGAAGAAGCCCCAACAGTGGGTGTCGGAATGCCGTGCGCACGGACCATAAGCGGTGATATCGTCATTTCAGTGATTCTTGATTAGTCAACTTCAACAACAACTATGGTACCACCAACACGCTTGAGACCCTTTAGAACTCCTTCTCTTGTTTCTCTGGGAGGCAGAGAAGCTGATACCCCAAGAAAGACCCGATTCTTTAATGCCCTGGCGCGCGCCCCTGCGTACAATCGATAGCGAATGTCGTATCGCAGAGTCAACAGGACGGAAATGGCGTCGACAATACTTGGATATGGGAGAGGATGCAAAGCGGCATACACGGGCAAGGTCGAAAGTACTTGGATGCAACTCGAGAGTCACTAAATCGATATGAAAGATGTTGGTTTCTCCATCTCGCAATCCTGTCCGAAAACAGCCTCTTGATCCTCAGATCGAATACCACAAAATACCCGTCAAACGGTGCCGATTATATCGGAAACTGAAGTAGTATACTAAAAAGGGTGGGAGATATCTTTGTACCTTTATAAAGAAGATTGTTATAGCCAAAAATCATGAAGATTGGACGGTCTATAGGAACGAATATTTACACAACGAAGTGTTCGGCTTTTGGGATCATATAGTATTTACGGACGAAGTATATATTGATCCTACTGTGCAGAGTCAAGGCAGAGTGCCCCGAGAGCAAGGGACTCTCGATAAGCCAGAGAATATTGAAGAAAGACCTACCCTTAAAGGTGTCCGATTCCACATTGCTGTATAGATTAGTCGGTGGGGGAAAGCAGGGAAATTGAGGCTCTATAATGATGAAGAGGACAAAGTAGAGCAATCTCCCATGCCCCCGAAACCTCATTGACGCCCAATGACTGAAATAGAGGAGAAGCATTACCATCGATCAGTTGAGTGGGAAGCTTCTAAGCTGTATGCCCGGGACGTCGAGGTTTAGGGCAATTCGATGACTCAATAGTATTATGTAGAGAACCTACTGCTTGTCTATATCGATACTATCGAAAAAATGCGTAAGATCGACAACAAACGGTAGTATCTCTTGGAAGATAGTGATCCGTCACATGGTATATGGAAAGCAGGACTAGCAGAGGAATACAAGAGGGCTTACAACGTCCAAAACCTTCGCCGCCCTGCTCAGAGCCCTGATATTAATCCTATAGAAGGTATTTGGGCTAGTATTAAGCAAAGGTTACGGAAAAGGATCTTTGATTCTGCGGATGAGATGAAACAGGCATTACAAGAGGAATGGGACAAAATCACTATGGAGGAGGTCCGCCACCGTATTTCTGATATTTCCAGAGGATGTGCCGAGCTCGTGCGATCAAAAAGAGGTCCTATTCGGGGCAATAAGTGCTAGTTTAGAACAATGCGATATGATACCTTGTACACGAGCCTACATGAAGGAATTATTATTTACATAGATATCGGCTCGGGCGGTGTGATTGATGCCCTGATGGGTGGCGCGCACTTAATTGATTTGCATATCCTTTCCATCATGTAACAGTACTAGGCATACTGCATCTTCGTATAATCCAAAAATGATTCTCGAAACTAAGCTTTGTTAGACTACAACTTTAGTGGCTCTAATAAAATTGGCAGCTGGACTATGTCGTAGAGAATCCGTGTCCCTTGCGTTTCGGCCCCTATGTGGCGACCAATTCCATGTGATAGACTATAAAGGCGATTTTCCAGAGTTGAATATTTGGAAGTGTCCTTGCGGTCCGCATGAAAAGAGGATTTGGAACTCTGCAGACATCGAAGGTCCACCGGCGCGCTTGAGATGACAAAAACCAAAGTCTCCACCACCGCCTTCTCCCTTGAAACACCTTGTGGCCATGTCACGGGCTGACCATTAAGTATACCATTCGTGTCCCCAATCGTGTAATCACGGCCGGGAGGAAGATCAATTCCATCTACCGAACCTGCGGACACCAAGCTGATCTCGCCATTGACTTCGACGTCAAACACAGACACAAAGATGCGGGCGGATTCGTCATGATTACGCAGATAGATGAAGATCTGAGCGTTCTCAGTTATCGAATCCTCACTGGTAGTGTCGATGATCATTCCGCGACTGCGATTTTCTACCAAGCCGACCTCGATTTCGAGATCATGTCGAAGTTTCTCTTCGGGTACGTCACATACGAGAGTCAGAAAATGCTGCGCTCGAGCTACAGCCTCTGCATCGCGGACGGCATCGTCGATGGCTTTTGCCGATGGTATCTTCCCGTAAATTCTATGTGAGGCAAATTGAACTCCACAGTTGTTTCGCAGAATGATTTTGTTGGTCTCTTGCCGAAATTCGATCAGTGGGGTCGGCTCTCCAATATCACAACACCGAAGGAATTTCGATCGTTCCAACCGTGTCTGGAGAGCCACAAGGCCATCTGGGATTGCAGCGGGCCATTTGTACAGTGCTTCTGTCTTGAGAAAAGCCAGCGCCCCTTCGTCGGGAATGTGGGATGCCCCATTCCGCCATGTCAGCTCCGCTAGCGCAGTGAATCCATTGACATGAGTGACGGTAGCGTCCGCAATCTGCTGCTGCTCGGTGATGTGTTCGGATCCAGATGGCATGACCACATAGATGTTTTTCTCTCGTACTCCCGCAACCCTACCAGCTTGGATCCTGCCATTTTTCTCATCCTCCTTTCGGATGACAAGGGTTCTGGAGTCCCTGCCGTCCAACGAAAACAGGAACCGAGAGTAAGGACCTTCCGCACGGGGGTGTTGCTGGGGAAAATTGACATTTACAAGCTCCTGCACGCGAAGCATTATAGTCCTCCAAGACACATCCTGACCGTCCGCCTCACTGATTGCGCGGACTAGAGCCTCAGTCAGAACGCCAACTCTTTCACCGAACTCATTTTCATACTCGTAGGCGCTTTCAGAGGGCGACGCAGCTGCGATCCGTACTGTGTAAGGATTGCCCTCGATGAAAGTGTCTCCTCGGAGTCGGCCCTCTTGTCGAAGCTGCTCGATATGTTGGGTTATATCATGGTGCCGGGAAGTGGGAAGGTTCTTGCGGACGGCTTTCTTTCCATGGTAAGGGTCGCGTGCCATCCGACCAGAGTGGCAACAATCCAAGATGACAGTAACATTCTGCGTCTTGTCGGTGAGGTCCCGTAGCATATGCGACAACTCAACGTCTGAAATCCCCCAGAAGTCTCCTGGTTTTTCATCATAGTCGATGGGAACAATAAATTGATGCCGCCACGGCTGCTCTAGTTCTTTTTCCTCGGTTCTCTTATCAGCTATAATCTCCCCGCCATGTCCCGAATAATAGATCACGACGACATCATCGGTTGAGCTTTCAAGAACAAGTTGTTGCCAGGCAGCTCGGATGCCGTCTCGAGTAGCTTCTGAGCCACAGCACCGAGCCAATTGGAACCCGCGGTTCTGTAGAACCGTTGACACCTTATCGACATCATCATCTGGTCCGAGGAGTTCCCCATAAGGGCTGGAGATAAGTAGAGCGCGCTTGGTTGGGGCCATCGTGTGCCAGCGCTGCACGGCTATTCCGATAGCGATATTGAGGTTTCTCAAGCAGTGGAGTATTCAGAAATGCACAACTTGATTGATAAACCTTTAAATTTTTTAAAAACATCACTTTTTTGAGCACCACCATATCTCAAAAAATAAATAACTCAACCCATTATTACATCTATATTTAATCGCAAGCTCGATTACTATGCCTACCAATCGTAGAAAAATATAGCTATCCGGCACCTCGATGGAGGTCTGCAGAGCAACGTGCCGGCATGGTAGAATTAGACGACAGGCTGCAAGGCATGTTACTGTAGGCTTAGGCTTGCATGTTTACTTTGTACGCCGCCCAATAACAATCATCGGCTTTCTGACCGCCTTTGTCACTCTGCATTTCAGCTCATATATGCGATCAAAGATAAACCAGCGAACTCTATAGGAAAATGGTTGGGTACTGTCGCATAACAGGAGGCTGAGTGAGGCAGAAACATCGGCATGTCCGTGTCCATCAATCAGATACTTTAAATTTCTATTGGGTTTCGCAGAGAACCCTAGTAATATGCATTATATGCTTTTGTACGTCTAGTTCTCAGCCTCATTATACATATCTCTTATAAATATAGCTAGTAAATACGACCTACGTTCTTTCACTTAGCCCGCCTCGAAGCACACAATAGGAGAGAATTGAATCCCAAGCACTTGTTAAGCTTTACTTGTTAAACAGCTGCAATAGCCGCATTGATTCTTGTATAGAACTCGCGATGGCAGAAAGTCAAAACATTGTCAAAGAAAGCCTCGGGGATAAGGAAAGCCGCTTGCTGCGAGAACTCGAAGAGTTGAAGCAAGCAAAGAAAGTCACAGAGTTAGAGCATGAGCTAGCCGAACTAAAAGCCAGCCAGAGGATCAAAGAGCTCGAGCACGACGTGGAAGAGCGAAAGAGAGCAGAGAAAATTCGGAAGCTAGAGCGTCAGGTGGAAGAACCGCAAAAGCGACGTCGACTCAATCCAGAGTCTAGCTGCGACGTGGCTCCAACTCATGATCTCAATACTCAGTCTTCGGCCAAAATAGACCATTCTCGCGATCTCGTCCCCGTCGAGAGTACAGCATGTGATGACACTCCGCAAGCACATTGCAATCAACCAACGCTCCCAGCCTCCATCAGTTCAGACACTGCTCGGAACGATTCACCAGCTCCCAACTGTCCTAATGAAGCTTCTACCCCGACGGATCCACCTCACAGCTCGGCTCTAGCACAGATGAACAATCGTCCAAGCTCCAACGATGCCGTTCAGCAAGAGCCTAGTACTCCGATAAGCATATCCGCAATGAGTACGAATACCAGATCTCCGTCGATCTCAGAAGTCACAGCCTTGAAATACTATCAAGAGTTGGATGGGCCTGCCGACGATAGTCCTGAGTTGTTATTCTATGATATGAATCTAGAGGAGCTGTACGAATTTGCAAGCATCTCGGAAGGAAACCAGGAGAAGAATGTTGGAGATCTCAAGATGCTTAGCCGTCTCTATTACTTTATATTCACAAGGACTAGTGCAGTAGACGACATTCAGAAAGCCATTCAGAGAGCCCAGGAAGTGTTAGAGGCCACGCACGCCGATGATCCTGACTACGCGCCTTGTCTAAGGGACATGATTGTAATGCTGCTGAAGAAACACGAGTGTACGAGTTCGCTAGAAGATCTTGACCAGGCTATCCTCTTCGCGGAAGTGATGATCACGGCCACACCTTCCTTTCATCCGGAGCGATCAGGCAGGTTGATGGATCTAGTCAAGATGAAAATGAAAAAAGCCCTCCAGACAGGCTCAACCGAGGACCATAACGAAGCTATGGTCATGTTTATAGAGGCAAGGGGTATGATGCAAGGGGCAGATGTTAACCAGGCTAGTCATTACTTCAATAGGTTCAAGCGGACTGGCGATATCAGCGACTTGAATATAGCTATCGCAAGAGACGAAGAAGCAATAACAGTAATACCTCACAATCACCCGGGTCGAGTGGTTATACTGAACAACCTAGCCAGTTTCCTTTCGAGCAGGTTCAAGCGGACTGGCGATATCAGCGACTTGAATATAGGTATCGCAAGAGCCGAAGAAGCGGTGGCAGTAATACCTCACGATTACCCGGATCGAGCAGCTATACTGAACAACCTAGCCAATTCCCTTTTGAAAAGGTTTGAGCAGACTGGCGATATCAGCGACTTGAATATAGCTATCGCAAGAGGCGAAGAAGCAATAGCAGTAATACCTCACGATTACCCGGATCGAGCAGCTATATTGAGCAACCTAGCCGGTTTCCTTTTAAGAAGGTTTGAGCGGACTAGCGATATCAGCTACTTGAATATAGGTATCGCAAGAGCCGAAGAAGCGGTGGCAGTAATACCTCACGATTACCCGGATCGAGCAGCTATATTGAGCAACCTAGCCAGTTCCCTTTGGAGAAGGTTTGAGCGGACTGGCGATATCAGCGACTTGAATATAGCTATCGCAAGAGCCAAAGAAGCAGTAGCAGCAACACCTCATAATCACCCGGATCGAGCAGATAATCTGAGCAACCTAGCTACTTCCCTTTTTAGAAGATTCGAGCAGACTGGCGATATCAGCGACTTGAATATAGGTATCGCAAGAGCCGAAGAAGCGGTGGCAGTAATACCTCACGATTACTCGGATCGAGCAGCTATATTGAGCAACCTGGCTAGTTCCCTTTCGACAAGGTTCAAGCAGACTGGAGCTCAGAACGATTCCGAGAAAGCCATCGGCTTATGGGTAGAGGCAACGGAATTGCCTAATGCAGCACCAAATGAACGAATCGGGTCAGCATCAAAGGCTGCCAAAAGACTAGCCGACAACAAGAAGTGGGCCGAAGCAAGCCGTATCACAGAGATTGCTGTGAATCTCCTCCCAACAGTCGCTCCACGTCAATTGAAGCAACAGGACCAGCAGCACATCCTAGGACAATTTGCCGGCTTAGCGGCGTTAGCTGCCTCTACTGCTCTCGAAGCTGGAAAAGAGGCATCTCAAGCTGTGCAACTACTAGAGCTAGGTAGAGGCATTATTGCAGGTTTGAGGTTCGGAACACGTTCCGACTTAACTAAGCTCCGGGAACAGCACCCTCAGATGGCAGAGAAGTTTGAACGACTTCGAGATATCCTAGACTCGCCGAGCCCAAGTATGCTCGATTTTGCTACCGTAGAAGGCACCCTATCTTCCAAACAAGGGACAAATCAACGTCATAATGCAAACCTCGAGTTTGACGACATTGTTAGTCGGATTCGCTGTCTACCCAACTTCGAACATTTCTTGCTACCTCCACAAGTCGATGAACTGAAGGCAGCGGCATCTCAAGGACCTGTCGTTCTCATTAACATCAGTGAATATCGTTGCGATGCATTCCTTGTTGAAAAGCAGGCTATCCGGTCGATACGTCTCCCTGCTCTACGTCAATCAGACATTCAAGAAAATGTCGAGCTTATGAGATGGACTCGATCCGCTTATACATTGTCTCCAGATGCTAAGGGTAAGATGTCTCGTATGTTAGAGTGGCTCTGGGATGTAGCAGTAGGCCCGATTCTGGATACGCTGGGATTTCGGGGGGCTCCCTCGGATGGCAATTGGCCCCGAATATGGTGGATCCCGACTGGCCCGCTCAGTTCGTTACCTTTGCATGCTGCCGGCCGTCACTTCCCATCATCCATAGAGACAGCACTCGACAGAGTAGTATCGTCGTATAGTCCGTCCATTAAGGCGCTTTTATATGCTCGTCAGAACTCACAGGAGAAGAATCTCAGCTCTACACCCCATGAGGCTTTGCTTGTGTCGATGGACACCACGTCGGGGCATTCCGACCTTAGGTTCGCTGGAGAAGAGGTGGACAGATTGGCAAGCATTCTCTCGGATCCAATCTCAAAGGTGACACTAGTACGACCACCCAGAGAAGCCGTCCTTTCAGCTTTAAGCAAATGTACAATCTTCCACTTTGCTGGCCACGGCGAATCACATCTATCAGATCCTTCAAGGAGCTCTTTGCTCGTTAGTAACTGGCAAGAAAACCCGTTAACGGTCGAGCACCTCATGAGCTTAAACCTACGCGAGAAATCTCCTTGCCTTGCATATCTGTCAGCTTGCTCGACAAGCGAAAGCAACGTGGAGGATCTGCATGATGAAGCCATACACCTAGTAACTGCATGCCAGTTGGCAGGTTTTCAGCATGTGGTGGGATCGCTTTGGGAAGTGTCTGACCGATACTCTGTTGATATAGCGGAGGAGGTATACAAGACGATTGTAGATGGCGGTACTATAGATAGTGAGAAAATATCTTTAGGCGTACACAAGGCTGCAAGGCGTCTTCGAGATATCACGCAGGATAAGGGTGGAGAGAGGACTACAGGGCCTTCAGACTCAGGAGGGAGAGACCTTTTGGAGTCTGGAATAAGAGCTGCAAGACGTGTGAGACCCGTGGGGTACAAGGAAGGAGACACACCCGAGAGAAGTGATCCGCTTATTTGGGCTGCATATATTCATGTTGGACCGTAAGGATGGTTTTACAGCGTTAGGAGTCGGTCTTCTTTTTAATTTATTGAGGGTTGACACCTAACCTTAGTTTTCCTAAATGTATTCTTAACTCTAACTCTAACTCTTCTAAATCTATTTCATTGGTATTACACAGGCTCAAAGACCAGATTAGAGCTTGAGGAGACCCGGAAACTTTTCATTGAAAGCACCCGAGCTTCTTACAGGCAAGGTATCATAGATATGAGGTGCGGCGATGATAGTCCACTGATAAAGGCCCTCGGTGACTCCATATACTGTTATGCTACACATGATGCATTCTTACGCACATGGGATGGGAAGAGAGGGAGGAATGGATTAATTCCGAATCGGATGGTTCAAGTCACTCGTCATCACGTCGGAACCGCTCTAGTAGACGTTCTAATTCTTCTAACCGCCAAAAAACCGGGACAGGACCACGCCAATCTAGCTCTTTACTAAAAGCTCCCCGTCGTATATTTACAAATAGCATCAAATCTGTCAGTTGACCTGAGCAGAATGCTGAACCACCTTCGAAGCAAACTAAAGAAGAGCGTGACGGTGGGAAGAACGTAATTAAACGAGGGAAGTTTGTAAATGTGTTAAAAAATCTTAACTCAAAACGTAAGAAGGTGTCATCAACGAAGAATGACGTGGTTAAAGACGAGTCAGAGATACGATACGGTAGGGGAAGGCATGAATAGCATAGAAACGTGTTTTTGCATAGGAGATTCTCCACAGAGCGGTCTGAAATAGACGTCTACGATATATGTTTGTTGCTGCTTCTATTTCCTTGCGGGGTATTTGTAACTTTTTAAGCAAGTTCGGTAGTTGAAACGTAAAAGTTCGTACAGGGCGCGACGAGTTGTAGTAATTTTGCACATTGATCCTGCTTGATTCTTCAAATAGCTAGCACACATTCATTCTCTGCTTGGGGTACCAATAATTGAGTACTGTGACTCTAGGCTCTTCGATTGCTGGCCAGCATCAACTTTATACTAAGTTTTGAAGGAACCTCTCTTCTGTTAACCGCCCTATTACACTCGCCACCAAGGATTGAAGACTTACTTAATATGCGCCTTGGCCTCCAGTCATTGGAGCTTACTCAAACGGCATCAGCCACCAAGATTAGAGGTTGCCCAAAGTATTTCGTTTGACATATGCATCTTCCGTCAATATCCTCTTTCAGACGTTCGCCCACTGCGCTGCCGTATCATATTAGTAAAACTTGGAAAGGCTCGAGTCTAAACCCTAACGTCCAGTGGCCTCGACCTAGTGGCCGTTTCATCACCCCTATGCTGTATTACCGGGCGGTGAATACGGTCGTTGGATGAGGTCCAAAATCGGGTCAAGTGGTACGCGCTGTCCGTTCAAATTGTCGCAGAATGTAAGGATTTGTCGACGATGAAGCGGAGCCCAAAATCGCTGTTCCAGAGGAGTCCGACCTACACGATCCACTTTCGCGATAGTTCCTGAGACTGATAGTTTTCAGGTTTTACGAATACCACTAGTCTATATCAGTGGTTATTATGTTTGACCATCATCAACGCTCCGATGCCACTATTACCGGTCTGGGTTACCGTACGAAGGAGAAGGAGTGGCTGACAGGTGTTGCGACTTGCAAAAAACGACTGGTGCTGACCGAAACTTATCAGAGACATTGATTTGAGATGAGGGACTGGCTTCAAGTCTCAAGGCCGCTTATCCAACGCATTATCTGAGAATGGAATCATGCAGTGTTGGCGGCGTGAAATTGCCAGCCCAGTAGATTTGACGATTGAAAGTACTGGAGTTCATGCTCATACCCGCTGAGCCCCCACCCCCCCAAATTATAAGCAAGTACCAACAACTCATGGTATTTATTTTAGAGCCTTCGGTCACCGAACCAAGAACATAATTTAGCTTTGCTGTTCATAAGAATTGGATCATTGTGATAATTGATCAGCTTGTTCTTATGGTATCTACGTCTACGAGTTTGGTATTACTCAATTATGCCGGTGTACGATACTACGAAGTTGCCAGGATTAGAAGTACTACCAGAGGCGGTAGTATTCTGGACCAGCAGAACTAGAAGAGGCCAGAAGGATCTTGATTCACGTAAGACAAGAGGCACTGAACAAACACTGGTCAATTGCGGCGAGTACTAGTTTGTCCCAGCATCAGAGGGTCACGGCCAAGTAATTCATGGAGCGCTTATGTTGGTTTCATTTCTTCGAAATAGAAAGTTCCGTCAAAGCTTACCCCAAGATTATCTTCGGGGTTCAAATTCGATTTCTGATCATATTCGCCAGAGCATTTATCGTTCCGTGTGTCCTCTCGTTCAGTAGCGCATCTCCAAAAATTAACTTCTCCGCTAACAAACAACTCACCATGCCCAAGGAACGAACAACAAGGACGAAGAAAGGGGGCAAACCACATACATCAAGAACCACAAGAGCATCTCGATCTGAATCTACCATTGGGGATGAGGCAAAAATTGATCTGAACCCGACTCAAATCAGGCACTTAGCAGGGAGAATCAGAAACACGCAGCCGGAAGAGAATATCGATTGGGATTTAATTGGATGTGAAGTTTACAAAATACTTCAACCAAGAATCCAAAAAGATGTCCAGGGATTGACGCTGGGCAAGACTAGGTCGAGTCCAAGAGCATACAGTGGACAGTCAATGAAATCAGCTGCCAAATTTTACTGTCTTGAGGTGTATACCGCCTGGATTGAGAAAAAGGCTGAATGGAAGAAAAGTCAGCAATCAATGGAGAAAAGAGAAGGGAATATACCGCCCACAAAAACACAGACACCAAGGGCACGAGGAGACCGATCTAAACCTGAGTCCAATCAAGGAACTAGCCATTCTAATATGGTGCAATTAGTTTTGCGTTCAAGACCGTCAAGACCCCAACCACCGTCTCCTTTTTCTGGAACGTCGACTGACCCATCTTTGAAAAAACTCATGGAATACATGCCCATCGACCTAGAGTTCCCATCCACGATAGTGAAACATCCGGTATCGTATGTGAGAGCTGAACCTCTTCACCGTACTCGGTAATATCGGTTCATTGACGAGTTTTCCATGTTCTGCTGTTACTCTAAACAGAACAGATTAGGGTTCAATCGCGTATTTTACACAGGGAGCGCAAATTATCAAGGCACTCGTATTCTGTATCATGAAAATCTTGTACAAGTAATAAGAGGAAGTGCAAAGATTGATTTGTACCCCACTATAGAATGATTTAATGGTTCTATCTAGTATCGACTCCAGCGGCCATGAGGTCAGTGAACTGTTGACAAGGGGAGTCTGGAAACGGAAGTTTCTAATAGTGATCCTTCTACACGCTTGAGCATCTACTCCAATACAAGGCAAATAAAAAAATAAAAATGAAAAATGAAAAATAGAATGAAGTGCCTTCTTATATAGGTTACAGAATGGTCGAAATTTCACAGCTGTAGTGAGTGACCCCACGGATGACAAAATCTATGAAGCAACATCCCTTCTTGACACTTGAGGTGATTTGGCCGAAGAATAATGTGATTATCTGTACCATATTGTTGTAGTTTCGGTTAAACCAGGAGATAGGTTTCACTCGGACGACCTTATGTGAGAACTCCCATATGATCCGAAGACAGCGGAACATCAGTGTCGTATATGGGAGATCATAATATTATGCGCTAGCACAATAAGTGAAGTACTCTCAGACAAGTTCCACGAAGAAGCATCATGGGGTGGTGGGGTGATGAGTTCAGTGAACCCAATCATGCTCCAAGAGCAAGGGTGTGAACAGTTCACACACTGTAAGAAGTTATAAAGTGCAATGTTCAAACCAACCAACGAGCACTTGTCGTGTTAGTTGTGGTGCATCACCGTCTGGCGCGCACTCGTCCCGGATGCATATACACACTTTGCAGCCATGGAACTTGCTCAGCGCGACTGCTACTGATGTTCCAATAGATGATGCTTGGGCGAGAAACTGATTTTGTACACATGTCTATTGATACATGCGGAATTCTTCCATTCCATGCAAGTTGCACATCGCCTTTTATTTCCTTTATTCCATTGTTACCACGGCCCCCAATTCCTTCAAAGTGGCCATGATTTTTTCCGCTTCCTCTTTCGGTACTCCCTCCTTCATCATCTTTGGCGCACTTTCGACGAATTTCTTACTGTCCACCAAACTTAAACCAAGCATGCTCTTAATTTCCTTAATGATCTTGGGTTTTGCAGCCGCATCAAATGAAGCCAGCTTCAGGTTGAAGAGAGATTTCTCTTGCTGTACTGGCGCGGCCTCTTCTTCTTCGACTGGTGCGGCAGCTGGGGCAGGTCCGGCGGCGAATCCTCCCATGGGCATATCAGGAATATTCAGTCGCGACTAACCAAGAATATCAGTTTGATGACCTATGGCCCTAGACTACTACCAACCTACCTTAAGGCTTGCTACTAAGTCTGCTGTCTCTAATAGAGTCAATTGACTGATCTGGTCCACAATTCCGGATATCTTGGGATTGGCAGATGCCGCATCTGTTGACGCCCATCGTTGTGCGGATGCAGAATTTGTTCTTTGTACGAAGGTCGCCGTCGAGACACGAAGAGAAGTGGGTGATCGGAGTGATCGTATGCAGCTGCGAGCCGCATATTGGCAGGATAACGACATTTCTTCGTGATATGAGCGTTGAGTTGATATTGCTATCCTCAAAAGGTCTTGAAGGACTTTGAAACTTAGACTTTCTTCTGAAGCTAAATTTTAGCGCGCCGGGGAAACTTCGGCTCCACCAAAAAAAAGTTCGAGATATCTACAAAAAAAAGTTTATAGATCTTGGAGTAAACGACAACATTGAATTCGACTATTTCTCATCGCAACACAATGGAGCCCGTTTCACAAGCTGATGCAATCCCCGGGGAGTATAATGCGTCTTTATATCTCCCAGCAGAAATTCTGGAAATTGTGCGCCTCCAACAGTCTCCTCACTTCCTCGATACTCTTGCAGTCGCTGCACTTAAGCCGAAATTGACTCTCTATTTGTTCTTGCAATACCCCCAATTAATCGCAGACTCGGCAGCAAGGTGGATTTCAAGGCCAGATGGTTATCAAAACGACATAATTGAGGCGTTTTCGCGAGTTATACATCTTGCGCCTTACCTCACAACTTTCCTCGATAAATACCTTACCACAACTAGCCCATATACGAGTGGTACGACTGCGCGTATTTTATCTCTTGGAAGTAATCTTAGTGGCACAAATGGCGAATCAGCAGATCTCTCACTCCAGCGCATTCTGCTAGCGGTTTGGCGGCTCTTGAACTTCGATAAACACGCTTACTCTGAATTGGTATCCGGATCTCGAGTGCAAGAACTTTTACAGCATACAAGCCCAGCAGTTCGATATCTGGCTGTGAGAATATTTTGTCAACTGCAGCTTGCCTCTGATGCGAGATTGGAAGCGCTGATCTCAAGATATGTGGGAAATGGAGACGCAATCATGGGGGATTTTGATGGAAAGTTGATCGACTTTGGATTTCTTAGCATTTTTGAAGAGAAAAGGCTGAAAGACGCTGTTCTTACTCTCAAAAATAAGGAACAACTCAGGATACTGCCATCAATATCGCAGGCGCTCTCACCTCTTGTGGCCCAGTATTCAAATGTGTTACTTCCTCGCCCGAATAGCTATCCTACCCGCTCTTCGAACCTCATACATACAGTAACTACTTCCCAAAACCAAGCAAAACTTGCGAAAGCTCTCCTGTCATCCGCTCCAATTCTACTTCACGGTTTGGCTGGCTCAGGAAAAACTTCTCTGGTGAATGACTTTGCTCGCGAACTTAGTATGGATTCGAGCATGGTAACACTACATTTGAACGAGCAAACAGATGCGAAGATGCTCATTGGAATGTATGCCACAGGGTCCGCCCCTGGATCATTTACGTGGAGAGCAGGTGTTTTGACTACGGCGATTAAAGAAGGCCGATGGGTGTTCATCGAGGATCTAGACCGCGCACCTAACGAAGTTCTCAGTATCTTGTTGCCGCTCATCGAGCGCCGGGAGCTTCTTATACCTAGCCGAGGTGAAACAGTGACAGCAAAGGCAGGCTTCAAACTCTTTGCGACAATACGTACTTCTCTCAACATAAACGGGCAGGAAATTCCTCCGGCACTACACATGCTTGGTACACGCCTGTGGCAGCGTGTACCAATTAACATGCCTAATCAAGACGAGTTTCGTGAAATCATCAGCGGTACTTATCCTATCCTTGATCAATTTCTGCCAGGCATTATCGGCGTCTACGACCGCCTCTATGCGTTGTCTACGAAGCCATCCTTCGCCTCGATAAGCCGCGCGTCACTTGGTCGTCCAATAAGTCCTCGGGATCTTCTGAAATGGTGTCGAAGACTCGCCAATGTCCTGGCCATATCTGGCTCCAAGACTGGTGCAGAGCCCATAACTGAGAGCACTAGATATGAAATGTTTCTGGAGGCCACCGATTGCTTTGCGGGGAGTTTGCAGACTGAGGAAGCCCGGAGATCCATTGTTTCGGCAATCGCTGAGGAGATGCATGTCGATCCTCAGAGCATGGAGCACTTCCTCACGGCTCACATTCCTCGTTATGATGACGGCGAGAACGAATTGGTAATCGGCAGAGTGCGATTGCCTAAGAGACGAGCTGGTCGTGTATCCAAACCCAGCCAAAGACGCCGTCCCTTCGCCAATACCACCCATGCCAAAAGGTTGCTGGAGCAAGTTGGTGTGGCGGTTTCCATGGCGGAGCCTGTCTTGCTTGTTGGAGAGACCGGTATTGGAAAAACAACAGTAGTACAACAGCTTGCTGACTCCTTGGGCTTTAAACTTACCGCAGTCAACTTGTCGCAGCAAAGTGAAGTTGGTGATCTTCTAGGAGGTTTCAAGCCGGTAAATGTCAGAAGTCTTGCTATACCTCTCAAAGATGAATTTGATGATCTGTTCAATGCAACTGGTATATCTGTGACCAAAAACCAGAAATATATAGATCAACTTTCTAAGTGTATAGCAAAAAGCCAATGGACCAAAGCATCAAAACTGTGGCGTGAAGCACCAAAGATGTTCGAGAAAATTGTTTCTGGGCTGTCTAAAAAGGAGGAAACAAACACTCGACCCATATCTGAGCAGCCAACTAAGAGACGCAAAACAGAATCGAGACTGGAGTCGTTATTGAAACTCAAGCCTCGATGGTCGAGGTTCTCGCAGAGTCTAGATCAATTTGATATCCAATTATCAGCAGGCTCAAAGGGCTTTGCGTTCACATTCGTCGAGGGCAACATCGTTAAGGCAGCCCGCAATGGAGAATGGGTGTTGTTGGATGAGATCAATCTAGCATCGCCGGATACGCTAGAGAGTATCGCCGATCTGTTGCATGGTGGAACTGGTTCGCCTTCAATTCTGCTCTCGGAGACTGGCGAAATCGAAAGGATTCAGGCACATCCGGACTTCCGCATCTTTGGAGCCATGAATCCGGCTACCGACATAGGAAAGCGAGATCTCCCAATGGGTCTGCGTTCGAGATTCACCGAGTTGTATGTGCAAAGCCCTGATCGGAACCTAGATGATCTTTTGGCCGTCATTAAAGCATACCTTAAGGGTACAAGTAGTAATGACGACCGCGCTGCCCACGATGTGGCACGCCTGTACATGAATACAAAGCGTCTAGCTGAAGAGAAGCGTCTAGTTGATGGTGCAAATGAAGTACCGCACTTCAGTTTGCGTACGCTGACCCGCGTCCTGTCGTATGTTACTGAAATAGCACCTTCCTACGGTCTACGCAGAGCTCTCTATGAAGGGTTTGCTATGGGATTTCTCACCCTTTTAGATCGCGAGTCGGAGAATATGCTCATGCCACTAATTGAGCATCACCTGCTCGATAGCCACGGTAACCCGCAAGCACTTTTGGCTCAAACGCCGAAACATCCGGAGGACGGCAAGCAATATGTACGGTTTTTGAACAAAAAGAGGGATAGGCAATATTGGATGCTGCAAGGATTCGAACCTCCACAGGAGCAATCGCACTATATCATCACTCCATTCGTTGAACGCAATATGCTCAACCTTGTACGCGCGACCTCTACGAGACGATTCCCAGTTCTAATTCAAGGTCCGACTTCATCTGGAAAGACAAGTATGATCGAATACCTAGCCAAATTTAGTGGCAATAAATTTGTTCGAATCAACAATCACGAGCACACCGACCTGCAGGAGTATCTAGGCACATATGTATCAGACTCCGTCGGAAGACTCCATTTTCAAGAAGGTCTACTTGTGCAAGCTCTTCGCCAAGGACATTGGATTGTCCTCGACGAACTCAACTTGGCGCCCACCGATGTTTTGGAAGCACTCAATCGTCTTTTGGATGATAATCGCGAATTGCTCATTCCGGAAACCCAGGAGGTCGTTCGTCCACATGACAACTTCATGCTCTTCGCCACCCAAAACCCCGCGGGGTTGTATGGAGGACGGAAAACATTATCACGAGCTTTTAGAAATCGTTTCTTAGAACTTCATTTTGATGATATCCCCGAAGATGAGCTTGATTTTATTCTGGAAAAAAGAAGTCAAAAGGTCGCGCCTTCTGATTGTCGTCGAATTGTTGCCGTTTACAAGGAACTTTCTCGACTTCGTCAATCAACACGCCTTTTTGAGCAGAAGGATAGTTTTGCAACCTTGCGAGATCTATTTCGATGGGCGCTTAGGGACGCTGATAATCGCGAACAGCTTGCTGCAAATGGGTATATGCTCCTAGCTGAACGCGTACGTAATGTAGAAGAGAGAGCAGCGGTTAAGGGCATCATAGAGAAAGTGATGAAAGTCAAGATCGATGTCAATGAGCTATACAATAGCAACCTTCCCGAAATAAAGGCCTACGATTCCACCAAAAATGCGCAAGATGTAGTTTGGACTCAGGCTATGAGGCGACTTTATGTTCTTGTAGCGCATGCTCTTCGCAATAATGAACCTGTGTTGCTTGTCGGTGAAACGGGATGTGGCAAGACGACTGTATGTCAGATGCTCGCTGAGGCATTTAAGAAGGAGTTACACATCGTCAACGCGCACCAGAACACCGAAACGGGGGATCTTATTGGCGCGCAAAGACCGATACGCAACCGTTCTGCCATTCTAGACCAGCTGAGAGAAGACCTACTTCAAGCACTGAGCAGGCTGGATAAAGAGCGTTACAGTTCCGAGAACATCGAGACTTTACTGTCGACATACCTTTCATTACCAGAACGAAATGCAATGGAGATACCGAACGAACTACGCTCGCGCATCGAGATCAATCAGATCAAGGCCAAGGCATTATTCGAATGGTCTGACGGCAGTCTTGTTCAGGCCATGAAGGACGGACAGTTTTTCTTGCTCGATGAAATTTCACTTGCAGATGACTCGGTCCTCGAAAGACTTAATTCTGTTCTCGAGTCTCACAGGACGATCCTACTCGCAGAAAAAGGTATCGATAACTCATTTGTGACAGCTGCTGATGGCTTTCAATTTTTCGCGACTATGAACCCTGGTGGCGACTATGGGAAACGAGAATTGTCACCTGCATTACGAAACCGTTTCACAGAAATCTGGGTACCGGCATTATCGGACCATGACGACGTGATTCATATAGTGGAATCCAAACTCAGTCCCAGCCTGAAGAGATTCTCAGAACCTATTGTCCAATTTGCAGAGTGGTTTGGGGAAACATATCGGTCTTCATCTTCAACGTCAATATCTGTTCGTGATATCCTAGCATGGATCAAGTTTATGAACGGGTGCGCTGGCAGTGACTTATATTATGCCGCCGTTCATGGTGCATCTATGGTCTATATCGATACTCTAGGCGCTAATCCCGCGGCTCTTTTAGCACCTAGTCCGGAGACTATTCATGAAGAACGTGCAAAGTGCTTGGAGAAGCTAGGAACATTCTTGAATTACGATGCTAGTTCCATATATTTCAGACCAATAGACATCAAAAACCAGAATTCCCAGCTCGCTATTGGCGAATTCAGTATCTCAAAGTTAACTGGGGCAAGTAGTGATACCGGTTTTGCTTTTGATGCTCCGACGACGAAGATGAATGCCATGAGAGTTCTCCGTGCATTGCAGGTGCAGAAGCCTATCCTCATAGAAGGTAGCCCAGGTGTGGGCAAGACGACATTGATATCTGCTCTTGCACGTGCGACTAATCGACCTCTGACCCGCATCAATCTCTCGGAGCAAACTGATCTCATGGATCTTTTCGGCTCAGATGTTCCAGTTGAAGGTGCGGAAGCCGGCCATTTCGCTTGGCGGGACGCTCCATTTCTCCAAGCTATGCAGCGAGGAGAGTGGGTGCTCCTCGATGAAATGAATCTCGCATCTCAATCGGTCCTCGAGGGTTTGAATGCTTGCCTCGATCATCGTGGAGAGGTTTACATCTCGGAGCTAGACCAGACCTTCAAGAGACATCCTAACTTTAGCGTTTTTGCAGCACAGAACCCTCATCATCAAGGTGGTGGCAGAAAGGGTCTCCCAAGTTCTTTCGTCAATCGTTTTACTGTCGTTTATGCTGACGTGTTTAGAGATGATGATCTCAAGCTAATCTGCCAGCATAATTTTCCCACAATGAGCCAGGAGCTAATTACAACTATCATCAATTTTGTCTCGAGGCTCGAGCTTGAGATCGTGCATAGACGGAACTTTGGGTCTCAAGGTGGTCCTTGGGAGTTCAACTTGAGGGACATTCTTCGATGGCTAAACTTGCTAAACTCAGAGGTACCATTTCTTCATGGAAGAGATCCTTCTGACTATCTCAACTTAGTATTTCGACAGCGGTTCAGAACTAACAAGGACCGAGAAGAACTGGATATGATATTCTCAGAGATATTTGGGGTCGCAGTCCCATTTCGTCATTTCTTCCACAACATGAGTTCGAGCGCTTATCAGGTAGGAATAGCATACATGAAAAGAGACATGCTTTTGCAGAGCTCAAAGTTTCCTGGCGTTGACATGATCAATCGTCTCCCAGAGATCGAGTCTGTCATGATGTGCATACAGCAGAATCTTCCTTGCATTCTCGTCGGACCATCTGGTTCTGGAAAGTCCACAATTCTTGAACATATCGCTGCTGCTAGCGGTAAACATCTTACGATATTCCCGCTAAATACAGACATTGATACCATGGATCTTGTAGGCGGCTTCGAGCAGGTAGATCCCCAGCGTTCTGCTAGTGGCTTCCTCCAGGAGCTCGTTGATTTCCTACGAAGCCGTGTACTAAATGTTTTACCCAACCATGTCCCTGAGGATGCGATCGAGTTATTAGAACTACTAGAAAACCATGACAAAATCTCATCAGCGTTGTTTCAGACAATAGCGAAGCATCTTCAGTCCCTCCAGCAAATTACTTCAATGCCAGAATTTGGCGAACTCGCCTCAACGTGTGAGGTGCTAGCTGGGCGTCCAATGGCACTCGAAAATGCGCGCTTCGAATGGGTCGATGGGGTGCTAATCAAGGCGCTTGAGCAAGGAAAGTGGTTAGTCCTGGACAATGCTAATCTTTGTAGTGCATCTGTGCTTGACAGATTAAATTCACTCCTGGAGCCGAACGGATTTCTTAGTATCAACGAACATTGTGGACCGGACGGAGAGCCTAAGGTTATCAAGCCACATCCTGACTTCAGAATATTTTTGACCATGGATCCTCGTTTCGGAGAGCTCTCCCGGGCAATGCGAAATCGTGCTGTAGAAATATATGTGGAGCCTCTAGATAACGCACACTTTGACGCCAGAAACAATGCATCTTTCACTCAACCTGAAACATCCCTTCAAAGATATCGGCAAGTCACGAAGTTTTTAGGTCTAGGAGATAGTGTATTGAGCCTGCAGGATCATGTTCTCAGCATAGCGCTGGATAATCTGGCGTGGTCTGATTTCCCTCTACTCTCAAGATTTTGCGAAACAGTGGCTCGGGGTTTGAGTCAAGATGCAGAGTTGGCTACACATTTTACACGGTTGTCTCGACAATACAGCCAGGTATACCAGGCGGAAGACTACCTGCACTTTAGAAAAGCATTTGGAGATATGATGAACGGTGCTGCGGAGAAGACCTTGTTACCAGCGGGCTTCGGTGACGCACAGGTTAGTGACCGTGCAGTCCTTACAAGTAGAAAATGTACTGATAGCGCAAATAAAACATGTAGATCCTTCATCCTCTGCAAAACACGCCCTTGGTCCCATTACTGGAATACTCAACCAGCTCAGCACAAGTTTATTGGCTTGCGGCATGTCTAGAATTAAAACTCCGAATAGCTGCGGCTATGGAGGCTCACAAACAGCAAGAAGCGGTAGTAACCGGTTTGAAGCCGTCTCAAATGAATCGTCTTCAGCGATCCATAGTCAGTGATCGAGTAGCTTCAGTTGCAACAGACTCGACGGTCAAAGCCTCACCATTTCTTTTGCACACGCTCAAATTACTTAACACCCATCTGAATGCTTCCATAAACCGCCTAGATAATTGGGAGGTAGGTTACTAGAACTTATATGAATGTTTATCTGTCGCTAACGTTCCATTAACTAGTTCCGGAATGAAATTGTCTCTGCTTTGATGCGATACTGGTGGAACACCTTTGATCTTGTCACCAATCACTGCTTCGAGGAGACATTCCAGGCACACTTGTCCATCGGATCTGCAATGATCGCCAAGTTATCTTCTCGATGCTCATGGGATGATGAAAATAACTCCATCATCAAGGATTTTGGCTCAGGTCTGCTTACTTTTTTTGCTTCAGGATTCGCGTTGACTACAGGGCTTAGTATGGAGGTGCTTTGGAAGCAACTTCGGCCACTGGTGACGCCCGATCTCAAAGTTCTACAAATCATTGAGAAACTGGAAAGCTTGGCTGTACAATTCGATGCTCTAAAATGGAACGCTACGATCTCGGTCGCGGAGATCGGTGGTGTTATGATGTCCCTCGTCAAAGCATATCGTCTTGTGCTTTCTTCAAGCGTTGACGGTGATTCTCTGGTAACAACTCTGAAGAATGAACTCGATAATCTGAGGAGTTGCATCGCTGAAGACGAGTCTAATGCTGTCCCTTTCTTCCACAAGCAGTTCGAAGTCCTCAGACAATTCACTGTCCTAAGCTCAATGAGACTTGGTCAAAAAGCTTTCGAGATGGTCAATACTGATACTGTCGTCCTTGCCAACTATTCTTCTGCTTCCCAGATGCGATCGAGCATATGCAGTCCAACTTCATGGCTGTTACAAAACGTGGATTATTTATGGAGTCCCGACCAGGGGGTACAAGCTATCACAGGCAAATTTGCGATTGATATTCTGCATCAAATCGATGTTATTGCTGAGGTTGATCTTAAATCTCTCAAACTACTTGAAGCTGAGTTACCAATACTGGCGGAGAGGGTCTCGAGGTCGACTGAAAGCGTCTCTCGCGATCCGATCAAGGATCTCGGTCAAATATTGACGACTTTTATCGATGGGATTGTCGACATGCATGAATATGATCGTAGAAGTACCTACAGGAGCAGCCTCGAAGCGCTCACCTCGCGTGTTGATTTCAATGATGTTACCATAGAAAACTTCTATGAACGTATCCTAGCCGCCCGGGTGGAATGTGGTGATACATGGGCAAACCTTGACGGGGATATTAATGGCGATCTTGACATCGCTTTTCTCGCAAATATTGCTGGGGAAGCTAATTCGAATGTTAGACTGCAATTCTCAGCACTCTCTTGGGTTCACTTCGCTATAGGATGCATTAGATTATATGTTCCTGACAAAGCCTTCGACCCAGACAAGAGACAGCGCCTCGAACGTCAAAGACACGGAGAATTGACTAGCGAGCTGCATACTAGGCTGGATGCTCTGAAATTTTTCGAACGCCTATTTTCCAGTCAAGAATCCAATTTGCGTTGCCAGATAATTGAAACCGAGATCATGGGAGTTGGCGATCCTCCACAAGAATTGCAAGAAATCTATCGCCCAGAGGTTTCGGAGCTGAACAAGCTCCAAGGAGAATTCAAGAACCTTTTGAATATTGTTCTCATTTCATCCTCGATAACATCAAACATTCACAAATACTTTACCACTGGTGATGGGCAAATCCTACAAGAAGTGAAGCTTATCCAAAATAATTTGACACAAATCATCAAACGTCTTTCTGAACGATTCCAAGCATATAGAGACTTGACAGTGCCTGTCATCAGTATGCTTCGTTGCCTACAGATTGGTCTCCACATGGCAACACTGGTTCCTACATCCGATTTAGCGAAGAATGTGACAATAGTGGGTTTGAGTAAAGCGACACCATTCCTTGGAGGCGAGCGAACGATTGATGATAGAAACCTTTTCACTGCTCAACCGATGGAATACTTAGAATTGGTGTCAGCCATTGCAACAATCGAGACGTTGGAATCATTTGACGCCCAGCGAAGACAAAATATCTTCGAAACAATCCACTCATGTTATGAGCAATGGACCAAAAAACTGGAGTTTGACCGCACGGAAGCTGAAGCTAAGTCTGGATTATACCGATTCCGTGGGAGTGCTGAAGATGAAGATGAGATTGACCAAGAGCAATTTAACGAGCTTTTCCCATCCTATGATGATGATGAGCAGATTACGTTAACTAGCAAAAGCTCTCCAAATAACACACGATATGTTGCCCTCCATCTTGCCCGTGTGCATAGCAATATATTCTTGGGACGCCCCGACTCGTCGGATAGCATCATATCTCTGATTAGGTTTATGTCGGCCAGTGTTGGTAAATTGAATAGCCACGATTTGACCTCAGGAGATCAGACCACGACTAGAAATTTCCTATCTGGGTCGCTTCTGTTACTCAACGACCAGATTGAGGCTTTGAGTTCTAGTACGACAGTCCCCGATGACTACAATTTCTACACTGATGCCAACCTTCCGGAGAGTCGATCTTTGGTCAGTCTGATCCACCAAATTCAAGCACGATTCAAAGAGCTTCAAGCAGTAGACGAAATCGGGCACATGCAACCTCTAGAGGATGTCATTGTTTCTTGTAGAGAACTTCTTCGTTTCCGACACACCGAGCCGCTAGCAAAAATCATCACGAAAGTAGAGAAGGTTCATGGTTTTGTGCATGAATGGCAATTTGGGGGGTGGGCAAGCCGTGCCAATTCCGCCCTCGCGCTCTACGATAAACTTACCAGTACCATTGTAAGCTGGAGACGTCTCGAATTGGCTACTTGGTCGAGGCTGTTCGATATGGAGAACAAGAAATGCGACGATGACGCCAGGTCTTGGTGGTTTGTGGCATATCAGGTGGTTATCGCGGCACCGCTATCAATCTCCGAATCGGCAGATGAGCTCAAGTCTTATGCTCAGAAACTTCTTCAAGATCTTGAATCATATTTCTCAACCGCCATAGTCGGACAGTATTTGCAGCGGTTACAATTGCTGAAACAGTTAGAGAAGCACCTACGGCTCCTTCAATTGGACTATCCCGCCATGTCTATCATTTCTGGAGCTCTAGCAAACTTCATTACACTTTACTCGCGATATGAAAAGCCAGTGCAGGAAAGTATGAAGAAGGGCCGAATTTCATTAGAGAAGGCCATGCGTGATGTACTGCTTCTTGCAAGTTGGAAAGACACAAACATCGTTGCGCTACGCGATAGTGCTAAGAGATCCCATCACAAACTCTTCAAAATTGTCAGAAAATATCGAGCTCTTCTTGGTCAGCCAATGGACTCTATTGTCAAGCAAGGCCTTCCAGATGACATCATACCCCAGAACGAGAACGAGAATCTCAATGCATTAATACACATACCTATGGTAGATCAGTCAGCTCTAGCTTTGTGTGCCTCGACTATACCAAACTGGTCTAAAAAGCCCAAAAGATTCATCAATATTTCACAAACAATCAACATGATGGTAGATATGAGTCAGCTGCCTGCTAAGGCAGTCCAAGGATCTAGCTATCTAGAATCTTTCCTCGAGGATATCCTCAGCTCTTCCGCAGAACTACAGAAAGCTACACCATCGATGCTTACCGAGGATAACAAGGACACCGTCAAACATCTCAAGTCTCGGAAAAGAAAACTATTCGCAGATACCCTCAAGGACCTTCGCCAGATGGGGATTAAATATAATCTGGGCGCCAATGCACTGTCTAAGCAAGAATCACTCTCGGTCGTGCTCGCCAATACGGAATTTCTCACTCTAGGCATTCCCGATGTCGAGTACTATTTCCATAAAGCCGTGGATCTGGCGCCACGAGCTAGAGAAGCGTCAAGACAACATTCCGAGGACCTGAGTGGAGCTGAAGTAGCTCGAAGTACTGGGTTCTTGGAAGGACTTCTTCAACTCTTGCTTAGTCAACGAAATTTTCTTTCTAACATTACTAACCACAGCATGAAACTTGCAAGCGCACTTGCCATGGTAAAGGCGCTATGGTGTCCAACAACCTATGAGATTAGCAATTCCAGTCTCATTTCTGACCATGACAAGGTTTTACGATGGATACCACGCATCTTAGGTGCGGCTAAAGAGCTGATTGGCATACATTCAAAACTTGGAAAGTTAGATGCCAAAGACATATGCGACAGTATCTCGTCATGGCAAGATATTTTTGTCGATCTTGCAGGGCGTTGGAGCGCAATGGCTACTTTACCACCCGGGATCACATCCTCGGAACGCCAGGAACTTGAGCGGGCAATCGTTGATGCAACGGAGCATCTCTCTGTAGAAGTGTCAAACTTCATCGAGCAACGACGAGATTTGGATTTCATTCTGAGTCAGATTTTAATTTGGACGAAAATCAATTATTCTGTTTCGGAGCTCTCTTTCAGAGTTACGATTTCAGAACTCGACCAGAAACTGACTACGGTTTGCAATTCTGTTTTGGCTGCCACTGAAAAGTACCAAAAGTCATTTGTAGACTTCTCCACTTCAACTGAAGAGCAAGGATGGTTTATGAAGCACGATAACAATCTTGCAGCTAGCATCAAGGCATTGCACTGTGAAAATATCACGGAGCAGCTTACACAGGCTTTTGATGTTCTTAGACACCTAGATCTTACGGATACTCAAACAAGTAGAAGTGCTGGTGCTTTGTTTGCTGTTGCACTACCAATAATTCAGCAGTACCAAAACACCTTGAAAATCAGCATTTCTAGATATGCTGAGCTGCACCGCTCTACCTGCAAAACATCATATATCCTTGCAAAGATTTTCACACAGATCGCATCACAAGGATTCTGCACTCCATCAGAAAAGTCAGATGCGCAAGATGGCAAGACTGAGAAACTCGAAGGTGGTACTGGGCTTGGTGATGGTGAGGGTGCTGAAGATATCAGTAAGGACATTCAAGACGACGAAGACTTAGACGAATTAGCTCAAGAGCCGAATAAAAATGAAAAGGGCGACATTGAAGATGAAGAGGATGCAGTTGATATGGCTGATGGCGAAATGGAGGGTGAGATCGGAGACGCCGAAGAGAAGGGTGATGATGAAGAAGGCTCTGGTGACGAGGAAAAGGATGGAGATGAAATGGATGAAGAGGCTGGTGATGTAGATGACTTGGACCCTACTGCTGTTGACGAGAAGATGTGGGATGGGGACAATGAGAAGACGGAGAAAGATCAGGAAGGGGATGATTCAAAGGGCAAGGCGAGCAAAGATGAAAAGGTTGCTGCACAAGAGAATGATGAAGAAGTAGCGGAAGGAGAGGATGGGGGCGAAGAAGAAGACATGGCTGGTGCCGAGCAAAGTGAGGAAGTTCAACAACAGGACGATGTTGAAAAGCATGATCCTCATGCAGACGAAGGGGAGACATTGGATTTGCCCGAAAATATGCAATTGGATGGCGAAGAGGAAGAGGAGAGCGATGGAAGTGAAGGTAGCGTTGACGGTATGGATGATTTGCCAGATATGGAAGAGGAAGCAAAAGAAACTGATGAGGTTGCAAATGATGGGAAAGACGAACCTGACGCGGAGAGCGCGGATGGCCAGGAAGACCAAAACGTGGGAGATGAAATGGACATTGTTGACTTGTATGAAGAGCAAAATGATGATACAAATGAGGGGAATAAGACCGAGGAGGCGGGCGAGGATGCTGAGGCAGGAACGGATGAGCCTGAGACAGAAGATAAAGGTTTGCTTCGTGATCAAAATGATGAAGCCACGGCTGATACCGACAACGCGGTTCCGAGTGATGTCCAGGGTGTCGGAGAAGATCAAGACGAAAATGAAGCGGACAAGAACGCCGATTCTAGTAGCAAAGCGCAAAGAGACGCTGGCGGTAAAGGTGGGGAATCATCTGAAAACAAGAAAGAAGCAGTGGAAGATGTAGAGAAAGGCCGACAAGCAACTGGTGATGCACCACAAGATGCTCAGGATGATACCCAGAATAGTTCTGACGCTCAGCCTTTCAAGAAACTTGGGGACGCACTAGAGAAGTGGCATCGTCAGCAGACCCAGATCAGGGAGGCATCCGAGCAGAAAGAACCAAGTCAAGATCAAAATGTCGACTTAAGTGGAGAAAGCAAAGAATTTCAGCATTTACAAGATGAAGACGCCGAAGCCGATACTCAAGCTTTGGGAACTGCTACGGAGGAACAAGCTCATGCCCTTGATGAGTCTATGGCTGTTGATGCTGAAACCCAAGACATGCCGGAGGCATTCCAGCCTGATGAAGTGGAAAATGACACGAATGAGAAAGACAGTGTCATGGACCTCGAAGAAGATTCTCCAGAGCCGCAGGAGAACTCAAACGCATATGAAGGCCGAGCAGGCGCTACCGTCCATCAAGCCAAGAACGATATGGATGAAGATATGGACAACACTCACACCCATGCCGATGCAGACCTAGAATCCGACGTTGAAGAAGTTGACACGAAGCTTGACAATACTCATCTTGATCCTGCCTCCATTGTCTCTATGCGATCAGCAGCTGACGCTCGCGCTCAATGGACCCATTACGAATCTCTCACACGTCCATTATCTCTTTCTCTTACGGAGCAACTTCGCCTGATCCTCGCTCCTACACTTGCGACCAAGATGCGGGGCGACTTCCGTACCGGCAAAAGACTCAACATCAAACGTATTATACCTTACATCGCGTCTTCATTCAAGCGCGACAAAATCTGGATGCGTCGTAGTATTCCCTCAAAGCGATCCTACCAGATTATGCTGGCAGTCGATGATTCCAAGTCTATGGGCGAATCAGGATCTGGGAGCCTTGCCATGGAGACGTTAGTCATGATCTCTCGATCTTTGGCAATGCTTGAGGTTGGGGAGATATGCGTCGTTGGGTTTGGAGAGAATGTCAAGGTTGCGCACGAATTTGACATGCCATTCAGTTCCGAGTCAGGCCCCGCTGTGTTCGAGAATTTCGGATTCGAGCAGCCAAGAACCGATATCACTAAACTCGTACGCGAAAGTATCGATTTATTCCGTACAGCGAGACAGAAAGCTTCATCATCGCCGGCAGACCTTTGGCAAATAGGTCTCATCATCTCAGACGGTGTGTGTAGCTCTTCAGAGCATGGCCCAATTAGAAGATTGCTGAGAGAGGCGGAGGAAGAGAGGATCCTCATGGTGTTTGTGATTGTGGATGATGTCAGGACCAAGAAAAAGGGAGAAAGTGTACTAGATTTGAAAGAGGCGAAATTTGTGAAGAACGAGATGACAGGGAGAAATGAGGTGAAGATTGAGAGATATTTGGACACATTCCCTTTCAGATATTATGTTGTCGTAGGAGATGTAGGAGAGTTACCGGGGGTCCTGGCTGGTGTTCTGAGGCAATGGTTTGGTGAGGTGGTGGGAAGTGGTTGATAGAGCTTGGTTGGTCAAGCACTTTGCATTGGTGAATTTTCTTTTTATTTCTTTTGTTGGTTGTATTGGGATTTTGCTGGCTTGCATATATGAAGTTAGTGTGCATTGATTGAATTAGAATGTGTTTTAAGTGAGCTCAGGAAATTTTATGATATTCTGTGATATCCCTCCTTTGTGTTTTTTGTATACTTCGAGGTTTAGAGGTAATCTGCGCTAGCCTTAGTTCTACTCCGCTAGTAAGGGTTGTAAGTAAGAACTTCTCCACATCAATGTTCCTTCTGGGTCTGGCCGCAAGTCGATACCAACATTGGACGTCAAATGCAACAAAGACAGGGCAAATGGGAGTGAATATCACATTTTTTCTGATCAAATACGCGTTAGGCAATCACGTAAATGGTGATACTCGGTCATAAAGACGGATTTTGCAATCATTTCATGGAGTTAATGTACGGCTGATCGGGCACGGCTGATCGGGCACGGAGATTTATCAACTTCCGTTTCCCGCCGGCCCATCCTTATTCTTCTCGACTCTTCCTTACCATCTTTACATATCCTGTTTTCCTAAAATAACGTCAAGTCCGTTCCACCGACAAACAAACCTCCGACTCCTATTGCGTTCGTTGGCAAAACAATCTCTCTGTGCTTGGTGGATGGACCCTCTAACGGATACCCACACACACAACTTCTCTCGGTTGACGTAGCTGCTTTGAAAGATGGAGAACATTCCGGAAGCAGGCCCGAAGGCTTCCCGGCATGGTAAAGCTTGTATCAACTGTGCTAGAGCTAAAGTGAAATGTGTTGAACGAAGCACAGGAGCTTGTGAAAGGTATCACGTGATCTTATCCTTCCACACTCGCTATCGCGAGGGACTGAGTTACGTAGTAGCACAAAAGCTCACGGATATATAGATGTCATCGCCTTCATAAAGACTGTCAGCCAATCACGAGGGTACAGAGGAGAAAGCCCACAAAGAAGACTACAGCTGCAAAAACAGCAGAGCTCGAGGAAAAACTGGATGGACTGGTCTCCTTGCTTGCAGCAGCTACCCAGCAGCAACTCACACCTCCAGAATCAACAAAGTCATACCAGTCTAATAACGCTGAAGTATCTAGCAATTCCCAAGCTTTCCAATGTGATGTAGGGACGAAACCGCCATTGGATGCCTTTAAATCTTTAGCTGCCGAAATACAGCTAGATCTGCCTGTCAACAGTCCATATCGCATCTCATCTATTCAAAGTAATCTTCCAAATCATGGGCTACCCGCTAGTTTCCACCCATCTATTACTCCACAAAGGGTTACACCATCAGGTCCATTGATACCACCGGAGCTCGAACTATCTCCAGCGGAAGCAGAAGAAACGTTACAAAGTTTTAGAACCCAGTCAAAGAAGTATTTTCCTTTCATTCACATACCAGAAGGTATCACAGCCCAGAAGTTCCGTGAAGAGAACCCATTTCTTTCACTTTCTATCATGATGGTGATGACGAAGTCTACTCATCGTCAGATAACCCTCGGGATGCACATTCGTAACCTGATAGGCAAAAAGCTACTTGTCGATGGCGAGCGAGATCTCGATTTGCTTTTCGGCTTGTTGGCATATGTTAGCTGGTGAGTGTAATGGAGCGTGTAAAGGATTGAGCACTAAAACTTTTCAGGGGACATTGCCATTACCAACAAAGACCTACGGTATGTGATTACCCCATCGGTGGATGTGTCGATTTCATGAACCGGGGTGTATACAACAGAGTGTGACTTTTATGGCAAGTAACGACAATGAAAACAAAAATCAAGCGCGTTATCATCAATATACTGGTCCATGAATTACTGCACCCACTTGGTACTAAAGCTCAACACCTGAGTTGGAATGATTACGTGACCGTTTCCTAGAGGTCAACTTTCAACATACTAACTAAAAGATTTACTAGTGGACGAGTTTAATCCTCCTTGCCATGGGAATCGTGTATGACCTTGGCCTAAATAAAACTCCACCAAAGGAGTCACCACATTTACTCCTTAATTATGATGCTCGAGGGTGTCCGAAACCATTTGTACCACCAGCAGGAACCCTCCAAGAGCGAAGGGCACTCTTGTGTTGCTTTTTCATAAGTTCGAGGTATGACAATCCATTTCTTAATCCAAACAAATTTTAACATGTTTAAGTTTCTCGATGTTCGTACAAAAGCTTGATACTCTTCGATGGACCCCATATGCAGAAGAGTCACTTCATATATTAACGCAGAACTACGAGTCAATTCAAGATCTGCTTCTCGTTCAAATTGTAAGGTTGCACCTCATACAAGAGAGAGTTAAGGAAGCACCTTGGTTTGATACAGCCTCCAGTGGGACCGCAGCTTTCAAGGCACCAAGCTCATTTTACCTCAATGCCTTGAAAGTCGAAATGAAAAAGTTTAAACAACAAATTCCTCCGGAACTGGAAAATAACGGTATGCATTACAAGGCTGATGGCTAGAGATATGTCGTGCTGACTCAGTCTAGTAACACTACTTATGCATCTCTACAACACCGAGATCACAATTCACGAAGTTGCCCTTTCCAAAGAGCTAAAATCTGATATGGATGACTTTTCGCGCCTAGAGTCTTTGTGCATTTGCCTACAAGCTGTAAAAGCATGGTTCGAGGTTTATCTGGAAATACCCAGCTGCGACTACCTAGGATTTCCTTTCTCATTATACACGCATATGGCTCACTGCATAGTTGCGCTTTATCGCCTCTCTGTTTTTGAACATCCGAACTGGGATGTTGCTATGGTACGCCGAGAGTTGGATCTATCAGTTGTTCTAGACAAAGTAGTGAAAATGTTCGAAAGCGTAAAGGAAGCGTCGGGCTTAGACACTGGAGATTATGAGACGAGCCTCGAGTGTGCTGGCATGGTTTACTTCGCGATGGCGAGAAGAATGGTACAAATAAAAACTTGGTGGGATGCAAAAATAGCAGCAGAAAATACGACAAATAATGATATTAACAACACCAACATGGGAGCTGGTGAAGTCTCGGAGACAATGGGCACAACTGCTTTTACGGTTGATCCAAACCAGGACTTCTGGCCTGGCGACGATATTTGGTGGCAGGATGTTTTTGGACCTTGGAATATACAAGCAGACCCCATGGTTATGTGATAGCGAGCTGAGGTACTCTCCAGACGGGAAATTGACTGGAGGTTGGGCGCCATGTTGTACCGTAGGACGTGATGGGATGGGAAGGAGTCAGTCGAAGGAGCTGGATCACTCTGGGGCGTTTATAGATAACCTGGCCGTAACTATTATTGATTTGGGAGTCGGATCACTCATCTCGAATATTATTCAATCATCTCTCTCGTGCTCCAGAGTCCAGATGAAACCCCCTTTTCACTCTGTGAATGCTCCAATTACCAACCAGTAATTCACCGTAAGTCCAAAAACCGCTCTCTAAGATGCAAGGTTCGGCGGCAGCTACACACTTGCCACGCATAATCTCCTGAGCTTTTTTGATCAATCAACGTGATTTACAAGTAATATGTCGTATGTCCATGAGTCATCGGAATCTAATACATGCAGAATTCGGGGACGGAATTTCTGTCTTCCCTACGGCACATGAGGCACCCCCGCTCCAAACTCCGATCCAGGGTCAAATATCAATATATTGTGTAACTTAGTACCAGAGCAATGGTATCGCGTAAATCGACCCTGGGGTAATAATTAATTCTTAGTCGACTTTCTATCGTTAAGTATTTAATATCTTTGATAACTTCTCCAACTTGTGCGCTGAAAACCAATACACTCGTTGTGTTCTACCGGCCAGCATCCAAGTAGTTTCAAGGGGCAAAGACCACACGGTACACTATTAACATGTCGTCGAGTCCTACAATTGAGCTAGAGAAAAAATCTCCGGAACTGACCGAATCTCCCCAGGTAGAGGTTGCTCTGCCGCTCGATGGCGAGAATAGGTACATAACTGGCGTCAAGCTGTGGCTGGTATTGGGGTCTGTCACTTTGACGTGCTTTCTTGCTTTGTTAGATACAACAATCGTTGCTACGGTTAGATCTCGTTATATCCCTTCAGTGCGTCGAGAAGTGCTGACGTTAGGCCTTCGTCTAGGCTATTCCAAGAATCACGAATCGCTTCCATTCCCTCGACGACGTGGGATGGTAAGTTACTCCTCAGCTCTAAAACGGAACTTCTTCTGATATTTTATAGGTACGGAAGTGCTTATCTTCTTTGCAAGTAAGTCAATCACTTGAACACTCAATCCCCCAAGTTCTTCAACGACCCGCCCTGTGTTGACATGCCCATAGTTGCTCTCTACAACCCCTTTCTGGGAAACTATACACCTATTTCAGTTCAAAGGTATACTTGCACATTACCAAAGCAAAATACTACACATACTGACTCATTTAGTACACATTCCTCACGTTTGTGTTTCTGTTCGAGTTCGGTTCTTTGCTATGTGGTGTAGCAGTTTCTTCGAATATGTTGATTGTCGGCCGAGCAGTCGCTGGCATGGGCTCATCCGGCTTGATGAATGGTGCCATGACGATCTTGACAAATTCTCTTCCGATTGAGAAAAGACCGAGTATGTCCTGGACCCTTATCTTCCAGCAATGTTTGTGAGTTTCTACTAATTGAGTGCACAGTGTACATGGGGATGATGATATCTTGTAGGTTTTACCCGTGCTTATGGTATCCCCTCTCTGAATACTAAACCCGAACCAGGTGCGCAAATAGCAATTGCCATAGGGCCTGTCATCGGAGGAGCACTAACCCAATACGCAAGCTGGCGATGGTGTAAGTTCATACTACGCCTACTTCTTTGGGTTTACTGACCGATAAACAGGCTTCTTCATCAACCTTCCATGCGGACTTTGCATCGCCGCCTTCATGTTCTTCATCGAAATTCCCGAACGTCTCCACTCCACCACCGCAACACTCAAGCCACTCCAACGAATCAAGCATCTCGATCTATTAGGGTTCGCACTGTTTGCTCCAGCATGCGTGCAATTTCTTCTCGCTCTGGAATGGGGCGGAATAACATATGCGTGGTCATCATCTCATGTCATTGGGCTTTTCGTCGGATCATTCTTCACATTACTTCTCTTTCTTTATCGTGAATATCGAGCTGGAGATGAAGCCATGATTCCCTTTTCTATGGTGAAGATCTTGCCAGTTTGGTGCTCATGCTTGGTGAATCTGATGCTTATGGGAGTCGTCGTAAGCATAAGTTATTATCTGCCGATATACTTCCAGTCTGTCAAGGATGTCTCTCCGACGCTGAGCGGAGTCTATACTCTGCCTATGATTCTTTCGAGTATGCTGTTCGCTGGTGTTTCAGGGTGGGGAGGTAAGTTAGAACAGAAATAGCCCCAGTTCACCCTATTCATCGATAACTAATAATTTTTCACACAGTGCAAAAGATTCTCTATTATACACCTTTCATGATAGCCGGGGGTGTTCTGACAACCATTTGCTACGGTTTATTATCCACCCTCACCCCTTCCAGCAGTGCCGCCAAATGGGCTGGCTATCAAGTCATCGGTGGCATCGGTCGCGGCCTCTCTATACAAATGGTTTGTCTACCAATCCATCTTCATAAACGCAGCTAACACTAAATAGCCTCTAATAGCCATGCAACACAACGTCGCACCAGATCTCATACCCATTGGAACAACACTCTTGATGTTCTGCCAATACTTCGGGGGCACTCTATCCCTATCCTTTACCCAAACTGCATTTACCGCCAGCCTGAGAAACAGTATTCCAAAGTACGCACCGGGTGTAAATCCTGCAGTGGTCATCCAGGCGGGTGCCACGGAATATAGGAATGTGGTGTCAGCAGCTGATCTGCCGGGTGTCGTGAAAGCATATAGCGTGGCTATCAATCATGCGTTCTATGTTGCGACGGGGCTGAGCGCTGGTATTTTTTTATTCGTGTGGGGATTGGGGTGGAAGAAGATGAAGGCCAAAGAGAAGAAGAAGAGTGATGCTAGTCAGGAGACTGGTGTGGCAGAAGTCAAGGAGGGCTAGGTGGTGGACTAAGATTAAGCATCGATGAGCCAAGATTAAGCATCGATGAGCCTTGAGGGTGGTAACAAGTATTACAGATAGATCATCATTACTCACAAATTTTTAGATAGCATGGTTTAATAGATATAGTATAGGATAGACAATAAGCACATAAATATTCACTTCAATAATTGAAAAATTTGAAAGCTGATGAAGATAACCGCCGTGAGATACCGCGAGGGAATCCATCGACTTTGTCAACCTACTTAGAGAGTATCAGCCATTAGAGAAGACCACACTGACCTCAAATATGGACGATTTGAAAACCGGTGGAGATGCAAATTTGCCCAAGGCTATCATTCAGACCGAGCTCATCCGTAGCTCCGCCTTCAGCCGCTTTGCTTCGGGCCTTTCACGCGGTGTCCGTCAGGGATAAGTTTCACTGGAGACTCATCGGCCCTTACTCTTTTGCTGGGATTGGGTGAGGGAATCTATCCTGAGGAGAAGACCAATCAACGGTAATCATTGCTCGATATAAGATATATAGGACAATATGCTACGTAACTTGCCCTGATAAACTAATACGCCCAGGGCTAGCTAGTTAATAAGGAGTTACAATAACTAGTTAATAAGGAGTTACAATAACTAGCTGGAGACAATGGTCCACAGAGCCACTTAGTCTTGAGACGAGCACAACGAAATAGTTGCGGATGAAACTTCGTAGGGATGGAAGACCACCAATGATGTATAGTGGCACGAGCATCGCTACAAGCGGAAATCGACAGAAACTTGTCTGGAATTAAATCTTCCTATAGCAGATGAAACGCCATTTTATATCCCCAACTCCTTGTCCGAAATATTCTACCATTCCTCCATATATCTCCGCTCAGCTAGTCGCAAACAGGGTATCCTCATCTCGCAAATACTCGCCGCAATCCGCCTGTCTGAAACATGTAATACCTGTCGGATCTAATCTTCTCGCCTCTTGCGTACTTCTAGCCGTAACACCGAATCCCAGTGGCGTATCATTCATACTGTAGACGACGACACCTTGATGCTCTGGACAGTCCTCTGACCATCTGCCAACGTGCGCCTTGACGATATGACCACCGTAGAGAAAGGGCATTTCGCCATTGGCCTTAACCCAGACCTTGTAGCGAGCGTGTTCTGAGAGAATAGGCAGGGCGGTAATGTGTAGGCGGAATTTGCCAGTCTTGGTGAACTTTCCTGGAGAGAAATTAGTGTTTGGATTAGAGAAAATGAAGAGAATCCAACATACCAAGACATGTTCCTAGTGACAAGAGCTTGTCTCTCGCAATCGATGTCGCAAGATTTGCGAGCGATAATCGTACATAGTAGCATCGCGATTGCTGAACTCGAAAAACGTATCGGTCTGCATTGGGACTGTTATCGAGCGGCGCAATGAGGTTCTTCAGTGAATTGCCGGTATAGTTTGCCAATTTTGCAAATAGCGTTTGAGTCTCGGGTTCTGTAAGAGGACGCATTTTGATATTGATGTTCGAAAATTTTGATGTCGAGAATTGAAGCTCTGAATTTCTGGGGTCTTTATTTTTTGGCGGGGAAGCGAGGCCTGAAACTTTTTTTTGCGGACGCGGCCGCTTCTGCAAGATTTTGAGATTTTCTGCCATAACTTTTTTGGACAACCACATAATTGCGAACACGATTTAATTTAAACACGAATTATTATGGCAAAAGTACCAGCAGTTAAGAGGCGCAAGCTAACACCTCCTTCTACTGATGGGGGCGATTCATCGCCGTCGACACTCGAGAATGCGCCGAACTCGAATTCATTCTTCAAGCAAGCTGCGAGCTGGAATCTAGAGCAAGATTACGAAACGAAACCGCGGAAAGGAAAGAAGAAGGAGAAGGAGAGCACAAGATTGCCAATTAAAACTAAGGAAGGATTGGTCCAACAAGTCGTAGCACCTGTCGAAACCAATGAGGAAGAGAGTGATCTGGAATGGCTTGAAGAAGACGGTACTGCGAAGGACGACGAGGAGGAGCCTGCTAAAAAGGTCGAAGAGAAGCCATCTGTGCCAATACGACAGCAAATAATTGAAGCCAAGGAAGAATTGGCGCGGATAGCGCTGTTATTGAACGAGGATCCGGAAGAGAACGTCGGGGCGTTCAAGACCTTATCGCAATTTGGGCAATCTGAGAATATCACAATCAAAAAGTTAGCGTTGGCGACACAGCTCGCGGTATACAAAGATGTTATTCCTGGGTATCGGATACGGCCTCTATCGGAAGATGATATGACGGAAAAGGTGTCGAAGGAAGTGCGGAAGCTCAGGGCATACGAACAAGCATTAGTGGGAGGTTACCAAGGTTATGTGAAAGAGTTAACGAAGCTTGCGCAAGGTGGGCAGCCGCAAAAGAAGAACGATAGTAGGCCAAATCTTACGAATGTTGCGATATCGTGTGCTTGTGCACTTCTGAAGTCTGTGCCGCACTTCAATTTCAGGTCGGATCTGTTGAAAATACTGGTGGGAAAGCTCAGTACAAGAAATGTCGATGATGACTTCGTGAAATGCCGAGAGACAATCGAGGAGCTATTCAAAAATGACGATGATGGAACGGCATCATTGGATGCGGTGTCTATTTTGACGAAAATGATGAAAGGAAGGGGATATAGGGTGGATGAGAGTGTACTAAACACCTTCCTTCATCTGCGGTTATTATCCGAATTTTCTGGAAAGGGATCCATCAATCATGTGGATCAGGAGGAAGAGGATAATGGCCTTGGTGGGAAGAAGCTGAAAGAAAAGAGAGTTTTCCGCACGAAGAAGGAGAGGAAGCTTATGAAGGAACGAAAAGCGGTCGAGAAGGAGATGAAGCAAGCAGATGCAACCGTCAGTCATGAAGAGCGAGATCGTATGCAATCAGAAACTTTGAAACTAGTGTTTGCGACATACTTCCGTATTCTGAAAGCGCGATCACCGACGCTTATGGGCGCTGTGTTAGAAGGTTTAGCACGATATGCTCATCTTATCAACCAAGATTTCTTTGGTGATTTACTCGAAGCCTTGAAAGACCTTGTTGGTCATGCCGAGACTGGTGACGATTTGGAGGATGAGGAGAATGAAGATAAAGACGAAGAGACCACCCGAAATCTTACTCGCGAAGCTCTTCTATGCATCATAACCGCGTTCGCGCTTCTCGAAGGGCAAGACGCACACAAGGCCCAAAGATCCCTTAGTCTTGACCTAAGTTTCTTCATCACCCATCTTTACCGCACCTTATACGCCCTCTCATTAAATGCCGACATTGAACTTAGTTCCAAGTCTCTCCATCTCCCAGACCCTAATGCCCCGTCATCCACAGCCAACAACAAAGTCAACATTCAAACAACAACCGTCCTTCTCCTACGCTCACTCTCATCCATCCTCGTCCCACAACTAGCAGCACGTGCTGTTCCCCCTCTACGAATTGCTGCCTTCACCAAACAATTAATGACTTGTTCTTTACATTTGCCGGAAAAGTCCACCACGGCAATGTTGGGACTACTGGGCAAGGTCACCAAGATCCACGAAACAAAAGTGAAGAGTCTTTGGAATACGGAGGAGAGGAGAGGTGATGGAATGTTTGATGGATTAAGTGGAGAAGTGGAAGGTAGCAATCCTTTGGCAGGGACAGTCTGGGAGGGAGAGTTGCTGAGGTTACATTATTCTCCTGCTGTGAGGGATGGGGTTAAAACTGTGGAGAAAAACGTGTTAGGTTTGAGATGATATTATTACAGAGCTAGCTGTGGCCATGATTTGAGGAGAATACTAGATGATACCATTCCTTTTTAGTACCTCGAAATGTTGAGTTTCATGGCCAACTGAACGCTGAGAAAGCTATACGTCTTTCGATCGATACTAATGTAATTCGCAACCAAATCACGATGAAATTATACTATCACTTCGTTTCAGTTGAGAGACAATTCATTACCTTCATCCGGTAATGCATCATATCAGTTTGCTAATTCGATCGAAAGAAAGTGCCATCTAGGGTATTTTGATCAGATATGCGAAAATTTTATCTCCGACAAAGCAGCCTTCCCAAGTTCTCGCGTTGTTTACTCCATGCATAAACATAAACACCATCATCGTTTACTTATCTCGTCCCCCATTTTACATCCATCCTCTTGCATTTCCATCGTTCCAATCCTCCTCTCCCTCTAATTGCCCTTTCCTGACTCCTACAAAAAAACCATCTAACTCACCAACAAACCACTCACATCACCATCCTCCACAATCACTCATCCTCCTCTCATCTCTCATCTCTCACTCCCACTCCCGCCCATCTCCACGCCCATCCTCTCCAACCCCTGCTTCCCCAACACAATCACTGCCCTCCCATCATGCACATGCGCCACCTGGCTCAACATCTGCGCAAACTTCCTATCCGTCGTCGCCTGGCTCTGCCAGTCCAGCGACGTAAGTGCCGACAGCCCTACGGAGATGGAATTTATCACTATACTTGTTACCGTGAGTGCCTTGAGATGTTCTGCGTTCCCTGGTTTCAGCGACGCGATTGCCGAAATGATTAGTGAAGTGATTGATAATGCGACGGATATGTAGACGGAGAATCGCTTCCAGAATTTGGCGGTGACATAGAATGGTGCCTGGTCGATCGGGGTTAGTAGGGTGGTTTTCACGTGACGGTTTTTTTTTGGCTGGATATATTGGAGAGTTTGATGGCGATCTCTTCTGGCTGTAGGGAAAGGAGAAAGGAACCGACCTCGACCGGAAGTATACCATCAGTTTCTGCCCCGCTGTTTTCTGCATGTTGAGTTTTTGACGCCATCGCGGCTCGGTCGTGATGTCGTTTACGGCCCAGGTTCCACCAAAACCGTTTGTTATCGGCCGTAGAACTATAGGCTGTGCTTATCGGTGCGACTGTGGCTTTCCCGATGTTTCACCACCTTTTCTTATTTCAACTTCACGAAACCCAAAGGTTCGGACTGCGATGAAGACTTCTTGGACAGTCGATGAGGTTGTTGTTGTTGCCTCAATATTACTGAGGTGAGAAAACTAAATAGAAGGCAAGCAGAGTAGGATGACGACCTTGATTGAACGGGAGATGTTTCATGCGCCGCAGGGGGTCGCGTGATGGGACGCTGTGATTGATTGTTGTTATGCATGCACGCAGGGATATCTGTCGAAGTCGGAGAGATCTGCGAAGGGATTTTGAAATTGGCTTTATGCATATCGTCTTCGTGATCTTGGGTGTTGTGATTCACTAAACCCCGTACGATTGACGCGCATCAACCTCTTCGCGCGAAAGACTTTGAAGTTATATTGCCGGTAAGCTTAGGATTAATCGCTAACAGCATTCAGTATTTTAAGACAATCACGTTCGCCGACAGATTTTCATTATGCAGCGATCGCCGCTACTACAATCACTGTTCCCGCGACTAATGTACCACACACTATAAACGCAATGTCATCCTTGTGCATATCACGAGACCGGAATCAACTACAGGACTGTGGAATGAATGCAGTTGCCTCTATGATAGAATTTCAAGCTGGACTTCATAAATCATCTCAAGAATTGCTTCAACAAGGCAGACAGTTATGCTATCATCTTCTCATAGAGCTCTTGTCTCTTGATCTCGAATCTCGAAGACATCCTTTTGCCGTTCTTATGGCGATTTGATCCTTCCCCTCCGTCAATTGTCTCCAGATTTCATTGATGAACTCATTCAGTGGCATGCCAATGAGATGCTCATCCTTTAGATCAGGCTGGTGCTTGGCATTATGTAATTCGGTCCGCGCCGCCGGCGGGTATATCTCAAGCACCTTAACATCACCAGGCCCGTCCTTCAACTGAGTGCGTAGTGTCGAGATGAAGTGATGCAATGCTGCTTTCGATGCGCCGTAGTTCGGACAACGCATCATTGGCACCAAAGCCATTTGAGAAGTAGCAAATACCAAAACAGTTTATTTCTTCTGGGCCTGGAGATGAGGCAGGACAGGAATGCTCTAGTGTGACGAACGGCGGAGGTGTAGTTGGTTATTAGTTCTTGGTCGAAGATCTCCATGTCGACAAATTCAGGTTTGGAGAAGTCGAAGGGACGTTGAATCCCGGTGTTTAAGAAGATACAATCCATATATGGGTTCTCGGCGAGGATTTCTGATGCGATTTGGGAAATCTTTGGTTTGGATTAGTCTTGCTGGTCCTTCGGTGAGAGAAAGGTCGAAGAGCAACTGTAAGAGGGGATGGCTACCTGGTCCAGTTTCATTACACCAAACACTTTGCTTTTCATTTCGTCGCCTCCATGTTGAGCGACGAACTCTGTCGAGTTTTCTTCCCTTCTTCCTGTGATTACTACTGGTATGTTTTATCCCACAACTCTAGCAGCAAGCGCCTTGCCAATGACAGAAGTGGCGGCCGATGATGAGGACTTTGTCATAATTGAACGCCATGGTCTAGAGTCACATGATATGTACTTTGCGGCAATTGGGACTGATCTATATGATGAAAAACGGATGATACAGAGATTGGAATGAATTTTAATCACGCACCTACTCATTTATGATATCCTTATATACAAGTTCCAGGTAGTTACGACGTCGTTTCGGAACCGAGCATGTTTATTGATTTATGTCAATGTTCCCCACGGCTTTTTCAATGTTTCGGTGTAAAAATGTAAGTCCGATGATAAATTCCACCAACCAACTCCTGCTGTCCAATCAACCGTCTTGACCAAAAGGTTTTTGAATCGATTCCAACGTCTTGCTAATATTCGCGATGGCCGGAAGGATTTTCATGTAGTCGTATAAGATAATTCATCGGTTGAGGATTTGTAATATCATTCTACGTTTCGGCCGAAATGTCAGCAGGGGCCGAAAACTCGAGATATATATTTGAAAGGGGCGTTGTCATGGTCAGAGAACATCAAATTCCTCATCTTCATTCACTCGCACTCTTTCATTTGCCAGCTTACTGATTTTATTCACCTACGTTGAAGTTATATCATATCATCATAACGTTTCTACAACAATGACTACTCAAAAAGCCATCGTCGTTACCTCCCCTAAACAAGCCTCTGTCGTTAGCAATAGGCCAATCCCGACTCTTCGTGATGACTACATTCTCGTTAAGAATGTCAGTGTTGCATTGAACCCAACCGACTGGAAGCATATTGCCTACCTTGCTCCCCCAGGTGTTGTCATCGGCGTCGACTACGCTGGGATTGTTGAAGCTGTGGGCAAGAATGTCAAGAAAGCCTTCAAGAAGGGCGACCGTGTCTGTGGATTCGTACATGGTGGCAACGCAGTCCAGCCTGAAGATGGTGCTCATGCTGAGTATATTGTCGCCAAAGGAGATATCCAAATTCATATTCCAGACAACCTTAGCTTCCAGGAGGCAGCTACTCTTGGAGTTGGAATCATCACTGTTGGTCAAGCACTCTACCAAAGCTTGAAGCTTGCTTTACCTACCGAGCCCATCAAGGAGCCTGTGCCGATCCTGATTTTCGGTGGCTCAACAGCTACTGGTGTGCTAGCCATTCAATTCGCAAAGTTATCGGGGTACAAAGTGCTCACGACTTGCTCGCCCCACAACTTCGACTTGGTAAAGAGTCTAGGCGCCGACGCAGTCTTCGACTACAATGACCCTCGATCTGTCGCTGAAATCCGTAAATACACCAACAGTAACCTCAAGCTAGTCTTCGATACCATTTCCCTGGAGTCCAGCGCAGCGTTCTGTGACCAGGTCATCTCCGCCGAAGGCGGGGACTACAGCGCTCTTCTTCCTATCAACATTGAGCGTGCGAACGTCAAGGACCGCTACACTGTTGCCTATACTGCTGTAGGCGAGGCCTTCACCTTTGGCGACATGCCTGTGCCAGCGAAAGCCGAAGATAAGGAGTTCGCGGAGATGTTTTGGGGATTGGCGGAAAAGCTGTTGGCGGATGGGAAGATCAAGGTCCATAAACCTAAGGTTCTGCCTGGTGGGCTGAAGGGTGCTTTGGAGGGGTTGGAGTTGTTGAAGCAGGGGAAGGTTAGTGGTGAGAAGCTTGTTTATAATATTGCTGAGACTCCGTGAGGGGGGAAAGTAAAGTATAGTAGGTTAGCTCTTTCGAGCATAACTTAGGAATAACACATGTCTATGCAATTAGTATTCAGATATAACATTAATTTGACATAAAAAGCAGAATGGTGACTTAGTCTTTTAGATGTAGCTATTATGACCAAATCAAGCCACGGTGACCAAATCAAGCCACGAATTGGCTCCAATCGATGTGTGGCTTGACAAATTCATTTATAGGAAACAGCCAAGTCAGACTCACGGAGGCACGGGGAGGTAAACTTCCGTGGGCTTATCCAAGCCATCGAGATATTAACGCCCGCACACACATTGTGGATCATATGGCTGGAGCGGACGTGCAAACGCATGTATCGATCATTATATCGCATCTCGGCGATGTAGCTGTGGGCGCGTGGGGATTCTGGTACTGTAATTCTCAAAGGAACTGTGACCGTGAGCACGCGTGCGCTTGGTTTGAAGATACGAAAATATGAAGCAGCCACTTCACGAAAAATGAGTAAGGACGACGCAAATAATCTCTTACATTTAGTAGACCACCGATTCTACACGATGCGTCTTGTCTTCTCGTATTTCAAAGGCTTCAAAACTGACTTGAAAATCAGTGCACACATCGGCTCGGACCCAAGCTTGTTACCAGACTATTGATGAACACTGCATGAGGATTTGTGTCGACTTGGTGTATCGAGCAATTTTCCAATGAAGAATTGTTTCATGGGCAACACTCGATGGCGACACAAAACAAGATATGACCTGTTATCTTCTTGCTTAGTGACGGCCTTCGACTACACCGACGTAGGATTTGCCAGCGTGTGCTTGAACAACTCAATATTTGGACGCCTTCTCCACCCCAATATCGGCATAAATAGTCCATCAAGCCTCCTGAGATGGGCCTGAAGATGGGCCTGAAGGTGGATTTCGATGCGGCTATCGGATGAGTTTCCACGCAATCAGTGGGTGCGCCCTGGCGACGATCAATGTCAAAGCACAATGGATTGTGCCCGGTCCACTACTGGCTCCTTTACTGCCGGGGAACTCGAGTTGCCATGAAAAGCTGCCAGAGCGATCAGTGGAAACCATTAACAGATGAAGCCGGTATCTTCTACACATCGTCGCCCAAGAGAGCCTCAAATGCTAAATGTGGTCATAGCGCTATAAATACGCCAAGATCGGAGGTTGCTAGGGGAAGTCCGGTGGTTTTAAGTATTGGGCGACGTGCAGTGCATCATCATTCGCGCACACCCGCCCAGGAAATATACGAGCAAATCTTCATGCTAAACCACACAATAAACTTTCCAGCTCCAAGGAGCTCTATTCTATACGGCGACGGGGAGACGAAACCAGCAATTACAGGTCGGTGTTTGTTTCTCGTTCAGCAGCATTGATTCAGCAATCTTTTTCAACGCGATCTAGGAAAATCTTCGAAGCCTCTGAATTATTCTCAAACGTCTTGTTATTCACGATGAAGCAAAAGTATAGTCTGTGCTTGGCGTGGGATGGCTTCAAGTTGAAGTAGATCCCTGCGTTTTGTATAACTCCAAACCGTATTTATGATTTAAGTAGTGTACCAAAAACTCAACAGACAATCTGGCACAGATTCGGTGCTCGGTCTTTGGATCTCCGATTTTGGCTTTACTAGACTTGCTCTTCTGGACAATTTTCATGAACTAGTCTGGTATTCGCATGCTTCAGCCAATTAGACAATACCACGGCAGCGTGATTCTGGAATGATACTGGAAGGTGCCTAGCTGCAGAGGCTTGAAGCTACGCAATATGCTTTACAGGTGCTTTCCTGCCACTCTACATATGTAGTAGTGGCCCGGACACACCGTTGTATATTTCATCTTCTTTCCACTGATAATCCTGCCTCACAATAAACAAGTCGCTAATCTCAAAGCCATAAACAAGAATTGACAATTGGATGTCATCTCAACAGAACATGACGGCCGAGGAGCACACCCTTCGACGGGATGACTATCAATATGAGTTGGAGCAGGGAGAGAAATACGATGAAGAATCATCAACGTGTTCTTCACCCGGAGAGTCTCACAATGACGATAAGAGCCACTCGATGTATGAGGACTCGATCGAAGAGAAAGCAGGAAATCACATAGGAATACCATTAAATGTTAGGAGAACGAGCTCTACGAAAGGCCGGGGCGCGTTTGGGTTGCTGAGGAAGATGTCCAGCCAGAAGAACAACAGATCACCAAGCCGGCCTCGGCAAGAAGAACCGCAAGGTGCTCCAGCTGAGGGCCCAACAGTTAAAGTACCTGGAGGGCCACCAGGCCCACCTGGTGTACCAGGAGGACCACCCAAGGAAGTGTTCCCAGAGTCAGCTTCATCGAAGAATCTGGTGGGATGGGAAGGACAGGACGACCCGTTACATCCAAGGTACGGTCATTCAATGAGCGACTAAACGCCCATCTTACTGACCTTGTGCAGAAATTTCCCAAACAAGAAGAAGTGGTTGATGTTAGCATGTGTCAGTCTCATTACATTCCTAAGGTTTGTCGAGTCTCACGGATGTTCGTCGTACAGTTGACCAATCATAATGCAGTCCATTGTCTTCATCTATCGTTGCTCCTGGCATCACATTGATGAATGCCGAATTTGAAAATACATCTTCTATTTTGAGCACATTTGTGGTCAGTATTTTCATTCTTGGATTCGCTGTTGGTCCACTTGTCTTGTCGCCGTTGAGTGAAATCTATGGACGACAACCAATTCTGATGTATTGCAACTTCTTCTTAACTGCTTGGTAAGCTTCCTCAATTCAAAGCTCCTGCGTACAAAATCATATGATGCAACTAAAGCTGACATACCACAACAGGCAAGCTGGATGCGCGCTTGCTCCTAACATCCACTTAATGATTCTCTTCCGCTTCTTCGCGGGACTTGGTGGTTCAGCCTGTCTTGCAGTAGGCGGTGGTGTTGTCGCAGATCTCTTCCCAATTCAGGAGCGGGGTAAAGCTCAAGCCATGTTCGTGATGGGACCTCTGTTCGGACCCGTACTTGGTCCTGTCATAGGAGGATTCATTGCTCAACGCGCAGGTTGGCGCTGGACATACTGGGTACTCTTGGCTGCATGCGGAGTTCTCTCTATATTTTACGTGATCGTCGGGAAAGAAACATCTGCTCACGTTATTATCCGCAAGAAGACTATTGCCCTACGCAAAGCAACGGGTAATCCAGGTCTCATCTCCGCATACGATGCCAATAAGCCTGCAGCGGCTCTCAAATTCAAAGCAGTGATCCTCACCGGTATCGCACGACCCTTCCGCATGATGTTTTCCTCGCCCATCCTACCCATGCTCGCCCTCTGGATGTCCTTCATCTTTGGTCTCGTCTACCTCCTTCTGACCTCCATCGCCGAAGTCTTCGAATCCAGCTACGGCTTCTCGATCGAGATCGCCTCGCTCGCCTACCTCGGTCTCGGTATCGGTTTCTTCCTCGGCATGTTCACCGTTGCCAAAACCTCCGACCCGACCATCATATCCCTTACCAACAAAAACGGTGGCGTTTATCAACCCGAGTTCCGCTTACGCAACGGTCTCTTCTTCGCGTTCTTTATCCCCGGCTCTTTCTTCTGGTACGGCTGGTCTACATACTACCGCGTTCATTGGATTGTGCCAATGCTTGGTCTTGTGCCCTTCGGCTTCGGCACTATGGGCGTGTTTGCAGGGATTCAAACCTATTATATTGATACCGGGAAACAGTACGCAGCGTCCGCTATGGCCGGGCTGACGGCAATCCGGTGTCTGTTCGCAGCGTTTATGCCGCTTGCGGGACCGTCGTTGTACTCGAATTTGGGTCTTGGGTGGGGAAATTCAGTGCTAGGGTTTATTGGCTTGGCTTTGATTCCGGCACCGTTCTTTATCTTCAAGTATGGTGCGAAGTTGAGGGAGAGATACCCTGTGCGTGTTGACTAATAGGAGAGAGATTGATGGAAAGAGGTAAGAGATTATGACTGAGTTGAGATAGGGCGTTGGGTTGTAATATCTTGGAAATTAGGAACGATGATAGCGATGAGCGTTGATGCCGTATACCCTCCTTTAAATGTACATACTGTTTTCATGAGCACAGGTCGCAACAGTTGTAGTAATAGCTTATTGAAACATGAAAATGAAAAATGGCGTTTAAAAATATATTGTTTCAGGTAGTGATGTCTTTGTATGTCGCTCGAAGGTGCCTCCATTGAAGGAAAATCATACTTGGAGATGTAGGAAGGGTTTTCAACTGCGTTTGCATATTACCACGCGGACCTCTACTATTTCGCGTCCTGATGTTTGTAGTATGTTCACTATTATGATCCTAGCGGCGCTCCTCCGCTTCTTGGCAGATGGCGTCACGGAATAATGTTTCCCCGACATAGAAATAATTTATTTCAATAGCACAACTTTACGTAGCAGAGGGGAAGTTTGTAGACACCTTGATCCATGCGACTATTTCCGGCATTGTGATAAATATGCTTCGAACGAGGCCGAATACATGTCTGCTCTGCTCATTCAGAGCAGCACAAAAACCATTTATTCAGACATGGGCCAGTTCTCGAGCTTTATCGCTCAAAACCAAAACCCCCAGCAGACCAAACCGCATGAGTCTCGCGGGCGCAGGAAAGGTTAGCAGATCACCAGAGAGGCCTGCCCGAAGGAAACAGGATGGGCCATTTGGAGGAATGAACATGCGAAAGGCTGATATACGAGGAGTTCCTGAACGACCGTCTGCGGCGCAAGAACGGCGCACTTCGAGGGGCGATTGGAAAGATAAAGAGGATGGGAAAAGTAGAGGTTTCAGAGCATTGAAAATGCAGCAAGCTTTGGCACCAATATCATATGCGAAGCGAACGAGCATAAAAGAGAAGATGAATGAGATAGAGAGCTTTGAGCAATTTCCGTTATTGCAGAGTGTGAAGGAAGCAATTTACAAACAGGCTTTACCGGGTATGGATAGTCATGTTCCCACGCCAGTGCAGAAAATTGCCATACCGGCGCTTCTTGGAGATCAGAAAAATGGAAAGAAGATGGAAAGTGAGCAATTCTTGATTGCTGCGGAAACTGGTTCGGGGAAGACATTGTCGTATTTGATACCAACAATCAATGCGATCAAAGTTGCGGAAGCCAAGGATGCAGAGGTGGCGGCGTATGAGAAGAACTTGCAGGAAGAGAAATTGCGACAGAATGACCTGACATTACCATCGCCTCCATTATCGAATATGCCCCACCCAACGACTGGAAGACCTAGAGCCATCATACTGGTACCTACTTCCGAATTGGTAACCCAGGTGGGAACTTTGATCAAAGCATTCTCACATGTTGTTAAGTTCAAAGGAGCGATGATATCTGCCAGCTATTCAGGAAAGGTGATACGGAATCGTCTCTTCAGTCCATCCGGCATCGACATCCTAGTATCCACTCCTCATCTGCTTTCCTCAATCGCCGAGTCTGATCCTAACATACTCTCCCGCGTTACCCACCTCATAATCGACGAAGCCGACTCACTCCTCGACCGCGGTTTCGCTCCTCTAACCTCCGCCATCATCGACCGTTCCACCCCCTCTATGCAACAATTAATCCTCTGTTCCGCCACTATTCCCCGCTCCCTCGACTCCTACCTCCGCAAACGCTTCCCAGCCATCAACCGCCTCGTAACTCCCAACCTCCACGCCATTCCTCGTCGCGTGCAACTCGGCGTCGTAGACGTCGAACGCGACCCCTACCGCAACAACAAGAACCTCGCCTGCGCCGACACCATCTGGTCGATCGGAAAAGCAGCCGCCGACCACGACGGCCCCGTCAAGGGCGAAATGGACATCAAGCGCATCCTTGTCTTCGTCAACGAGCGCGAAAAGACACAAGAAGTCGCGGAATACCTCGTCTCCAAAGGTATCGACGCCATCGCTCTCAGCCGCGACACGCCCGAGCAGCGCCAGAGCGAAATGCTCGCCTCCTTCACTTCGCCATTGCGTCTCAGCATGCCGAAATCAGAAACCTCGCATCCGGGCTCATTAGCGGATAATCAACCGAACTATGTACCGTTTGGGAAGACGGCGCCGCCGGCGAAAAGGCGGTTGCCGAATACGAAGGTTCTGGTTACGACGGATTTGGGGAGCAGAGGTATTGATACGGTGGCGGTGAGACATGTGATTTTGTATGACGTACCGCATAGCACGATCGATTTTATTCATCGGTTGGGGAGGACAGGCAGGATGGGAAGGAGAGGAAGGGGAGTGGTGTTGGTAGGAAAGGGAGACAGGAGGGATGTGGTGAAGGAGGTTAGGGAGGGGATGTTCGAGGGGAAGGCGTTGATTTAACTGAGGAGATGCTTGCTCGTTTCATGATGAGGTTACGTGGGTGGGGATGTATGTTGGGACGATTGTATGATCATGAATAGAGAGGGTAAAGGAATGCATGGGCGCATGAAAAATCTCAAAATCAAGGCCGTACATGCATTGCCTTTTGTATAATACGATAAATCACCATAGATATACAACTGAGCCACATCTCGTGCGTGCATAGCATTTCAAAAATCTTTCTCTCATTATATTCTCATTACACTCACTGCCTATAACTCAGACATGACTTCTCCTCTCCTCTTCAACAGCGCGGAAGAAACCAGTTTCATGCATGTATAGGAATAGTGGAGGAGAGAAATACAATACAATAAATACTTCTTTCCTTGTATCTGGGAAATGAGTCGATGGGTGGATGGATATGAGGGGTGTGAGTGCGGACGGAATGGCGCTGGTGTGTAAAGTAGATAGATACTGGTGGCTATTTGGTGAAGTGTGGGAGGGGGGAGGAGGCAAGGGGGTCTGGTGGGTGTTTATTGGTGGAGTTAAGGGGGTGGG